>CM067066.1:857500-1235605 GCA_033980235.1 Diadema setosum
ATATGCGCGGAGCTCAGAGCAGGGAGGTGTTACAGAGATGGAATGGCAACTCTTCGTGATTCATGCAAACACATGTTTGGGTTCAAGGCGTTACAATGGGATGTCTAGCATTCCATTACGCTTCGAAGTCATGCTCGGCACCGCTCTAGTTGCAAGACGAAGTTCGGAGACGAAGAACGCATTTCACCTTTCGTTGAATTACAAGCTTTATTTCACCGCAAAATTTTATATGAAATACTCGAATTGATTTAGAATAGTTTAGGAAAGAATTCAATATTATTGACATGTATTTCTAGTTTCTTCGTAATTCGCAAATCGAAAGGAAATGAAAATTAGGCCCTCTTAAAAACCTATTTTTTTTCTATAATGCGCACATTTCCGCATGTTAATTTTTCTATCTTTTAATAAGGGATATTTTGATCTTTCAAATAAAGTGCTTCATTAAAGCGTGTTCCAGCGTGTTTTTAAACTATTCGCTGTTAAAATTGTGAGTTTTACACTGCATTTTGATTCGCTGCTCCAATTCAAGGTACACAAATGATTCATTGTTGCCATCACATTGAAAGAGAGAGCGAATTGCAGTAGGAGCAAATATTTCTAGATGTGTTGAGCGCTAATCCCTATTATTGATGCTCTCTTTTGTCAAAGCACATCGGTAACACCTGTAGTTGAACGCATAACTTCTCGGCGGCTTCTCGGTGACTTCAAAGGAGAGCTTTAGTTGCCTCTCCTTCTCTAGCACCTCCCTGCTTCAACAAGGAATTCTTGATCACAACACATGTCCATGTTATTTCAAAGTCTGTGGTGTAGGGGTCAAATGAGACATGCGCTAACCATGAACTCCCTTATTGTCTGACGGAGGAGGAGTATACAGCGTATACAGGTATGACGTCTCACACACACAATCATGTATTAGATTATGCCCACAGCTAAAACTGTTTGAAGGAAGATAGAGAATATTCATGATACCAGCCTATATTCATGGGCCACAGACACTTGATGCGTTGGTTGAAATATCAATGTTGTGCACATTTCAGAATGCGCGGGCTTTTCCAAGCCAAAGACGAAGGATACGTTACTAAAATGTAAACATGCATTAATGGGTGGAACTGAATTGTGCATTTAGCATAATAGCTGTGATGGTTAGGCAATAAACGTGATAAACATTGTAGCATAAATGCAATGTACCATCATGACTTGGAATTGACGCAACTTTCTACAATGACAATTGTCAAGATGATTATTAATATATCATGTATGAATCGAAATTATTTGAATTTTCGAAAAACAATCGAGAAATATCTGCGACCAACAGTGACTAATCTAAACAACGACGCAGCAACCATCTCAGTTCTTGTCAGAACAATTCTCTCTAAACTTATCGCGCTCGCTTGTGACTTGTGACATCGATTTATTGTGTTTATAGATAACATATCAAGATGCAAGATAGCATAAGTATGGCTGAAAAACTGATAATGTATAGTTAAAACGTAGGGCCTACACTTTTGCCCGCAGATGAGATACCATGTCACACTTCCATGAAAAAGATACGACCCCCGACAAAAAGAAGAAGATGATGAAGAAGAAGAAGAAGAAGAAGAAGAAAGAGAGAGAGAGAGAGAGAGAGAGAGAGAGAGAGCCCTGAGAGAGAGAGGGAGAGAAAGAAAGCGAAATTGGAAGGAAGAGAAATCAAAACTGATTAATGTAGGATTACACGCCAAACGCAAAGGAATTCTAGGAGAGTATAGTGTACAATGTATTGGAACACATAATCAAGGCTCGATGATTAGCGGTGGCCCGGGACCACTAAGAATGTATGTCGGACCACCAAATTCATCCAGAAAGGATGTCTTTTGGTGGCCTAAGTCGGGCAACTAAGATTCAAAATTATGCTTACATTTAGTTCTGGCCGCTACATTTTTTTTTTGGGCAACCAAAACTCACCTTTAACGAGCTTATGGCTGAACGGGCCATGAATGCACCAGAGAGAGAAAAAAGTTAGTGTCGGGTCCTGATATAATGATATCTTCGTATATATAGCGCGTCTTCGTTAAAAAAAGTAAACCAGTGTTCCTTTCTTTATTTCTTCGTAACGAATAGAGTTATTATGTTGTTACTTTCTGTGAATATGGTTGACCAATACTCAAGGGATGAAAAGTATGAAGTAAACAGGCTTATATCCCCTTTTTAGGCCCTTCCTATAGCCCGATCAGACGCCGTGCGAACTCCCGACACTTGTGTAGGCCTACATGCCACAGCGACAGGGCTGTATAGGCCCTTCCGAAAACCAGCATTTAGTTGTGACGAGGGAGATCTTTCATGAGAGATATAACTTTGATAACTACCACTGATTCAACAATCTCTGAGAAGATACAAGAATACTCGTTCTTGCAGCTGCTCACAAGAGTCAAAGGAAAATGCACACGGAAGATACGAAGAGCCACCACTTTTATGATCATGACAAGACAGTACTCAGTATATAAGCTTTATTCCATAAATAATTTATGCTGTAATTAAGTCGGTAAGTGTTCTTGATACACTGTAGGAAGTAGGTAGCTAGTGTTAACTTGTAGTAACATTTCCTCTACAAAATGCGTTTATTGTTCCAACCATATCCATTTTCAGAACTTAACCGGGGAGTTAACTGTGATAAGATATACTGGAAGAAAAAACAAACAAACAAACAAACAAGCAAGCATATACAAGCAGGCAAACAACAACAACAAACAACAGACAAACAAATAAATCGTATTTGGAAATACTTCCGGAACAGTAGCTGTTTAAAGATATTTCCCTTTGCGTAACTATGTACTGCTAGGTATTCAATTAATTTTGAAGGGATTGAAAAGAACGGTCGCAGTTTTTGCATATTTGGAGCATGGGGAGCCCATGTTGGGGAATACGAAACGAGGGAAACTCCCCCATCAACCTCCCGGCTTTTTCCTCCAGCTCCTTAAAATCCTGCAAATGAATGTCTCTTTTCCCGATACATGCCTGTCAAAAGCAATTACGTCTACCCGAACTTTGAGGTCTGTAGTATCTATCAGCTCGTGTAGGAATTAGCATATCTAGAATAGTAAAATGAACTAATTTGTAACTGCAATGATGAATACGAAAAACATTACCATCTCGACAAAATCTCTTCGCGTGTGAAAAGGGGGAGGGTACGAGAGGGCGGACATCTGAAGAAGTGACGTCACTCATGCCACGAATGTATCCACTAGAGGACATTGCGTGTTCATACGCGTAATAGAATAGTTCCACATTATCGATATTTCGGAGTATGCATTTAATTGAAAGGTTTGAATGAGTGAATATATCACCAGATATGTACATAATTCGAAAGATACGAAAAAATGAAAATATCTGTCTTTTAATGAGTGTCAGCGGATGAACACAGGGAGCACTTTTTGCGATGCGGTCGCATGTCCACCATATTGCCAAACTGTACTGTGTATGGGTGAACTGTACACGCGACTATCAAGGGGTTACAATGCTAGGAAATTAACGAAACCCTGGCAGAAATTGACGGCAAAATCATTTTCTAAAGGCAGGTAAGATCTGTTGGGATGATTACAAGTCTAATGTAAAGGTGCGTTGGTATTCCTGCGATTTAGTTCTTTATTTTGCTCTGTATGGATGCTGAAGTAGAATTTTAGGTTCCTTTTTGTATGCGGCCGTGATCAGTAACGCCCGGTAGTGAGTGTTGCGCTGGGCCAATGGCAGGTGTGGGAAGGGTGCCTGTGCTGTCTGTGTGTGCCGTGTGTGCATGTGTGGGGGCTGAGGTGGGAAAGGCAGTGTGTTATTCACAATCACTCTGACATCGTGTAACTTCCTTCCTGTTGTCTTTGGCATGATACTTAAATAAAACCGTTAGATACCTGCTTAGCGGAATAAAAACAAGTCCCTCGACCGGGTCAGGACAATTCTTAGCTGTTGTGTTAGTGCTGTGGAAGCCATAGAATCTACCCGTTTTCACTTTGAAGAGCTAGGCGGAGGGGCGACTGACAACCATTCAGTAGAAATCTAATCTGTATGATAAGTGTATTGCATGATTGTATGAGGCTTGTTCGTGTAATTGTAAACCAGTGGCAGTGCCACCCACAGACAAGACAGTAACATACTAACTGTTACTAGGGCCTAGACTAGTTAAATATAGTAGTCGGTACAGTAGCTAGCTGTAGCTAGCTAGGTAGTCTGTAGTAGCAGCAGTATGCAAGAGCCTAGCCCCGGAGACCCGCCGTGCGGCGGGGTCCTGGCGGCTACCCCGCAGTTTCATTCAAGTGAGAATCACGAACAACTCCCTATTGCCACATATACGGCAACTTCACAAATAAACCATGGCTAAATGTCCATCATAAACACAGTGACAGTATAAAATGAAATATACACTACCCCATTGCCTTGGTCCTTCTCACCAATTTATCTGGAAACTGCATAATTTTCCACATTTTTTAGGAGTAGGCGGTCTGCCCTAGTGGAGAGCTTTGCTGCTATTTTGAACGTGTATATCCATCAGTACGCATCTACGCATGCGTAAATAATGACGTCAACGTTACGGACGCAAAAGGATCCATGAATAATGCATCATCGCACGGTGAATATGCATCATTTCTGTCAATGCACTGCACTGAATGCGTTGTGTGCGCATGTGCAAGTGATTGTGAGTTTTAGTGAGCATCGGTGAGCTGAAGATATTTGCCTTATAAGACAGCATTTTCTGCATCATAAGCAATGAAATGCATCAAACAGTCGCCGATGTGAATCATTTAGGTTTAGTCCACCCATGTAAGTATTCCCAGTAGTTTTTGTTGAAAAATTAAGGAAATACAGCGCCGAAACGGCACCCGTTTGGTACAACATTAAAATACTGTACTAGGGTGTCTGATTGCGCACTGCCAACCTTCGGACAAAACGCGCCCCTATCTTACAACACGCAAGCCCCATAGAACACAATGGAGTCGCGCGCCTACGCTGTTTTGACCCCGCGTTTTGTGCTAAAAAATCGCATTTATTGCAAAATCCCCGGTCCATGCCGCTATCGAATCCTAACAAATTTGGTATCATATGAAAGAGGAAGTTTTGCTCCATAATCTATCAAAGCGCTGGTACATGACTCCCACGATAAATTGGTGTAAATGTCGTTAGAATCACACCTATCTCGATATCTCGGCGTCTGCTTCGCTACTTGTACCAGCGTGTGGCATGCGAGTAGTTTAGGATGTGCTGAATCCGATGGTGAGGTCAGTTTTTCGCTAGCTCCACGTCTTGGACCGGGGATATTGCCTAGAAGATACCCCTTGCAATAACTTTTTGATCTCAGCGAACGTGTTAGGCATGGCTTCGTATGCAACAACCATAGTAACGTCCGAGCAAATACGCTCATAAATATGTAAATCTACACGCATTCGCCACCACATGGCGCGCATGCAGCTAGCTCGCGCGCTGTGTGTATGTGTGTGTGTATCTCACGGACCTACACGTGTAGGTCAGCAGTGTGTCTACCGTCGCAAGGTAGCTACGTAGCTACATACAATGTACAGTAGTTCGCTAGATCGCTGTGTGTGTGTGTCTACTTACGAGTACGTGCGCGCACACCCGTGCCACTGAAAACAGACTGAGCTAGCTAGCTAGCTGTCACGTCGCTTCGCTTGCGATAGTTCTACAGCACAGAGTTCTATGGGGTTACGATTGCCCAGCATGTGCATGTATGTGACACGCTCGTAAACCACCAGGCGCATCAGTTTCAACGTAGTCAAAGTACATGTACTATTACTGGATTGATAATGATCATAACAGGCCTACAATGTATGATTTAGCAATCCAAACGAATGACCA
Source organism: Diadema setosum (assembly GCA_033980235.1). NCBI lineage: Eukaryota > Metazoa > Echinodermata > Echinoidea > Diadematoida > Diadematidae > Diadema > Diadema setosum. The sequence continues at coordinate 863,339 of CM067066.1, forward strand.
TGTAGAGTCATATTTATTTCTTTTTGATACTTCAATAGAAAAGTGCACTAATGATGCAGTCTTTCTCGCGATCTTATGCAGCACAACAGATAGGCCTAGGCTACACAACGCTCCATATCAGGCAAGTCAATTGTGAAGCGGTACCGCGGTGGAAGGTAGGTACAAATACCGATTTTTACGACTGAACTTCCAATCGACAAAAAAGGGCATGCAGGCAACGATTTTGGAAGCTATACTCTTCCGCCACAAATGGTGGTAAAGTGGCATTCATGGCTAAATACCCATAATTTCACATGAACTGCCATAGATCTCGACAGCATCGACGGTTATGTAGTCGTCGCATTCAGTAGCCAGCTGTGTACGTGTGTGTGTAGGTAGTACAATAATACACTCAAATGCACGCTCGCTAGCTCGTCCGACGATGTCGGCTGGGCCGGAATGCATGCGCTACGTATTCATTCACAACGCTGAGCGCTGTATACATACGCACAACATGTATTATGACGACACGAGGGGGAGTGGCTTCTGCGCTGGTTGCGCGTTTTAGCAATCCGCTGTACGCTCATTAACCGGTCGCTGGCGATCTGCACGCGAATGCTACTTATCGGCCTTGTTTGCAAACATGATTTGGACACATTTTCGTGCATGCTCGTCAAAAAAAAGTTGTAATATTGCAGTGATTTGAAAGTTGAATTTCTCGAGATAGAATAATTATTTTGCCATGAAATTTGAAATGTATGCTAATGACATATTTTTCTTTCATATGAAATAGTTTATAATCCACCTTTTATAGAATTTCAAAAGTTGCAAAAATGCTACAGACACCCTAACTGTACGTTGTACGTTGGGGCTGCTGGTCGCAGTTAGCAAGAGCCTAGAATCTAACTGTTACCGGTAGTTGGCGGTAGCACTTCATGCCTCTTCATATAGGGTTTCTACTCATTCTTATTCAATGATAAATAATCTTAATCTTACTTGCAATGCTGCTTTGTTGCGACAAACTTGCCAAGTCGTGATGGAAAAAAAAAAAGGAAAAATATGAGATTTGTTTGTGTAGGCCAAGGGCCTACATGTATTAAATTAATTTACTAATATTATGACAACAGCATTCAATGGGAGAATGGGTTTGTCAGTTTAAAATAGTCAAAGCCACAAAAAAAGGCATGGGTGTCCATTCAGTTTGTACAGACTACAGACAGTGCTGTCTGTGTCCACAACATTTTTCACAGCTGCATGTGTGATACATGTAGATGTCTACCCAAACTATTGAATGTGTGAAAATGAAGAGTTTCTGTTTCTGTTTCTGTTCCGGTTCCGTCTGTATACTCAGAATTAATGCACTTGTCAATGTAATGACTCGCCCCACTACCCCCGGACATGGGTGCGTCATTTCCTCGTTTGGTCCGTCAAATTTGAGACCCAGGTGTTTGTCATTTTACCAACTTTGTCCGTCAAATTTTTGACTGAGGGGTGCGTCAAAATCCCATCATTGTCGGTCAAATTTTTGACCGAGGGGTGTGTCATGGTACGTCACTTGGCTATGGAAAACTGCACACATTTTTGCATGCTACCAAGTACCGGAGGATACACGTACCGCGAGTGAAATTACAGTGAGCGCTTTCCCGCGGCAACTGAAAATCAAAGTCGGGAAGCGTTTTGGAATAAGAGGGAAAAATGCTTGCCAGAATCTGGCAAGCAAATAATTTAAAAGCCAACCTTTCTCCTCACATTTTCCCTCCAACAAACCCATGAAATCATGCATACGCAATCTCAAACCAGGGACTGTTCAGCGATGTAACAATTTCAACCTTACTGTCGAACACTTAATGCCTATTGCATATTGCGATGCAACACCAACACACATTGCTATCGAAGAAAATTTGTTTATATTCCAATACAATGTGCGTCTAAATAATGTTCTGTGGTGACAAAGGCAAATTTTTGACAGTAAAAGAAGCGGCAGCAGAAGAAACTGCCTGCTGCATGCCATTTTCTGCTCGCGGGATAGCCCGACAAGACGCGCAACGCTGTTTAGTACACACCCGCTGTGCGAATCTCTACGTACAGCGACTGGGCTCGCAGGAATGCCGTAGCGTGGTGTGTACCTGCGCTGCAGTATGCATCCACCGGACTAGCAATGGCCGCGCACACACAGCGCATCGGCACACATGTGATTGTCATGTATGGATTGCATGCACAGAATACATGTACGGAATATCGTAGCAGCAGCGTGATGTACGGTGAATGACGGTACAGTGCTTATAGAGCCAGGGTAAGGGAAACTTGCCGAAACTTTTATAAATTATGTTTACGAACCAAAAGAAAATGAAATTGCTTGAATAAAACGTATGCAAAAATCATTTCTGTATTTTCGGGGGTGCGTCAAATGTACCGAGGATGTCCGTCAAAAAAGTGACCGAGGTGTGCGTCACTTTCAACGTGTTGTCCGTCAAAAAAGTGACCGTGGTGTTCGTCACTTGCAGCGTTTTGTCCGTCAAAAAAGTGACTGTGGTGTCCGTCAAAAACCCTGTGTGGTCAGTCAAAAAATGACCATGACGCACCCATGTCCGGGGGTAGTGGGGTGCATCATTACATTGACAAGTGCATAACTGTACTCCACCAACATTTTGTAACTAATATGGTCGTATGTGCAGGGCAGGAAGAATGTTTCACATTTGAAGCCTCTGTTTGAAGACTGTACTGGATGTAGACGTGACTGTTTCCTCGTTGAGTAGGTTCCAGTCTGCTGCTGTCCTGCTGCTGCAGCTGTCCTGTGTTTTGAGTTATGTAGTGGTTATGTCTACAGTACAGTATTGCTTCTCACCTCATGTGTGTTAGTGGCTGTATTCCTTTGCCAACAACTACTTAGTAACTCTCCTTTTTGCTGTGGGCTTTTATTTCCTATCTATATACTGTATGCTGTCAAGCTACTTGTGGTACTCCTCAAGCATGGATGGTTTTCCATTCTTCTATGTAATGTTTTATCATAAGATTTTCTGTTAGCCTGCTCTTGGTTTCCAGCATATCATATTGAAAGAATGACAGATATATGGGCAATTCCACGGTAAATGGGTAGTTTTATGCACTCAAGACATGGAGCAATTTCATTTGAAAATATTTGTTTGAATCATCTTTTTTTCTTTATTTCTTGAATAAATGTGGTAAGGTGAAATAAAATATTCAACCTCGTTGAGTCCTGTTGTTATTTTTTTGTGATGTGCTGGTTTGTTTGTTTTTATTTAATATTATTGATAATGTGCAAATTTGAAATAAAAATTGACATACATTGCAACTTGTATAAAATAAATTTTCTTAGAAGACACGCATCCTGGGTGGATTATAATTCAAAATTTATCACCAACGCACCGAGAAATCATTTTCTTGTTCGCCCTGAACGATTACAAGAGTTTTGAGAGAGTGGAAAGCAAGCTGGACCGAAAAGGTCGGCGTTCTGTCCTACTTCAGTTACGTACGTTCGGCCTCAATTTCGTTTGGTTTCCAGGCGTCAGAGTGCAGTTATTTTGTGTCAAATACACTTTGGTGACGACAGTTTCAAGTTAGGTTTCACTAATTCAACAGAAAATTAAATCAAATATTTAATATCCGTCTTCAAAGTTACCAAATTCAATTTTCTGTCCACGCCGCGAACGTACGTAACTGCTAGGTGAGACACTCCAGTGTCGTTCGATTTAACACAGAAACGCTGACACTACCCTGAAGTTAGACATCTGCCTTCGGTTTCACGCCACAAGCATAGCTGTCTTTTCAGAACATTTAGTTATCTAGCTTCAGCTTCCTTTTCTAATTCTGTCCAGTATGTTACGTGCGTTCAGTGGGTACGCTCCGCTAGGTGGGACGCACGAACGGTGGACAGAATCGCCAATCGGTCTTCGTTACGTGTGTTCTGAACGCGCGTAACTCAGACAGATTGTTTCCATGTCTTGCTTACCTCCTTGTTTCGCGCCGTTCTGTCCGAGGTTGCGTATCGTTCGCATGAAATTTCCCGTGTTATGTCTGCATTGCGTATGTGCAACCCATCGACTGCTCAGATCTGAATATGACGGAGGTGATTACGACTCTCGCTGACAAAAGGTAAATGTTGCATTCTAGAGTAGAATCTTCCGTAGTTTTAGGATTAATGGCCCTGCTGGCATTATTAGAAATTCTTTTGAGATTCTCTGTATGCTAGCTTTCACTACTCGTTTTCGAGTTTACACGGACGATAACTGAGCCTAGTCCCACATGTGTTATTTTTTGTCAGTAAATTCTTCGTCGCTACCAGCTTCAAATAATCTTTCTTTTCATCTTTTCGTAATATTTTTCCTCAAAATAAAACCAAACTGACAGTGACAGAATAGCAATGAACGAAAGCTAAGCCAAGAGTGGTACTTTAGATGACTGACTGTCCATCGTGAGCTGACGCACTGTACGAGTGTTATACAGAATTTAGAAAGCCAGGCTGGCGCTACGCTAGTGACACGAGTCCCAAGTGTAACCACACGATAACGTTAGTGTATGTAGACACCCATGATCAAACAAGTTACAAAAGAAAATTTACTAGGTTTACATCGGGATTTGACTTGATTTATTTCTGCCTAAGCAACCAAAGTGCAAACTCGACTTCCAACGTTGTTGATGTTGTCCTTCACTTCAGCCACATGAGCTCAGTCTACTCATTGCACTACTTGCAGTTCTGTCATGATTTCCATGATGTGATTTATTTATTTAGATTCTATTTCTATGTTTTGATGTAGACTAGACAACTACCAACTTATGTGAGAAGCTGTGCTGGCCTGTTCTGCACCTTTTAGTGCAATAGTGAGTGACCAGAGCGTCCCTTCGATCATCATGTCGGTGCCCAGCCTGTCTGCTTTCCAGTGTTACGGTGAGGTGTGTATACATATTTTTATGATTTTGCGGGAGGGCTCATTGGAGCTAAGCGACCCTGACTCAATGTACAATCTGTTCATAAGACCCTGTCTTGTGTGGCCTGGACAGTTGTCTGTGCAGAGCCTCATTCCAGCTGTTGCACCATCCACCATGTTTGCTCTTTGCTGGCCTGTGTTGTGTCCTAAAAACGATCCCTGTGATGAAATCAGCCCCAAATCTTTCTGCTCTAATAAATATATGACATGACCGAAGTTCCGCAACTTCACTTCGCAGAAATTCTGCAATGTTATGTTTATGTACAGAGCTATTTTGTATTTATTCAATGAAGATTGTAAATTTGTATTGCATACATGATTTAATGACCACTAAGCAAATTGTGTAGGAGAAATGAAATCTCTTTCTACAGTGGAAAACAGACATTACAAGTAACAGTAATACCTTTCAAAGAAGCCATGGCCTCCATATTTTTAATGCCATGCTATTATGTATTGTACATATTTTATTTGTAGATGTCGTAGAACTGGTACATAACTAGTCTTCATTTTGTTCTCTTCATGATATTTTGGTCCATTGTCATGTAGCCACATCTGTGCTTATTTGGGGTTTTCTTCTGATACGATTATCATTTTATTTATAGAAGCTGCATGGCCCTGTTCTACAGCCTGTGGTGGAGATTTTCTGAGTGCCCAGAGCATCCCTTCATCATGCCTAGCCTGTCTGCTTTGCAGTGATATGGTGTGAATGCATATTTTCGTTTTATTATGTAATCTTTTTTTTTCTTTTGGCCAAAAAGGCTGCTACATTGGCACTCTTAAATATGTTAAGGTTGCATATTTTTTTTTTTCAGACCATGACAAAAAAAAAGGTTCCTTTTATTTACAGGACTATTTCTTATTCATTTTTAAAGCACATAAATTTATAGTGCATACATGAATTAATGATTGCAGAGCAATTTGTGTAGGATGTTTGTTGGAGATATTGAATTGCTTTCTACAGTGTAAAACAAACATTAATTGTTACCCTTCAAAGATAGAAGCCATGGCCTCCATTTTTATTTATTTTTTTTTTTTTTTTCACTATGGCATATTCTTTTTTATTATGAAGATTTTATCATAGATATCTTTTTGATTTTTTTTGATATTTTCATGATGTTGCAATCAATTTTCTGTATCGCAAGTGTGCAAAAAAAAACTTCTGTGCATGCTGAAGAGCTCTGTCACAGATACACTGTGGGATTCTTTTGTGCCCTTGTTCACTTCTGGTTGTCTCACGCTAAGTAGAGGTCGCAGTTCCCATATGATTCAAGGGAGTTAATCGTCTGCTTTTCCATTGCCATCCCTTTTTTTCTTGGTTAAAATTCAGCTGAAAAGAGTTGAAAGTTTCTAAGTTTTACTGATTTGCGGTCACTAGAGTCATGGTTCACTACTGCAAGGCTTCAATGTGCTGGTCACATGATGGAAAGCGAAGAAATCTTCAACAAAAAATATCTCTGGATAAAGATAAAGCATGATCTGAGTGCATGTGCAGCCAAAACCAGGTCAAGTTTGTCCCGTAAGCTATCTCATAATGCATCTAAAACACTGCTCTCCGCACGGCACCTAAGGTATTGGCGATACCAAGAATTACACCTATCCTTTTTTTGAAACTTTGGCCAGGAAAGGTTGCTAGGTTGGTTGATAGATTGGAGGTCAATTTTTATTTTTCTATGACAAACATACATTGCTAATATGTACAAAAGTATTCTGTATTTATTTCTCAAAGTCTATAAATATTGCATACATGACTAAATAATCAAACAGAAAAGAAATTCAAGAGGGCAAACATTGTGCAGAGGTGTTGATGGCTCAATTGCTGTCTGCAGCAAAAAAATAAATATTACACATTACCTTTCAAAGATAGCGCTAACCCGCAGCCTCCTCCAAATTTTTATAATCCTATATTCAAAACTTACTGGAAATATTTTATTATTAGATATCTTTGAATGAAGATTGTAAGATAAAACACAGCTCTTAAAAATGGGATGGCTACACATACTTTTGTTGTCTACAGTAACAGTTTTTTTTTCCCTAAAATTCCATTTTTTTTTAAAGAGTCTACTGTATTTGTAGTTCGTGTATTTTATTGCTTGGTTTACGGAATATCTATGCAGCAAAATGTTCAACTATATTTCAATTGCAGGTGACATGTACATGCCTTTTGAACAATCTTTTATCTGCACTCAGTATATAGGAATATTCCAAACTTTCAAAAATTTTGATAAAATGAACTCAGTATAAGTATTTGTTGATTATGTATATAATTTTTTTTTTTTTCGACAGGTAAAAGACATCCTGGATGATGACTTAATGGGGAAAAAAGAGGCATGGAGTTTTCATGTGGTCAATCAAAGACGACATCTCCGGAGAATCTACAAACAACATCCTGTGCAGAATGCCTGATCCCATTCTCTTGGAGGAGCAAAGCACCACAAGACAGCAGTTTTTTGTTTTTTTTTTTCCCTTCAAGTTGTAAAGTATACCAGATGGTATGACTTTAGCTTTTAACTTTTTGCAAGATACAATGTACTAAGAAACCACTTATGAAATTTTTATGAGCATACAATTCTACAAGGAATTCAAAGTTTAGCTTATGAAACATGGTCTTCAAATGGCTGAGGTATGAAGCCACAAAGTAAACCAATATTATTGAAATAGAAGATCTGGGTTTCAACTTTTATTAGGATCACTTTGTTTAACTTTCTTTTTGGATATCTCAGCCTTTTCAAAACCGATTTTCACTTAAGTAAACTTTCAATGCCTTTAAGAGAACCTGTATGCTATTTCAAAAAGTTAAAAGCCGAGTCATCACCTAAACCAATACTTACCATCCCTTTTGTTTTAAAGCAAGATATAAACAGGGATACAACTGAATAAAAAAAGTTGTTACATTAGCTGCTTTGTCTCTTACTGTGGCTGATGAACATTAAGGCGATAAAAGAACGAACAATGTTCGTTTGTATTGTGTTCAGAGCCTGTACGTTGATCAAGTTTTGGAATATGATGACTGAAATTCCAGAATGGGCCCTATACACCATTTGAATACATTGTACCGTATGTATCGAATGGGCAGGCACATAAAAGGGTGTTTTTTGTGTGTGTGTGTGTTTTTTTTTTGTGTGTGTCTAATTTACAAATCAACTCATAGGTTGTAAAGTTAAGAGTTCTCTGACAGTACCTGAACATTTCGGAAAGTGTTATTCTTTGAAAACAGTTGATGGCACATTAAATTCTTTATGTTTGTTACTGTGGCTGATTTACATTAAAGGTCCAGTTTACCTTTGGGAGCAGTGATTTAAAATATGTTCAAGATATCACATTCGATGCATATGTGTCAGTCTGTTGTATCACAATATCCTACCATTTAAAATGTTCGCAATAAAGCTGAAAGTATAAGGAGATATCAGTATTATTCTTGATAAACCATATGTTTCTAACTATGGCTGATCGACATTAAGATGATAGAAGAGTGAACAATGCAAGTTTCAATTCTTGTTTATGGAGCCTGTATGTTGATGTAGTTTCAGATGTGATAACTGAAATTCAAGTTTAGGCCCTATACACCATATAAAAATGTACACTGTATTGAATTGGCAGGCGAAGAAAAGGGTGCTTTCAAATTCATGGCATTTTTCCGTCAAGATGTTTTCACTGCTGTCAGGCAGAAGCTCGGTGGTCTAGTGGAGATGACGCCTGTCCGGAGATCAGGGGGTCGTAGGTTCAAATCCTGCTCGAGTATGTACGTCCATGATTTATTAACATTTTTTTTTTTCTGCTGTCGGGCAGAAGCTCAATGATCTAGTGGAGATGACGCCTGTCCGGAGATCAGGGGGTCGTAGGTTCAAATCCTGCTCGAGTATGTACGCTCATGATTTTTTATATCATGGCTACTATAGAAACACTAATCAATTCAGTGCTTATTTACGTTGATGTAGGGCAAATTGTCAATCAGTTGCAAAGGATGCTTTGTTCTCTAATTTACAAATCAACTCATAGGTTGTAAAGTTAAGAGTTGTTGTACAGTACCTGAACAATTCTGAAAGTGTCATTCGTTGTGTATTGATTCCCTATAAGGATTATTTCCCTAATGAATGTTACAACTATTCATTTTCGAATGAATGTAAATTGCACAATCAAATAACAGTTTCTTTTCACATTGAAATCAGTTACTGGTACATTAACTGCTTTATGTTTCTAACTGTGGCTGATGGACATTAAATGCAATAGAAAAATGAACAATGCAAGATTTAATTCTTGTTTCCAGAGCCTGTGTGTTGATTGAGTTTGGGATGTGATGACTGAAATTCTAGTTTAGTCCCTATAAACTGTATCAATACACATGTATTTTTGTATCAGTAAAAAAAAAAAAAAAAAGTTTTAAATTTGGACAGGCAAATACAATCCACTTGATTTACATACGTGTATGTAGGAATATCAAGGTGTAATGGACACGAAATGATAACTGCTGACCCAATGACAACAGCAAAATGCTCCTTTGCATACAGTATTTTGATATTTCAGCCTTTGTATATACTGCACATTGTGGTTTAAAATGAACTACACAATATACTGGAGAAGAGGAGTGTATTGTTAACCTTGGAAATTAAAAAACTCTGTAAAGTTCAAGTTTCTGTCCTACTCTTGTGTTACATGCGTTCACCACTAATGCAGTGATACATGTCATATCATGTACTTTGGAATTTCAAGAAACTCTATTGCAAAGAAGCTTTGGCTTTTCCTCACACACACATGCACCCACACAGATATGAATATGACAACAGTTCGCCCGATTATGGAGGAACTTAGTACAAACACGATCTCGCCTTTCGGATATGATGCACAAATTTTCTGGCATTAATCATGAATGCACACTTCAAAATGACACAAATAATGAATATTTTCACAAATATGGACAACCTAAATTGTTCTTATCATAATGTATCAGTACAATAAATAGTGTCAGATGATTTCAAATCAATATTTGTATTCTTTGTATGAGGAATCCATCATTCGAATATTTCTGTCCTACTCTATGTGTTACACGCGTTCGCCCCATACCTATTACACATGTCTTACTTACATACCCACTCAAGCTCTATTTGAATACAAAGTTATCTTTTCCTACTTAAAAATATTTAATATAGGTATTAGGCAACCAAACTCTGAAATATGGATACTCTGAAGACAATTTTAATTTTTCATGTTTTTCCAACCTAAAACTACCCATTTACTGTGGAAATGCCCATATCAATCTAAAAATATGTGTTCTAAATTTTCACAAAGAAAAGTATTTGTGACAAGTTGCAATGAGAAAGAGAAAATGAAAGAAAAAAAAAATGCAGAAAATTATCACCCATTGCAGCACTTACAACGTACCTTGTTGTGGGCATTAAAGTTATACAGAACTTATTTGCCCCCCTGCCACTCTATCGTCTGGATGCGGTGACTTACACAATTATGTTTTCTGCGCTGTGCGATTTAGTGAGAACAAGGGCATGAAAATTGCTGCTCAGGATTATATTTGTCCTTTTTTGTCTTCCATACTTTCTCCAAGTTAGATTTCAAAGAGTTGAGTGATGTGCTGTTTACCACATACAATTATCCGAAAGATAGTTAAATGTGTACACTGTAACTTGTAAGGCCTCAAATCACATCAAACTAATATTGTGTTTGATTTTGATCTAGCTGTATTAAGTGCCTAGTTTCAAATAGGATGTTGCTGCCAGAAGAATGAATATAATCGTGTGTAAATCTGATTCAGGAGTTTGCTAAAAAATTACAATGATATATCATTCATATTTAAATTGGGAATGAAAAGAATTTAATAGTAATGTTTGGTATGTGTTGAAATGTGCTAATTCACTTGTCTTTTAGAAATGATACTGTAGCAAACATGTATCGGGCTTCTAAACAAGTTTCTTGATTTTGTTTGGCATTGTCCTATCAACGTAAGCTTAATTCATAATAATCATGTAATCTAAATGGTTTGACGTCAAAATATGTTTGAGGAGGCAGGACTTGGTTCATTTCACCTTTATCGCTTTCACCAACAAGTATGTGTTTACGGTATATACATGTAGACACGTACCTGGTACATATTGTATGTGTATGGTGCATTCATTACTCTTCTGTGCATGTGCACTGGGAGCTCTGCAGCTGAGTGACAGGCTTTGAGTTAATGCCAAAGCTGTCATAAAAATGTGGAATGTTGTATGACGGTTAGTAGGAGGCTGTGTCTGTTTTGTAATTCCAAACATGATTTACAGCGTAAGAGTCATGTTGAACATGATTATAGACAAATGTTTCCAGTCTGAAAGGAGACTAGGGGTGCGTTCGAGCGCTCTCCTGAAGCGAACTATACCGTACCGTACCCGCGCCAGAGGAGCGTTCGAACGCTCCTAAAGTGTACCGTACCGTACTATACCGAGCCAAAAGTGGACCACTTCCCGATGTGCTCCAAAAGCGTACCAAAGCGTACCAAAAGTTCGTTGTAAAGCATGCGCGTATCATGCGCATACGTCACAATGCAAAAACATCATTCTCTTTGTTCTGAACAACTGTAAGTAGTTCAAGCACCAGGGGTGAATGACATTCTTCCTACAAACAAGCGTGACCTTTCTAAAAATAACTCGTGAGTACGCTTTCTCCACAGAGTGCTCGAACGCTCCAAAATTGGCATGGTACGGTACGGTACGCTTTAGTTAAGTTCGCTTTGGTTCGCTTTAGAGCGCTCGAACGCACCCAGTGTCATGGCAGGCCAATCAGCATATGAGCAGGTGAGGTCTCTCACATCTACATTTGTAGCAGTGTCATACTTCAAATTAATGTCAATAGCATGTTGACGATACACAGTATACCTGTAACACATCATGTCTGTATCTTGTCTCTGGATGTAATTCCCATCATGTGACTTTAAGATGATGAATGTTGATTGTCATAATCAGGGTCAGAGCCCCGACCCCTCGACTGAATAAGCATACTTCCAAGGCAGTTCCGTGAATTGCCTGGTGTGCAAGTTCTCATTGTATAAGCTGTTATTTTTGTGAGGGTTTTATTTTTTGTGAATTTTGTGGATTACTGTTGAACTGCGAATTTAACAACACGCGGAAATGTTGCCATGTGCCAGGGTAATAGTGCACTTACGATAGCCTCGATGTCAATTCACGAAAACGACATCTTGTGAAAATGTCTGTGACCTCATTTGTGAAAATATCTGTAAGTGAAAATAATATTTTATACAGTAATGCTTGTTGATGTGTATTCTTGATGGTATTAAAGCAATAAGCACCATAAAATGCTCCACTATGATGTATTGACTAACCATAACTTCACAGAATAAATACAACCCATACATATGGACAATGTATTGCTCTCTTTCACTTCTCTGTGTGTGATGAAGTAGCCAATTATGAAGACTTTGACCCGATTATCCAGTACTTCATGACCCATCATAGCTCTTCTACAAGAGTAGCTTGCACTTTCCAGGCATATTAAGAATGTATGTTGAACAGAAATGGCGGAAAGAGCTTTTGGTAGCAAAAATATGAAAAGGATCATGTATCATAAAACTGTATCACTATCAGTGTGACTGAAAAGTTATGGAAAGTGTGATAAGATTAGTGTGATTTGGTGTAGTATACACTGTACCACATGGTTCATTTGTATTTATCTCAAAATGCACAGAAATTTAGTTGACATCTTTATAGACACTCATTTTGATTTATGATCCTGCCAAAGATGATATTCTAGAAAGTTGTTTACTTTTTACTTGTCTCCTGAAGACAAAAACTGAGCTTACTTTAAGTTGAATCAGTACACATTTACATTCACATGCTTTCTTAATTTCCTTTTTCATTACCAGTGAATAGAACTCAAGTTCAGGAAAATGTATGATCAAATTCAAGCCAGCATGTTCTCACTCATACACTTAATGTGCTTTTCAGGTACTATTCCCAAGTTTTAGCCATTAACCAAAATTTTGCAACTTAGGCTGTTTCCTTATCATTTGTTCCTAGCATTTGACGATGTTATTAGTCTTATGAGTACATTTCCATTGTGCCTTTCTTGAATCATCCTTTGTGCCACAGACTGCTTGGTTGATCAGAATGTATTCCTACTAACTAGAGATCTAGAGGGATGTTTTGTCTCTCTTGCTGAGATATCTTATGTCAGACTTGGATTAGCATAACACTGACTGCTATAGTTGTATTTCACACAGATGATTTATGCATGATACTGTATCTCATGATACTTAGTAATAGATGTCTGTGCTAGTGAAAAATAGTGCTGCATTGTTAATGTTGGAATCCCTCCCAAGCTTAAAACAAAAACAAAAAAATGATTATGTATGATTTTGATAAAAACAAAATTATTTACAAAAAAGTAGTGGAGGGTGGATAATATTGCAGAGGGGTGCTTTCCTTGTGAGTTGCTACACACCAATGTCCTTCTAAAAAGCATAAAAAGGATGTTTCTACATCGTAGACATGCAGCATCATTGATGTTTTACCTCATAAAGGGTTTCTTTTTGTTGTTGCCATTTAGAGGGGTCATATTTCACAAAATCAGTTTGTTTTAGTCATTCAGTATTTGGATTATAATATATATTCTAATCAAATCTGACATACGTTTGTATTTCAGTAAAATGTTATTTTGTTGTTATTTCCCATTACCAATTTTAGAAATGCAGTCTACACAGCTGTAGGTTATTGTACTTGTTACAAAAGCAACATGTGCCATTTAAGATATTGTAATTTCAATACCATAACAAAATACACCAAAGGAGTTAGTGAAGTCTTTCTGGTAAACACAAGGTCGATGAAAGTACAATGAAATACTAAAGGGTCTCAGATTTACTGACGAACTTATTTGTACATATAATCATGTTCCTGAAAAGTGGTTAATAAATTGTTCAGGCACAGCAGTAAGTTTGACCGCTAACTGCAAACAACATTCCATATAGACAGCTTTGTCACAAACTCCATTGCCTTTCAGAAAATATTGAACTCTCTTATACACTTAACTTGCAAGAGTGTGTAAATGTACATGTATGCACACGCAATGGTAGAAGTAAAGACAAGGTCAAGTAAAGATCTACTGTCTCAATCATGTTTTGGAGGTCTAACTCAGATGGCAAATAGACTTGCAGAATAAAGTGAAACTCAGACAAATTATACCTCTGAACAATTATTGCCCAGACATGATTAGAAATTGTCTTTACGAAAAATGATTCAAGCTTGATTTCATAAGAAAAGGTTACCCCACGTACTTTGTAAGTTGATTAACCTGAAATGTGTTTAAGCATGTTAACAAAAACAGACAAACAAACTAGTTCTTTCATCAAGTGTGGAACATCTCGCTGGCACTTTCTACCTTCTCGAATGCAGGCAAGCAAATGTACATGTACATGTGTCTTGTTCCCAATTTAAGAAGCGTTAGGACGCACATGTCTTTGCAAAGCCCATGTGTCTGGAAAGCTGTTTTCACAAGTGAGATCCTGGTTCATAGCAGAGTTGTTGCCCCTGGCATCTCTACTTGTGTTAAGTAGATTGGATAATTTGTGGCATAGTACACTCTTTTGGGCTCTGCTGGGACAGCATTAAGACTTTCTGTGGTGAAGACTTGTGGCCCTGTCTGGTGGAACATTTACTTAAGGAAAGCGGAACGAGGACATTTAGTGTATTTGGCACATGCAGTGGTAGTTTCAATGAAAGTTAAACACACCTATTTTCTGAAATCAAATATCAGTACTGTTCATGATGATTGAAGATTTTTCAGAATGCTTGCAAAAGAGGGGTTTAATGACATTTGCGTTTTCACATATCAGTTTAAAGGGATTGTATAGTTTTGGTTGAGACCTAATTTCAGGTTTCTAACATTTTTTGGTAAGATAATGAGAAACCTCTTGTGAAATATGAAAGAGCATGTAATTCCATGAGGAATTCAACATTTATTTGATGAAAATTGGTTTTGATATGGCTGATATATCCAAAACAGAGTGATTCTAATAAAGTGTTGGACCCACCTTTTATTACAATCGCTTTGTTTTACTTTGTTTTTTTGATGCTTCAGTCATTCCAAACCTGATTTTCTTCAAATAAACTTTGAATTTTCTCTTAAAATGGTATGCTCTGTATTAGTTCATAAATGTTTTCTTAGTATCTCTCAAAAAGTTAAAAGCCCAGTTCTTGTCTCCACCAATATTGTACCATCCCTTTAATACTTGATTGAAGTGTATTCAAAAGATAATGAATTGATGCTTGCATTTCATACAGTTTGTGGCAGATTTTTTTTTTTTTTTTTATAGTAAATTCTACTGAATTTGAAATAGGTTGTGTCATGAAGTAGGTTTTATTATATTCTACAGATATTTGCGGCAGGGCACTAAATTACCATATACCGTCTAGGGAGGGAAGGGGTGTTCATGTATTTCAGTTTACATGTGGATGCAAGAGCTTTTTGCAGAGCATTGTGTTTTAGGAAGATTATACCTGGGAGAGAGTTTTCTGATAGTAGCAAGGGTGCCAAACTCAAGAGATTTCCTTGGGGTATCTCTGATAAGACATGTGTGCTGATTGTGAAGTGATTTTTCCTAGATGGTTGGGCATTCGTAAAATCAAGAATGTATAGTGAAGTCACCATTGTAAAACAGAGTTTGAAAGACTTCCTTTCCTCCGAGAAAGTTAAGATTAAAAATAAAAATAGATTCAGATTTATGCAGTCATTGTGTGCAGTTAAGCTGCTGACAACTACTTTTACTCACTTTGTGATTTTGTGAGAAATTTTTGTTATTTGAGAAGATATATCATTTTTGTGTGCCTTTGATTATCATATGAGATACAATAATTGTATGTACATTGAAAGAAGACTGCCTCCAAGAACTTTGTAAGTGACCAGTCAGAACAAGATGGTAAACTGACTCAAATCTGTGGTAGATGAACTCAAGTAAATGTTTCTGTTATAGCAGGAACTCTTAACATTATGCAATATGTCAAATTTGAGAAGACTAGTAATTGTGTTCATGGTTAACGTTCACAAGAATAATTACCATGATGGAATAATATTGCAGGTAACACATTTGGAGGTTGATGCCCCCCCCCCCAAAAAAAAAGAAAAAAAAAAAGAGGAAGCTACAAGGTACAAACTTATGTGACTTTGTGTTACCTTCATTCTTTGATTTTTGTTTTCAGTTCCAAATAAATGATAAATTTTGTTTTCTGTTTGTTTTCTTTGCTACAGGTCTGTATACAGTAGCAGCCTGAAGACTGAAGAATATTGAACCAAGCAAGTTGTGCAAGGGAATTAAACCACCATGTCAGTTCTTCAAGCAATTGAAGAGAAGGTAAGTGATAGCTTTAATTGATTTAGCGGTAGAAGGAGTCAACTTTGTGTGACCTGTTAATGAAATGCGCAATGCAGAATGCATAGATGATAAATAATGCCATTATTTGGTATCTTGGGGTACCAAATGAAACTTTGCCATTTTGTTGATTTTTTTTTCTCAGCCCTGTACCATGGGTTATCAAAAAATATGCACAATATATATGTATATATATATATATATATATATATATATATATGCATAATATGCACAAAAATGTTTTCTTGTTTGTGATTATGCAACAGTTAATGCATGCAAATTATAACTTTTCTTTTCTCATTTACACGCTCTGTTGTAATCTTCACTGTTTAATATCATTTTACATGTTATTGTAAGTACTGATTTTTATTGTGTTTACTTTGAAGGAGACTGGAAATTAAATTTTGTTCATTATCCAAGACAGTCTTAGTTTCTTTCACAAGTTGACGTGGAAGGAAAATCGGCATTGGGATTGTTATTGCCGTGCTGATTTATGCCGCTGCTGATGAAGAGAAAATAGCGCCATGACAACTTTGCACAACCGCATGATAATGGACACAAGATGGCGCTACACAATGCCGTACCTCGGGCTTAAACGGTACAACGGGGTGCGGCGTGCCGAATGCACTGCACCATAATACCAAAGAATACCAATGTTCAAGATATAATATGCAGTGTCATGTTGGCTCACGCGTGTGCATGTTTGTTTGTGTACGTACATACACATGTAGATATGTGACATCATCATCGCGTCATGTCTGTGGAACATTAGTATGTAGTTGATGCATTTGCTGAAAAGTTGAAATATTTTCAGTACATTACTTGTTACTACACGTCCACATTCCGCAACATGCCATTTATTGTGCAAAATGTCAGTGATACCCAAGAGACTTGTGGTACTCAGTCAATCCATTCCACTGTATGTAATGCAAACATTGAGTCACCGGATTACTTTGTGTCGTTTGATCACAGTAAGATTGTATAGTGTAGATTGTCTTCCATCCGTATTGGCAGCGATGTGTGCAGCCTTATTATTGTTATTTTTTTTTTTTGAGACTCAAAAGAATTGACCTTTTTGTGTGTCTGGGTCTTGCAAGAAAAGTAGACAGACAGCATAGAGATTTAGTGTGATATTCTACGCTAGTGAAAAAATGAAGATTGAACGTGAAAAAATCAAAACTTAATATTATTCACAAGTGAAAGGAAGAACAGTGAACACCATAGAAGGGAGGGAAAATTACATGCATTTGGAGATTAAATCTAAATGATTATTTATATGACTGCAAACATGGGTAGGAATAGTTTAGAGTCGGTTTTCTTGTATGTAAAATTGCCCTAAAATATCACTTTGGACTTACATTGTACTTACATAGGGTTTCAGAAATCTCCATGTATGAAGGAGGCCCCTCAGTATTAAGGTTAGTTTTTATCACCAGAGCACAATCAAGTAAACTGAGCAAAGATTCTCTATTAAAAATGACAGAAAAAGTCCTGAGAAATATATCGGATGTTTTTTAACATCGATACAATTCACGTACCAAGTTCTCGCATTGGTTTGTATATAATGTACATACATTTGTGTTAATATGAGATAAAAGGAAAGAGAGAACAGTGGGTAGCTTTCAAATTATTTTTCCTCTTTTAATAGTACTGCTCCTCTTTTCTTGGAAAAAGTGCACAAGTTGAAAAATTGGTTTCCGCCGGGAATTGAACATGGGTCTTTTTCATGGAATACCAATGTCTTAACCACTCGGCCACAGAGACTTCACAGCTGAGCAGTTGAGGTAGACCCAAGCTTGATTACCCAACTCAGTGGACCAAGTCTGCAACCCTTTATGTGTGTACCTATTCCTTTTTTGGGCAGAGGGTAGATGTTGAAAGCTGGATGATATTTAGCAGGAATGAGAAAAATCACATTTTTATTAACAACCCATTGAGGACATGTCCTGAGTTCATACTCAGGCAGGTGTCTATAAATGCAAAATGCGTGTTGTAGCAAAATTTGTCCATCCATCAACGGGTTAAAAGAAGTGGAATAGATACTGGTAAGATATCATCCAGATTTGTTGGAATCAGCCATAAGTGTAGTAGGTGCCAGCTTTATCATAGAAGAAAAAGACAAAGGGACACAGAGAGAAAAAGAGAGAAAAAAGAAAAGAAAAGTAGCTTCTTAATTCAGGAATCCAGGACGATGTAAACCAAGTCTGTGTCATAGATCTGCGCCTGTGGTGATGATGACACAGGGCCTTATGTCTTAAAGTCTAATGTGCCTGCCTCTTGTGCTCCTTTTCAATTGAACATGGCAAAATAATTAAAGGGAAGATAAACCCCAAGAGCAATGTGGATTGAGTGAAAGCAGCAACATTAGTAGAACACATCAGTGAAAGTTTGAGGAAAATCGGACAATCGATGCAAAAGTTATGAATTTTTAAATTTTTGGTGTTGGAACCGCTGGATGAGGAGACTACTAGAGGATATGACGTATGAGTAGACAACAATACAAAGAAAATATAAAGGAAATTCAACAAAAATTCACTTTTCTAGAATCATGAAAGAGCAATGGACCAACCTCTTTCAGAAAGCATGGGGAATAATTGCTACCCTTAACATATGTCAATATCAAGTTGATGGAATTTGTAATTTTCATGAAAAATGGATTTTTGTAGACTTTTCTTTATATTTTCTTGGTATTGTTGTCCACTCATACGTCATAACCTCTAGTAGTCTCCTCATCCAGCGGTTCCAACACCAAAACTTTAAAAATTCATAACTTTTGCATCGAGTGTCCGATTTTCTTCAAACTTTCACTGATGTGTTCTACTAATGTTGCTGCTTTCACTCAATCCACATTGCTCTTGGGGTTTATCTTCCCTTTAAGTTAAAAGAACATTTATCATTTCTGGCAGAAATTACAGCCTAAGTAAGATGTCAAATATTTTGAATGTCTATATTTTTCAGTTTTATCTCTAACCTTGAGAGTATTTATTGCCTCGTTTTTGACCCTGGTATTTTGTGTTATATAAATTGCATTTGTTCAAAATGAGAATTGAGAGCCCTGCATAGAGAATCATTTGGTAAAGATGACCAGGATCTTCAAATTTTTCCACTGACATTTAATGTGTATCATGCTATCTGGCAGACAGCTTAATAGAATTTCCTCATCCAGGATGGAAAATATCCTAATAATTATGCTGGTATATATATAGTAAGCGACACCTTATAGAGTAATTCCTTAAAGCAACTCCATTTAAGCTTTGCCTCTGTCAAGGTATTAATATGGAATTCAAATGTGTGGAAATTCCCCCACCCCCTCCCCCCCCCCCCAAAAAAAAAAAGAAAAAAAAAAAGAAGAAGAAAAAATGTGCTACACCGAAGTGGCAGAAAAATAACACTCAATAATTATTAGAGATATCAAAAGTTGGGGCAAAGAATATTGTTTCCAGCAAAACTGTTAACAAGTGAAGTTCACTGAAAGTGGCCCAACGCACCCACACACACAGACACTCACACACCCACCCACACACACACACACACACACACACACACACACACACAAGAATTGCGTGAAATATTCCATTGAACAATATTTAGTGTCTATGTGTTAGTGTAGCGTTATTATATTCAAAGTGTGTTGGAAGTGCATACTAATGTAAACATGAGTGATTGCAAGCATGAAGAACCTCCAGCATAAATCAGTAAGCATTGATTTAGAACTGTGGAATCCCCCTAACTGTGGTGATAATTCATGTCTGTTGTTTTTAGAGGAAAATCTGGTCTACAATATCGTTTGTTGTGGGGGTGGAAATGCATACTGGAAACAATAACCAAATGAGGAAATATGAATTTGATGCGAGCCAGTAATACCAATGATGGCAGTAATTGCATTCATGTGGCTAAGTGCATAATCTTGTGTCAGAAAACAAAGCAGTAAATCATTATTTATACATGTAGCAATCAATTGTAAGTTTTAATTTTTTAGTTCCGATTGTTCACAGGTAGAAGAATAGGAAATTATTTGTTGTTGGTGAGTAAATTGAATGATAAGCTTAGTTTAGCAGGACCAAAAGCATTATAGACTGGATTTTGCCAGATTTTATAAGACTTATCCTACATGTAGATAAAAATTTCTAAATTGATGTTGCTCTCTACAGTAAATCATGCTGACAGTATATGAAAAAATTATTGCAGACCAGATTAGCAGTGCTTTATGCAGAGTTTGTATTATTTATTCCAAAGAGCAAGGTCCAACAAGTTGATTTAGTATGCAGTAAATCATTAATAGGCTACTGGGATGTCTTATGACTATTGACTGCCATGGTGTCAAGCCTTTTTTTAACACTGTCGAATTGAATTACTGAGGATTTCTGAATAATCTGATTAAAAGTTACAGTTCATTTTAGGGGGGAAAACAGATATTTTAAATATGCAAACTATGGGTTGCAGTAGGCACTATTTGTGAAAGAATGAGTGGGGGGGGGGGGGAATCAAAACCAAGAATGTAATTTCTTGCAGCAAGATTTCAACAATAGAAGAAGAGATACATTACTGTACGAGCTGAAATTTTCGCGTACAGATTTTTTCGCGAATTGCTACTTGGAGGACATTTTCGCGTGTTGTTAATTTCGCGGTTGCGAGGGTCTAACTGAACTTAGCTATTAGCGCGTTGTTATTTTCGCGGTTCAAAGGCGATTCGCGAAATTCGCGAAAATAAAACCACCGTGAAAATTTCAGCTCGTACAGTATATTTATCTGGAAGAGACATAGTTTATGATATGAATTAAAATGACAAGCATCTACTTGTACAGTTGTACATACATGTATGCATTAAAATGACAAGCATCTACACTGTTGTATGCAAGTGAAAAGGTTAATCCTTTCTGAGTATTAAAGAAATTTTACTATGTGGTTGCCAGGCAACAGTACCAAATGACTTGAATGGGTCGACTACGGAATAATTACTAACCTATTTTGAATAAGATTCTTTTGTTATTGACAGGATAAGTATTTATCATTGCTTTTAATAATTATCCAGATGCAAGTCAATGCAAATGTATAATTCATCATATGTAATCCCTAAACAGTTTTTAGAATTTAACCTTGAGAGGTATACAAATATGCTTTTTTTTTTCAGTGAGTATATTAACAAAGATTGCTTGCTTTGAGAATCATGAAATTGTGATGTATATCATGTACGCAGATCTACATTTTCTTGAGTGAGTGTACACACCCAACCATTCTATGTTGCACAGTGTATGTGTACTGTATAGTATTTGAAGTGTTTGTTGTGTATCCCGTGTCAGGTAAATTCAATTACAGGTATTTGGTTGCATTCTGTGTGTGTTTCTGGGTCAGTTGTCAGAAAACCCATTCTGTATGAAGTCTCGACAGGCAAGTTTTGCCTCTTCTAGACATCTAGGAAATACATTGTACTGTGAAGAATGCAAAGACAATGATGTAGGAAGAGAAGAAATTTGCCATTACCCAAAATAAAACCAGGTCTAAATTTGACATAGACTCTGACATCAAGTCCCCTGATACCAACTGTCCTTGCTCCAAATAAAATCCCATGAATATTGAAATGGTTTTCTAGTAGAGCTACAGAGTGTACGTGTACATGTATGTATTGCCATGGTATGAATTTAAAAAACAGTCCTGAAACAAATTTGTGTATTATTTAAAAGCTCTGATTAACTGTTGGATTTTTATTGTTTTATGATGGCATAATTTATAAAAGGAGATGTCAAATACTGTGTGTGCAACCAAGTTTAGACAAAAAATTTGCTTGTTACTTTACCTTCTACAATTGTATATTGTTTTGTTTAAATATTGTGTTAAAAACGTATTCATATGTTTGTACTTCAAATACAACAACTGTTGACATGTTAATGAAGCCTTAGTGGTAACAAACAGTTCATGATTGTTTTTTTCACAAGGAGTTAACAAGAATCTTATAAAAAGATTTAAGAATCATTGGATGACATACATATTGTAGTCCTACATGTTCAAAAGGAGCTGTAGTAAAATATAAAACCAGCCCCAACGCAGACCTATTTACAACTGTTACATGTATACTTGTATATGGGTGAGGTTAAAATCATGTCTTTGCCTTGAATAACAAGATTCCCACCCTTAAGTTTCAATGAAACAGAAGTTTGAATGTTTGGAGTGGTTTGTTTGTTTGTTTGTTTGTTTTTTTTATTGAAATCTAGTGACTTTGAATGAAAAATTATGAAGGTTCTGTTTGCCAGTGTTTTGTCCACCCAGCAGCATTGCATTGAGTTTTGCATGAGTTTTGGATAATATACAGCTGTAAGTAATGAGATACAACTGTGTGATGGCCCAGTTAATGCTGCGTATGGGAGACACAAATGTACCAGTGTACCCAGAGGGATGCAGTGCTTAGCAGTCCTGTTCTAAACAAGACACTAATCACATAGCAGTCAGCAACGTCCATAGAGCTGTGAATCTTAATTACTTTGCCATAATGATGTGGTGTGTACTGTCTAGCTGAGCTGATGAGGTTTGTGCTGTGGCTGTCATAATTTGCCGTTCATCTAGATTGTAGCATTGGTGGGCTGTATGCGCCATTAAAAGGCATGTGTGTGGGTGAAGTGCACTGAGTGATGAGGTCAACAGGTACATTATGAAAGGTAACGATCTGGTGTGAAAATTTTTACCTTGCTTCCCAACAGGTATTGTACACATGCAGCTGTAGGTCACAAATGCTGCTGAAAATAATGATTTCAGTGTTCATGACTAGCATTGAGTGTGCTGTTACTGAAATTTGTAGAAAATATGTCATGACAAGTTGTCAGTTTAATAGATAATCATAAATCAACATGCGGATGGTGATATTTGAATGAAAAAATTTGCATAAATAGCATTATTATGGGTAATTTGTAACTTTAAATCACATCTGTGTATAATAGTGAATTTAGATGTTTTGGAAGTTTTTTTCTCAGTGGTGATCTGTGCATGTGATGGCAGTACATGTAGTCTTCATGCTAATTTGTAACTAGCTACATGTATTAGCAGTATAAAAGACTTTGATTTTTTGAAGGTTGAGGCAGCCTGTAATTAATACATTGCAGTTCTCAGACTAATTTCCTGAAGATTTAGAATCAATTCTAGATAATAAGAGTTCTTGGATATCAAAGCAGAGATACAGTAGCCTTGGTTTGAGCTGCAAGGAGGGCTGAATTGGTTAAGCCCACCTCTTTCAACCCATTGAGGACAGGCTGATGTTGCTATAACACGCATTTCCCATAGACACCTGTCTATTAAAGTGTACATGAGACTTGTCCTCAATAGGTTAAAAGTAACCTAACAATTGGGTACCTGACAATGTTAAATCTTTGGAGCACTAGGGCGTACAGCATTTTGAAATCATAAATGTTATATCTGACTAGAAACTTCACAGGGGTTGACTTGTGTCAAAACAATTTAGGACTTCGAAATCATACCCCTTTTAGTGACATGTACACTGTATGCCTATTGAAGGATTGTGATGGTGTCAAAGCCATAACTCATAAAGCTTTAAAACATGCCATGAGAAGGTGACTTGTTCAAACTAGCTTATGAGTAAAGGCTCTGTGGGTTTATATAGTGTCTTGTGAGACTAACAGTGAGGCAAGGGATGACAGCGATATGCACTCCCCATAGGACCATTATGGACTTGGTTTTGATTTCTTAAACATCAACCTGTGTATTCTTCTCAAATTCTCTACCAAAATGGGTAGTGGCCAATCAGCAAGCTTATCATTCCAGTGATACCAGCCTGTGTACGTTGGGTACATTCAAATCTCACGCAACTGACATCGACATGTACATGTACATGTATGTATTCATGCTGTTGTCAGCAGACATGACACATGAGTCTTCCCACCAGAGACAAGAGTGCTACCAGTATACATTGTATGTACAGGCTAGTGCTTCAAAAAAAAAAAAGAAAAAAAAAAGTTCTACAAGTATTCAATGTTAATCGGCTGTTTGAATGGCTACAATGTGTTGATATTGCAACCTTTTCAGGAAAAAAGGCCTGAATGTCAGTCCAAATCTCTTGCCTTTTTATTTGTGTGTCTATGAATTGTATAGGAATTGTGTACATTACATTAAAATGAGATACTTTTACTTGATTGAGCTTACAACATCAAAGAGAGAGAGAGAAAAAAATTATCTTATCTGCTTTTAATCTGCACAGCTTTCCAAAATGCCGGCTCCGATCCGGTTGAAGGACCTGATCCGCAACATTCGAGCCGTGCGGACAGCAGCAGACGAGAGGGCGCTGGTACAGAAGGAACTAGCCCTGATCAGGGACATGTTTCGTGATGAGGATAATACCTACCGCTGCCGCAACGTTGCCAAGGTTCTCTACATACACATGCTGGGCTACCCCGCCCACTTTGGCCAGGTAGGTGTGGCAGGGAACGTTTGTCATGATGAATTGTATTTGAAACTTTTTTTGTGGAAAAAAAAGAATAATCAGAGAAGGTCGCTGGGTGGCAATGCGTCATAAACTGCCTCAGTTTCTGTCAAATAACTGGAATCACTCAAAATACACAGTAAAATTACAATAGGTTTAGTTATGAAATATGTATTTGATGGAATTCCTATGCTAATCTTCCATTATAGGGCAAGCTGCATGGTTGGAAGCTGTACAATGCTAATTTTAGCCCCCGTTGGCAAACCGCAAGGACTCTGCATTAGTTACTGTACACCTTTTCTCCAGAGAATATGTTGGATGGTGCATAGTGTTACAAGAGCCATTTCAGATTTGCACATTATCACATGAATGTAGCTTGAATCAAGATCATTTTTCACAAGTGGAATAGCACAGAGCTTAGTGGTATTGGTAATTGATATTTCTGTTGCAAGATATGAGTAATCTAGACATTTCAGAGGGAAAACATATTTGGCTTATGGAATATTAGCTCAATCATGCTGCAACAGAAAGAAATTTAAATCTGAAGATAAAAGTGCTAAGTAATACAATGCACCATACTAGGACATTGACTATAGTATTATGCCTCTGTCACATTAATGCCACATTAATATCACCTGAAGAGTACAATGTCTGCTCATAATATCATTCTGAGAAATAGCTGTGGTAGTCCCACTTTACTCGGCTCTATATTGCAGCTTATTTTTTTCCTCTGCAGTATTCAGCATGCTTGTATGATTTGTTTTAGTTTTGAAAGCATCAAGAATGTATGAAGACATGAGCATTCAGTGAATAAAGACATTTTATTAAGCTTTTCTCAAAATCAATTTTCCACTTGGGCTCTGAAGGAGGTTTTGTATTACTGTAGGCCATTAGGGAGACTCCCACAGACAGAGTATCAAATTCTGTTCTAATGGAAATGTTTCTTGGGGGGGGGGGGGGATGCACTGAATCTTTTAAAAGAATACCCAGAAGCAGAATTTCTAAGACGGAAGGGCTTACACAGTATTTCTTTTCATTCTAGGGTCTTTGTGTTCACACATTAAAGCCATCAACAAAATGAAATTTGTAGCAGGAAGGTTGTTCTACCAAAGAGCATTGGAAACATTAGCATTTGGAGGAAATTATTGTATTTATGGAAGCATTAGAAAGGCACCATTAATCCAAATGTTAAAGCCCCTTGCTGACATTTGCAGACGAGATAAAAAAAACAAAAACAGCTTTAGTGCTTCAAAATAGTTCTAAAATGTGAGTTAGGGATAAAAATAACCACCATGAAAATGTTAATCCATATAATCAGTGTTATGTATTGTTATAAAAAAATGTGAACAATAGTTTAATTAAAAACCATTTCTAGAATAAACTGTCACCATGACAGTTTATTGAAAAAGTTAGTGATATCTCCGTATATTTGCAGCTTTATTGCAAAATTTTTGTACAGTAGGGTGTTTTGTGATACAATTGAACTATATATATGCATCAAATGTGATAATTTGTTAAATTGTTGTTTTTTTTTTAATCACTGCTCCCAATGTTAAATTATGGCTTTAAGTCTACAAAGAGGGATGCCTGTTTACCAATGACTGTTTGTAAAGTACTAGTGATCCCCTTGCTGTATTGATCTACCGGTAATTCAAATGGCCCCAGTGATAGGTGGAGTTTAGGTACATACTATGACATTTGGCATGTATGTCCTGTACCTCTCAATATATCTGAGCATGACATGCTTTTCAAATACTGACTTTGTCTGAATGTTCCTAATATACAAGTACCTGTACCCCTCCCCCTTATGGGAATCTTCAACACTGGTGAAGAGTTTATCATAAGAAAATATCATAGCCTTACATGGTAAATGCAGCGTACACTGTGTAAATCCTGACCACAAGAGGCACTTGAAATTCAGGGAATAATTTTCCAACTCATATTTGATTTATAAGCAATGTCAGCTGATGAACAATATTTCAAGTGGTATCCTGTACACTTCTATGGAAGAAAACTACTACACAAAAATTTGTTTGTATAGTAGTAGTGTAAAAATGCATAGCAAATTGTGATGCAGTACCAGGAAAATTATTCCCTGAAATTTCTTTGCATCCTGCATTTACATGCCAGTTAAAATCCTACATGTAATGATATGTCAACTATTCTGTGATTTCTGCTATCTGGACATGTGATATGCATTACCATCTACTTCTCTTTAAATCCCTGTTATTATAAATGATGCTAACATTATACTTGCATGAAATAGAAAAGGTGTAGTGTAAGCCACTGTAGTGTAGTCTTCAGTCATATGTTGTTTTGGTGGTTTTTTTTTTTTTTTTTTGCATACAATTCTTTGTTCTGTCAACATTATCATAAACTTATGTTTGACTTTCCATTTTACATAGCAATGTTAGATTCCATCGAATATCAGAGTTTGCATTCATGCGGCCGGAAACCACTGGAATAGTATATACCTGACAAGACATTCTACTAATTGGACATCAATAGGGATATTATGTGTGCCTATTGTGTTACAGCTGGAGTGTCTAAAGCTGATTGCATCACCTCGGTATGCTGACAAGAGGATAGGTTATCTGGGGGCCATGCTGCTGCTAGATGAAAGGCATGATGTTCACTTGCTGATGACAAATTCCATGAAGAAGTGAGTTCATCCAACATCATCAATCTCTTTCAAACAAGCTCTATGTACTGTAAAACACAATATTTTCACGGCATGAAATTTTCGCGAGTTGGAGCCGACGGCCTTTTTCGTGGCATGAAATATTTGCGAGTTGCCTCTAACATTCAATGCATATAGTATAGACAAGAACTTTCGCGTGCATTTTAATTTCGCGAATTTTGGCTCGCGCGAAATTTGCGAAATTAAAATGCACGTGAACATTCCTCATTTTACAGTACTACGAATCATTCATGTTATGCATTTTTCTTCCCTGTGTTCTCGAGCGACTGCAGTGTACATATGTACTTTCATCTCTCTCTCTCTTTTTTTTTTTTTTTTTTTTTTTTTTTTTTTTTTTTTTACTATTGTGTATAATGCTGAAATTGCTTTGCCTTTGTGAAATGTTGCTAGGTTTGATCTAAACCCTTGGGTGAACCTCAGGCAAGCTTCAAGGCTGCCTGCCATGAATGATCTTTGTGAAAGGATCATGAATGTGACTACAGTATGCATACATTGATTAAATGGTCCAAGGCTAATAAGAGATACAGAAAGAAATCATGTGTCATTATTACATATAATTTTACTATATATTGGAAACTTTTTTTTTTGGGGGGGGGGGGAGGTCAATTTTGCTGAACTTGACTTGTCTATGATTTCCAGGATGAAGTATATCTCTATACTCAACAACAACAACAAATATTGTGTGTAGCTATTTTCGTGCAAGAACTGAAGAGGAAAAAGAAATATCCACACTGTTGTATTCCATGTTCATGGCATTATGTTTTCAAGTTGTAACACCTGTAACAACATTGGAAATTATCTGCATACTCTCATCAATGCCTTTGATAAATAGTATGATAGAATCTTCTAAAGTCTACTGACCTCATTTGCAAGAGATTAAAATAATATGCTTTTTTGTGGCTTTACTCATTAACTGAGAATCTTATATCAGATGGGTAAAAACTAGCTCTTATAGAAGCCAAAAGTGAAACAAACATTTAAATGAATGAACACTACAGATCACTGAGATGTAACTTCTAGAAGACATTGGCAAACAAATTAAAGAAAAGTGCATTTCTGCAGATTTGTGTCCAATTTCTGTTGATTGATTCATTGTAAAGGGTCCTTTCTGTAAGAAGGATAACAATAAAAAAAACAAAAACAAACAAACCCATAAACATCTTTGATGTGTGAAGTAAATGGGTCTATGCAGAGGATATTAAGTAAGATGTCTTTCTTACCTTTTGTTCCCTCCACAGTGACATGGGACACAATACACAATACATAGTGGGTCTGTCTCTGAGCTGTCTGGGTAGTATTTGCTCCCCTGAAATGAGTCGAGATTTGGCTGGGGAGGTGGAAAAGATGGTGAAGACATCAAATGCATACATCAAGAAAAAGGTACGATATGTGTCATGCTGTCTTAGCCTGTTTGTTTGTGTGTCTGTGTGTTTGTGTGCCTGTACATCTGTACATCTGCATGTAGGACATTGTACAACTGTATGTCTGTAAATGTATTTACCACTGTGATTATTAAATGACATCATGCAGTTGTACACCCAATGCTTTGGAGATGGCGTCCTTGAAAGATGCCACAAACTCTGAAAGAGAGTTATACAATGGTTTTATGTGTGACACAGTCAATTTCTTCTCTTTTTTTCCCCCGAAAGTTGAACAGTGGAATAACTTATGTATGTGATGTAAACATTGTCAAGATGACATTTTGATTTAGGGTAGCATAGTGCATGTCGGAAACCTTGTTTGCCAAACTCTATAATAGATCTTGTATTCTGTCTTCAGTGTAGTTTGTGTGTCCATGTGTGTGTTTGTGTGAGATATTTAAAGAGGGAAGAGAGGGGGAGATACCGAGAGGGGGAAAAAAGAAAGATTTGTTGACTGACATGTCTGAGCAGTGTTTTTGTTGCAGGCAGAGAAGAGGTGCTTGTGTATGTAAGAGCCATAAGTCTGCAATGGTGTATTGTCCTCCCAGCCAGCTGTGGGGGTGTATGGGACATGTTTCACTGAGTAGCCCTGACCTTATTTCCTCTCCCCTTAGCTGCATAAAAGTAACATTATTGATATCTCTGAAGGCGGCCCCACTTAACATTCCATACACCCGCTGCAGCTTGAGGCCAGGCACGTCTTGGGGATGGGTGGGTAGTTTATGTGTGGGTTGACGTTAGCATATTTGTTAAAAGCATGAGATATTGACATTTAAAAGATCAGGTCATCTGCATTTATCTTCAAGCAAATTCAGACTGAATTGATACCCTGCAGATCACATTAGGAGACATAGCCAGGAGAGAGAAAGAAAAAACCAACATTACTTCTGTTAGTTGGAGCAAGAAGTACTTTCTTTCTTCACTGCGAGACCATCAAATCGATATAAAAGGCTACTTCAGCCATCCTTAGCTTGTGTCGTGTTTCTAATTATGATAAATCGTGTGCATGGCTAAGGGAATTGACAGTGACACCATTGATCTGTTGCTGACTGGAAATATGTGTGCTGTGTATTAAATTTGTGGGTAATTACAGTATCTCAAGTTCCAATATTGTGGCATTCCCAACCGGACTGAAAATGATTTACTGACAATCTTGACAAAATGTCACCTTCTAATTTGTCTTTTCTTTGCATTTGGTCCCATACAGGCAGTACTGTGTGCAGTGCGGATAGTGAGAAAAGTTCCAGAACTCATGGAGATGTTCATCCCTTCAGTTCGAGCCCTCCTCAATGACAAAAATCATGGTAAGAGAACATAACAAACCTGTACGCTTACTTATCATGTTCTTAGTCCGACATACACCATTCAATGTTATGTATGAAGATAATGAATGTGTTTTGAAAGTGTGCATGTGGATATCCCTTGTAAATGAAAGAACAAAAATAAGTCACTTACTTTTAATGCTTACACACTGCATTTTGATTGTGTTGGGCTGATACATGTGACTTTAAGAAGATAGAAGATCAATTGAAATAAAAGTGGGTACCAAGAATGCTCATAGAATCATGGGCTAATGATTTGTATGATATATCCTGTAAGGTTTCTTCATCATAGACAAGAGTTGTAGTGAAAATCTGCATTAGAAATTAAGTCTTATGAAAAGTTCCTAAGTGCGCAGCTTCCAATTTCCCATATTTGTCCCTGTTTTGCATAGATGTATGAAATGAGATGGAATCCTGTATTAACTTGTGGCAATAATGATGTCAGTGATTAGATTGTATATATGCCTGTGACATTTGACCCCTAAATATTGACCATGTGACTGATGTTATGTATTTTGTGTCACAGGTGTGCAGCTGACAGGAGTAGTCCTAATCACAGAGATGTGTGAAAAGAGCAGAGATACTCTCATCCACTTCAAGAAGGTTGGTTCAATATGATTTACTACCTGCTCCCCTGCTAAAGCGCTCACAATTTCTATGCACTCACAGATTGCAGTGCCAATAGTTTGTTTGTGTAGTCCCACGCATTCATCTGTTTTGCGATGTATCTCTTCTAGCTTCAGAATGCATGTGAAGTGAAATAGGAGAGAGTAGATAGTAAACTTCCCTACAGCGGGATCAATATATCCTCTAAGACAGGCATAAATCAATTTTTCATTCCTTGAATTCATGCCTGAAATGCCAGTACATCTGTGCTTCAAATGAGTAGCAAAGTACCAGAATAATTCTTTTACCTATGCAAATTTCTTCTAGTCAGTATACCAAAAGCCTTGTAGATCCACAGTGATACATGCAGATGTTTGATTCTCTTCTTTTATGGTTTTATATTTTGACAGCAGTCCTTCTTTGTTATAATAGCAGTAATCAATGTCACTATATAATACCATGATAGAAGGGGAGGGGATTATCTCCTGAACTTTGTTTTGTAAGGGCTGTTATTTGAAGGTGGGTATATTGGGTCAAATAAGTGTTTGACTAACAACAGGTGTCAAATTTTCAGGAAGCAACCCTAATATTTGTCACCTCTTTTCTCAGTTTGATTTATAAGTGTGAGGTATTGTTGTGTTTCATAAAGGTTAAGTGGTAAAAATGGTATTTAAGCTCACTTACATACCAACAGAATTTCATCTTGCATATATCTGATAGGGTGATTCTCAAAACTACTGTAACATTTTACAGAACTTGCCAAAAGAAAAAACATACTCTTTATGTCCCGTGTAAGACAAGTAGAGATATCATTGATATAAGGGGATCTCTTGGGTTATCCTTGGTCATGATCAATGTTCTTTGGCAGTGAAGAAAAACTCAGAGAGTTCTTTCCCTTTTTTGGAAACACTTTCCCAAATTCATTGTGGTAGTTTGCCCATGGATTATGCAAATTTTGTCTGCATAAATGTGCGTGACAGACTGTATGTCAGCAGACATCCAATAATTAATGCTGGCTGGTATGCATATGTGAATGGTATGTTTATTTTGTGCTTGTTTTGGTTCATTTTTTCTTTAAATACCTTTGTGAATTTCGGCCAGCGATTCCCGACTTTGAGGTAGAACTTTGATTTGATTGTTCTTTATGAGGCACTAGGGGTTTGAATTTCACTAGACATGAGCCACTGGTAGAAGAAATATGGTTAATTTTTTTTTTCAAGCTAAATATAGAGTATTGTTGCCGCCTGTAAGTTCTCCAAGGAATTTCTACTTCACAGAAATTGAACAAATGAGACTGAAAGAAAAATTGTGTTACTTGAAAGCCCCTTGTCTTTGTTCTAAGTTAATGCCTCAAAGGGCAAGCAGATGGATCAGTGTTGTTTAATACTGCATTGCTTGTCATAAATATTTGGTTGCAAATATAAATCGTTATCCTAGGGGAAAGGCTACAAGGGTTAGAAAGGGCATGTTCAGTCTAACAGGATAATCATGATTTTAAAAAGCATTAACAAGATGACTGGTAAATTCAAATATGAGAGTAAAGGGGCTATGTTGTGTTGTCTCGGGGTGATGTGATGTCAGCTGTTTTGTGTTTGTATCAGTTTCTGTCAAATTATGGGAATTAAAACCCTTCAGAATGTATTTTAGATTTAAAGGTAGGTGATCTACAGGAACACCAGAATATGATAAAGCTGAATTACAATTTTCTCAATGCTTATGTATCTCAATATCTTGAGGAGATTGATGGCAAAAATACTTTTCCATGCAGAAAGATGAAACTGACTACAGTTTACATACAAAGGTAGTGAGTGCTAATTTCCAAGTGATTTAATGACTACTCAAGTAGGCAACGTTTTCACTTTTTAAGGGCAGGTGATTTACTGCCAATCAATTAGACCCTAATTCTTTTAGCATTTGCACTATTGCTCTCTAGATCTTTTGAATACAGTCATCTTTCTATGATTTCTCAGTTTTCACATAATGGATTTTCCCAGGGATGTCTCTGAATCACCTTGAAAGTTGAAGCTAGGCATACTACTGTCAAAAGTTCAGCCAAAGGACAGAAAACACATGTCTGATTTTAGATTTATAATCCAAGTTTTTCCTGTCTGCATCAACAGTCACTATTATGTGGAAACTAGAATAGAGTTCCTCCTTTCTTCCCCCCTCCCCCTGCCCTACTCTTCATCATGTAGTTTAGACAGTGATAAGAAGAGAGAAGATTCTAAAAGTCATGCCACTGTTGAGAACCTGTGGCTTAAGCTGTGGCACCTGTCTATCCCTCCTGAATATATAATAGGTTGAGAGTTAGTTTCCCAATAAGGTATTACTTTATTTATCCGGTGGATGCAACTTATAGGTGTTTCCATAGGGTAATCCCTATGTGGATTCATAGAGAAGTGAAACGGTCATGTTTTCAGCTTTAGCTGTTTGTTTGTTTTTTTCCCATCGGACATGGAGGTGGCAGAATGTCTGGTCTGCGTCTCATTTCTCAACATGCAGGTCAAATATGTCTTGGCTCAGTGCCCTAGACTACGGGTTAATAGTTTTTGTGTGTGTCTACAAACAGAGGGTGTCTTTCTGCTCTATGGCATAATTCAAATCGACTCTGCTCTTTCTGTGTGAGCTGTTTACAGTTTAGTGCAATGAAGTTTTATGACATATGATACATATAAACTGCCATTCTAAAAACACAGGCTCAAAGAATCAGATCTTAATACATATATATCACTTTGAAGATGAGAACAGGAATATTGTATGAAATGTTTTTGTCAGTGTGTGTTCAAGACTTGAAAAGAATTAAGTAGGTAGAGATTAGACCAGATCTAGAAAGCTAAAATGTAGAACATAGAAGACTCTGTTTGAAGCAGAACACCTGTGATATTTCTTCATATACTGTTCTTAGCAGTTGTGCATAATACCCCATGATGCTGTTGTATGCTTGGTGTGTTTAATCCTCTGCACTCTTTCTTAGTATGCTTGAGCAGTAAAGGGACTGTACAGTATTGGTTGAGGTGGGGATTCATGTTTTGAACATTCTTAAAGGGAAGATAAACCCCAAAAACAATGTGGATTGAGTGAAAGCAGCAACATCAGTAGAACACATCAGTGAAAGTTTGAAGAAAATCGGACAATCGATGCAAATGTTATGAATTTTTAAAGCTTTGGTGTTGGAACCGCTGGATGAGGAGACTACTAGAGGTTATGACGTATGAGTGGACAACAATACCAAGAAAATATAAAGAAAATACTACAAAAATCCATTTTTCATGAAAAGTACAAATTCCATCAATTTGATATTGACATATGTTAAGGGTAGCAATTATTCCCCCTGCTTTCTGAAAGCGGTTGGTCCACTGCTCTTTCATAATTCTAGAAAAGTGAATTTTTGTTGAATTTCCTTTATATTTTCTTTGTATTGTTGTCCACTCATACGTCATATCCTCTAGTAGTCTCCTCATCCAGCGGTTCCAACACCAAAACTTTAAAAATTCATAACTTTTGCATCGATTGTCCGATTTTCCTCAAACTTTCATTTATGTGTTCTACTAATGTTGCTGCTTTCACTCAATCCACATTGCTCTTTGGGTTTACCTTCCCTTTAAGAGAGATAATGAGAAACCTCTTATGAAATATGAAAGAGCATGTAATTTTAAGAAGGATTCAACGTTTATTTGATGAAAATTGGTTTTCAAATGGCTGAGATATCAAAAAAAGTGATAATGATAAAAGGCGACAGGCCACAACTTTATTAGGATCTCTTTGTTTCACCTTGTTTTTGGATATCTCGGCCATTTCAAAACCGATTTTCATCAAATAAACTTTTGATACCCCTTAAAATCGCATGCTCTTTGACATCTCATAGAGTGGTTTCTGAATATCTCGCAAAATGTTGAAAGCTAAATCCTCGCCTCGACCGGAACTGTACACACCCTTTAAGGGGCTCAATATACACACATATCCCAGTCTAAACTATCATGTGACCTTGTGTGGTCATTTGGTCAAGAATGTTGACCTTGTCGTAGCTGATTCTCTGATGAATAAATCACTCTTTTTGTGAATGCAGATGAAAATTAACACTGCTATCAACCCCTATTGTAAGCGGGAGATTGGGGTAAGAAAATTGTGTGTATTTTATGCAATATGTGTGGCCGAAGATACATTGCAATATTTTATTTCACTTCATACCGCAATAGATATTTACAGGGCCTAGTGGGTTAGTAGTGGCAGCTATCACAGCCCACTGTGTATGTCAAACTGCCTTCATCGATGTCTGCTATTAGAGTGTGCAAATACCTTGGCTCAGTGATCTTGCATATCGCCAATCACTCTAACCAAAAACATGAATAAATGCAAGAGAGTATGACATGTTATTATATTTGCATGGAAATAATGAGTGTTAGAGGATAGACATGGATTGGTTTCTATCTATTGTTGATAATGTGCTTGAAGTTTTGTTGTGATATTTCAACATCTCTTCATACCAGATAGCATAATTTACATTCCAACACAGTGAAATAAAACTGAACAGATGTCAAGTGCACTCTTGTTTTAACCCATTCTGTACAGGAACCTGTTGGCCTGTGTATTAAGTCTATGGGAATTTCAGAATTCAGTATGGAATGGGTTAATAGATCATGTAGGATAAAGAAGATGTGAGATTCTTGTAATAGAACTAACACAATGATAGACATTTCTCACTGAGGAGTTGTAAATTTGTCTACACACAGAAGTGGATCAAATGAGCCACTGTTTTCAGCTGTTTCGAAACACTTTTAAAATGCCAGTGTGCCAGTGTTTACTATGGCTATCGAATGGCACAAATGTAGAAATGTGCTACACTTGGCTAACCATTGTCTGTTGCACATTCCATGACAGAAAGTGCAGCATTACCATAAAGTTTTTTTTTTGTATACAGTGCACTTTTTTCATCACAAAAAATATCAAAAATTGAGGATAAACCTTCCTAACAGGTACAAGAAAATCTTGGCAGTGGTTGGTATGCCAAGCCTGATGTAAAATGTATGTAAACCCCTTCATAGGAAGTCAGTGCAGTGCTGGTATTGCATATACATGTATGATTGTGTTTAGGAAATGTAAGAGATTTTATTGATTTGAAATGTCATAATGCTGCATTTACAATTCAGTGAATCAATCAATATTTATGCTATCACTGCTATTGTGGCACTTGCGATGAAGAATTACGCCAAAGGCTATTGTGAAAATGGGGCAGGAATGATTAGTAGCGTACGATTCAGATTCAAATGTGTAATCATGTCCATAGTGGCATGCGAACCATCACCGTACTTGCATCTTGGGCCTCCATTTTTCAGTGATGAAAATAACCCCTTCTCACCAGTGAAAGTAGAAAATAAAGGGGAAAATTTTGGAAAATTTGCACATTGTGGGATGCACTCAGTAGGCTACTTCGTCATTTGTGCAAACACACAGATTTGAGTGGAAATTTGTATTTTTGCATTTTTGTTTTTGCAGACTCCCGAAGTTAGGCTGTACTGTATACAAAAGAAACCTGAGTGCACTGTTTACAATAAACTTTGCAGTATACATTTTTCACACTTTCATTCATGTAGTAAGTGTTGTTACACTGTGTGATACATTAGATTGAGTTTTCCCCCTGTATTTCCACTTCTTGTTTCATTCACATCAATGCCAATCACAGTTGGAGGTATGTTGTTTAATCATTCCATTGGACCCATTGCAAATGTGTATATTGTAACCCACTTCCCATCTACTCTCCCATTGTCTTATGTTCCTGGGGCTGAGTCAGTGCATTTGAATATTTAACTTGAAAGAGAGAGACAATTAAAAGAGTTGAAACACATGAGTACATACAGTGAGAATACATATCTCCTCCTTTAAGGCATCTATTTATTCTAGATCAAAATCACAAGAATACATGTTTAGTCTCACAGGCACTAAAGCTCTGTTCAAATCCACTCACCTTCTGCTTCTACCTATATTCATGTAGTAAAGAGAAGAGTAATATTTGACTCAGCCCCATATATTTTCTTTTTGCGTATTATCTTTTTGCTGACAGCATTCTTCCAAGCTTTCTCTGTGACCATCCCTTCTATGTTCAGATGTTTGTTGCTGTACTTATTTATTACTGTGCCTGTATTTTTGTTTGTTTCTTGGTAGCCATGTTAGTGAACAGTAGCATTGATTTTGTTCCTCACATCATATTCTATTTTTCTTGACTAGAGATTGTATTATACCATGTCCTCTTTGGGACGTACTTCAAACATTTGCATGACTTGTGTTCCCGCCTTTTTTCCCCATGCAGTAAACCTAAAAGTTATTTTTGTTGTAAAGTTTAAATAATCATCATCTAGAGCATGCTCTATCTTTATATTATGATATCTTACATTTGTCAGTACACTTGTACAAAGATATTCTCTTTGGGAATTTTGCTGATTCTGTGAAAAAAAAATGTGCTTGATTCAGACATGAAGTCTATATGCAGGAACTTTGGTATTTTTTTTCCCTCTCAAATTTGCACTTTTTCCTGTGCTGCACCTCACATTTACATGTTTGTATTGTTAATTAGTAATTTTTCAATACATTTAAGAACATTATTTAACATATAATTCAATATGAAAGCTGCATTTTTTTTTTCAGTATGTGAAGGCATCTCTCCTCTATTGGTAAATTCCTGAGCTACTTGTGTTGTATTTAAAGTATGTGGGCCATGTTTTGTGTCATTCATATTTAAATGCCAAGTATATTGTGATGTTGATTTTAAACCCTTGCACTATCCAGACCTACAGGTCATGACCATTTTCTGTATTAACTGCAGCTTTATAATATATTGGGTCTCTGATTTCTCATTTAAAAAAAGAATCTTGAAACAATCAGTGCATTAGAAAGCAGAAATAGATTGTTACTAAAATCCACTCTTGTCCACTAAGAAATCCAGACCAACTAAAAGCTGCATGTGTCGTACAGTAGACTTGTGTTGAGATTTATAAGTAAAGTATGTGTCCATTAAACTGGAAATCCATAATTCAACCACAAGACATTTCCTGATTCTGTACCCATGCCCGTACTCATGGTAAATCTTGCTTGGATGGTGTACTAGTAGCTACCTGACCTTTATACCCAAGAAGTGTTTCCTTGTATTTTGTAGCCATGGTGTCCCATTTGTGTGTGTGTGTGTGTGTGTTGTGTGTGTGTGTGTGTGTGTGTGTGGACACTTCCTCTCTCTTTCTCTCTATTAAAAAAAGAAAGAAAGAAAGAATGATAATGAAATTCATGCTCTCAAGAACTGATTTATTCCCAGTAATGTTGCATATTTTTGAATTTTGCATTTATTCAACTGTATTTATTGCTTGTCGGAATACTCTGCTGAGTTTTCAGGTCTCAAGATAACTCTTGGTTTCATAGTGTATTGTAGCAGTATATAAAAATTGATTGCATTACATTTTCCTATAAACTTGTCATTAGTTTGTTCTCAGCAGCCCTCAGGTTGACGTGAATAATTCCTCAGCATTCTTTGTACCCATTGAACTGTTGCAACCAAACAAGTTTAGGCTTCTTCCATGTTGTTCAACCATAGCACCCAATACATAAACTTCTTAACTATGCCTGATTGAGGATAGGCCATGGTGGAAGATATGATCTGGTTTTGTCCATTTAGCCTGGAAAGTTAATGTTCATGAAAACTGATTGTGAGTGACGATGTGTTTTGTGCATTTTCAGTTGGTGCCCAACCTGGTACGAATACTGAAGAACTTGATAATGTCCGGCTACTCACCAGAACATGATGTGTCGGGAGTCAGTGACCCATTTTTACAAGTAAGTACAGTTGAAAATGATAGCAGACTGTTTAGGCAAGCACTTGAATAATAAATAATCTGTAGACTTAGGCAACTGTTCAAACACCATTGTATTTTTCTTTTGCATAGATTAGTGTTTATTGATCTGCAAACTATTGTCCCAATCACAAATCTTTTGTTTGACAAATTAGAAATCAGTATTGCGAATTGCAATCTCTTCGAAATGATTATACACATATTGAAGATTTGGCGGGGGGGGGGGGGGGGGGGGGAGGAATTCTTTGATTTCTATAGACTTTCAATATACCTCAAGGGACTTGGATGTATTGTGCATGTAAACATTTACTGAACGCACCTGTCTATGACATCTTCTTTCACCCTCCTACTTTTTTCCCATTCTTCCCCTTCTAACAAATCCATCTTCTTCCCCCCTCCATTGTTTTCCTACCCTTGCCCCTTTCCCGCCCCATTTCCTCATGCCACACCCACTTTACTCTTTCCCCCCTCTTCTTCCACTCTTCCCCTTCCCCCTCCTCCTTACCCCCCCCCCCCCCCCCAATCCTCATCACTACACCCTCCCACCACTCCAGGTGAAGATCCTTCGATTGCTGAGGATTCTAGGGCGGGGCGATGCAGACTGCAGCGAAGCCATGAACGATATCCTGGCCCAGGTAGCCACCAACACAGAGACCAGCAAGAATGTGGGCAACGCCATCCTCTATGAGACGGTCTTGACCATCATGGACATCAAGTCGGAGAGTGGACTTCGTGTCCTGGCCATCAACATCCTGGGCAGGTTCCTTCTCAACACAGACAAGAACATCAGGTGAGAGATTTGATACACAAAGAGACAGGTGGGTGAATGGAAACTGCTGTAAGCAATAAGTTAACTTTGCTAAATACAAGGAATGTATAATCTCTGTTTGCAATTAATGCTCCACAGTAACTTTTGCCATCAGATACTTACAAATGATTTGATAGAACTTGCTCCTCATGTAAAGTTATATAAGTTATGTCATTAAAAGTCGATCTTAAGTGCCGTAAGTGTGAAGAAATTTGTATCATAATTGTTTAATGGGATCCATTCTTACATAATTTAGATTATAAATATGTTACTCTGTGTATGATATAGCAATCTACCCCATTGTAAATATGAGAATCAGTTTGGATTACCAAAATATAAATCTGAAGATAAAGAGGAGAGTACCTTTATCAGTCTTTGCACAAGGGTATGGACCCCCTAAGATGCAGATATTATTGGTATACAATGGGAACCTTATATGTGATAGGGGTATAATGATGTTAACTGGCATGATTATGTGCTCTCATGTTTTGTGTTTGTGTGCATTTCTTTCCAGATACGTTGCTCTGAATACGTTGCTGAAAACAGTGCTAGCAGACATGAATGCAGTCCAGAGGCATAGAAGCACAATTGTGGATTGTTTAAAAGATCCAGACATCTCCATCCAAAAGTGAGATCTTACCCTAAACACTCATAATGTATTCTCTTCAAGTTTGCTTGAGAAGTGGTACGCTATTTGTGTGGATATAATTTGTCAAGCATGTAGGTGCTAACTCAATACAACCACATATTAGAGAGAGAAAAAGAAATATCATCAGGTCTCCTTGATGACAAAATTATGGTACATTTTCAAATTTATTTGATTCTAAAAACTGGATATGATATCAGGATTTGTGTCTTGGCCAGAAACATCAAAGTAAGATTATAATAAACAGTGACATACTGTATACCCCAAATATTTCGTGAGGTTTTTATTTTCGTGAATTCTGCGAGTGAGCTGCTATCCACGAAATTAAAAACACGCGAAATATTGACTCTGATCCTGATATGATTGTGATGTACGTGTTCACATTTCTCGGTTCAGTACAGGACTCCACAATCACAAATTCAACCACTCGTGAAATCTTCGGAAAGTCTTGATTCGCAAAAATTTAGACTCGCGAAATATATGTCGTATACAGTACATTTTGATGGTGTGACCAACTACTGCACACAAAATTAGACTTGTTTAATATATTGCATATATAGTTACCCCAAAGTGTTACAGACTCAAACCTTTCTTGAATACATTTGTGTTTGATTACAGGAGAGCAGTAGAACTTTGCTTTGCCCTCATCAATAGCTCCAACATCAGGACGATGGTCAAGGAACTCATCTTTTTCTTGGACCGGGCCGACCCAGAGTTCAAGTCCTACACCTCATCCAACATCTTCCTTGCATGTGAAAAGTAAATCTTCCAAGTCCTCTTGAGTTATACCACCTGTCTTAGGCACTCCTTGCTTCTTGTAGTATCTATGTCACATTCCTTATTGCACTCATTTCATAGACACATCACAATAGTCTATATGGAAGCACTTGATAACTAGGCTCTATCATTGTGAAATAACGAGAAGGGGCGTCATACATAGGAGGAAAGAAAAGGAAAGACAAGGTTTTATTGAGGTTTACTTCATTTGTTTCTACTTGGCAAATGACTTGGGCAGTTTTAGCATTGATTGCTACCTTCAGATGAACATTGGATAGATTTTAAAGGCTTTTCAGTGTGGTGCTACCTCCAGGGGTAAGACGTGACTCGGCTTGGAGTGATGTAGAATGGCACAAAAAAAAAAAAATTGGAAAGCAGAAATGTGATTTTAGTGAAAGTACATATATGATCTCCCTTCGACTGCTCATTTTGTTTGTTGATTTCACTCATTGAGATTTATTTTGTAGGAACGTATGTCAGTTTATTGTGTGTTAAGTGCAAAGCCATGCCTTGAAACTGATTGACAAATTGTCTTTCATCAACATAAATATGCATGAATCATTCAAATCATGGGCATACATACTTGGGTTGGATTTAATTTGAATCAATCCATGCCTGTACTGGTGATGTGTTGGAAGCAAAGATTGCTTTTTAAATTAATGTTTTTTGTGTCTGTATTTCTGTCTTCCTCAACCTGTCTTTCTTTTATAAAGAAGAGTAGCTTACTATGTGATTGTTTCCTGTTTTCTGTTTATTTAAACCCTCATGTTTATCTTACACAGGTGTGGTTAGGAACAGTTGTTGTGGTTGAAGACAGCCCCAAAAGTCCAAGATAATATACTTTCCTATGTCTTCTCTCTAGGTATGCTCCTAACAAGAGGTGGCACATAGACACCATGATGCGTGTCTTGTCAGCGGCCGGTAACAACGTCCCAGATGAATCAGTGGCTAGCCTCATTCAAATGATCTCAGAGACGTCGTCGTTGCATGCCTACACTGTTCAGCAACTCTACAAGGCCTGCAAGGAGGACATCAGCCAGGTGAGATCATCTTTTATCATCTCAAGTCTTACAGTCAGAGTATCATGCTTTGGCCAGTTTTTAACTGCATAATAATCCTCTTTTTTAAAGACACCCATGAGTAGATTGATGTAGCCTTCAGAAGTGTAGAGGAAATTATTTGTACCACACATTTTATTTATGATAGTATACCCAACTTGAGTACCTTATACCATGCAAGCTTCAGCCCCCATTGAATATCCCACTAGTAGACTATCCATGAAGCCTTGTATGTCATTGTGAGTGTGTGTCTCTATGTATCATATAATGGAAACCACAGTGGTAAACCTTTGGGCTAGATCTTTGATTTATGCTGTTACCTCGTGGCTTTTCATGGAAATGATAGAAAATGCTTAACTTTGTAGACCCAGGGACATTTTATGAGGCGTTGTGTCAGATTTTTCTTTTTGTGTTTCTGACAAACTGTTGTAAGCTGCTGAAATCCTTGTATCTGATTGGCTGAGAGCAAATTTGTCCGACAAAATTGTCAGACAAAACATTTCATGAAATGCCCCCAAGGTGGCCAAAATATGTTTGCCTACACTAACTTTCAGATATTGGGAAAGCTTTCTCTGAACGTTTATCCACCTTTATCTCTGTCTTGGTATTCTATCTTCCTGGCTTTAACTAGAAAATGTAGAGAAGTGTATGATTCGTATATGTCATTTGCTAATAAATGGTACATAAGTACAGTGCTCACCGCTTAATCAGAAGGGGTCGGGAGACAAGTTTGTTTTCTCCCGTTTAAGCAGTGCTCCCGCTTAAGTGATGGCTTATATTGACCCATGCAAATCACAGAACATGAAGCCCAGCATGTGGGCATTACACTAAACCATGCACAGTTATCAAACCCGCCGATAACCACAGCAAGAAGTACACACGCGCTACGACACATAGACACAAAATGGTGATGAGAAAAGACACAGCAGTCTCTAATTTTGGCAAATGCGTCATCGGAACAAACCTTCTTTGATCATTCATTTGATCCACAAAATAACCCTTTTTTAGAATTCAAAGTACATAAAGTCACGATGCAGCTATGCTAACTTCCACGTGCTGTTATAACGTTAGCAACATGCACATTACGACAACACTGATTGCAGTGGTCATACGAACGCATTTTTCTCATATTCATGCTCCCTTTTTATGCTGTCACACACAAGCACACACACTGCATGCATACTAACGGGGAGAGTGTGAGCCGCACATGGGAAAGGTGACTCTCCCGTATCGCACTGAACGGGTGGTACAGTGTAAGTGCATGAGTAGAAGCTGACAACGCTCAATAAGATGACTGCCTCTGTGCTATGTCTCACGGCCTGATGGCAAATGTTTAGATTGCAGTCGGCATAATCTATCGAGAACTGGTTAGAAAATGATCTGTCTGGTAAGGAAATTAAATCCGTGCAATTATTTCTAAGGATTTGCTTAATATCATTTTTTGAAGTGGAATGGAAGTGTTTCAGCCAGATTTCTCCTGATAAAGCGGTTCATGGTTCTGATTAAGCGGTGGAAATAACACATGAAAAATTTGTTAAATCACGTTTTGTTGCACTTAAGTGGGGTTTTTGATTAACCGATGAGCACTGTACTCCAGGAACTGACTTTATATTAGATTCACTTTGTTAACCCTTTGTATGTTTTGATTGCTGATTGGAACAGAAAATCCCATAGCATGGTACAGGCTGTCCAAAGTCCTTGGCATAGGAAGGGTTAATGGATGATATAATTTACCATTGATGCTAAAAAACATGTCCCCCTTTATGAGATACGATTTCTGTACTAATATGATATCAAAGCTTAGAATTGTAGCACCATGTACTCCCTTAGGTGGATATGTACTTTTTTCTACTTT
Organism: Diadema setosum; assembly: GCA_033980235.1. Taxonomy (NCBI): domain Eukaryota; kingdom Metazoa; phylum Echinodermata; class Echinoidea; order Diadematoida; family Diadematidae; genus Diadema; species Diadema setosum. The sequence goes on from CM067066.1 coordinate 907,071, forward strand.
ATTGTAAGTCATGAGAACCATCAGTGCTGATAGCATTAACAGTTGAAACCATTTGATATGTCACTTATTGACCAGGTTACCATGTAAAAGGTAAATCAAATCTGGTCAGCTTCCTTAGTAGTTCTGTTTTTATTTGGATAAACTCAGTGGAATAATTATCCTTTTACCATCCCTAAAACTATTCAAAGTAGTCAAAAACTCTAAAAGAGACCAATTGAAAACATGTAATATAAGAAATATCTTGCCTGTTGCCAGTGGTATTGTGTGACCTTGCTGAAATGAAGGACCTTTCTTTACTTCTGTTTTTCTCTGTCTGAAAGAAATTCTTATATGGAATGTACAATTCTCAGAATGCCAAAGTGTTGTACTGTTGAAAGTATTCACTGTAATCAAGTGCATGCACCTGTTCTGTGTTAAGTGTATTGAGTCAACACCATTAAAACTCTGCATGTTGTGTTACATGTAGGTGTAAGATATTGTCGTGTATTTAAGCTGTCTTACACCCATGCATGCATGTACGTATACCTTCTAGTCTGAACAGTACAAGGTAGTAGATGGGCTACAGCACTGGAGTTGTCCCGGGGTTAGCCTTAAGCCATACCGTGAAATTCACCGAGTGAGTATAGGGTAGGTGCATGGCTGCCTGCACCCTGCCCTCACCTGTGCTTAAATGCAATGCATGCTATGATGAATAGTGCCCTCATGGGCCAGAGAAACCTCCAGGCTATGCATGGCTGCCTCGTGGTTTTGAGTCTTGTCACAGTTGCATGGGCATGATAACATGGAGTTCTAGCAGATTAACGAGACAAGTATGCACCTGAAGCTCTACACTCCATTTCAAGAGAAAGAAAAGAAAACTTCTGAGCAACCCCTTTGCTTGGGGAGAGGCAAAATGATCAGTTATTTAATATATGCAGTAAAACATTCAAAGATGTAAGTTGTGCTGTGTCGTCTTGTGTGTTGTGCTAGAAATATTGAACTGCAAAGTTAACGGTTCGAAGTGTGAAAGTAGAAATCATTTAAAGAATATAGTGTGAGCATTCAGCTTGTGCCTTCTTCTAAAGTACATAGTATTGAGTTTGAACTTGGTTTTATTGAAGCATCTTGTTTTAAAGGATCGTTTAGTTTTGGTTGAGACCTAATATCAGGTTTCTAACATTTTTTGGTGAGAAAATGAGAAACCTCTTATGAAACATGAAAGAGCATGTGATTCTATGAGGAATTCAACGTTTATTTGATGAAAATTGGTTTTGAAATGGCTGAGATATCCAAAAAGGAGCAATTCTAATAAAGTGTGGGACCCACACTTTGTTACGATCGCTTTGTTTTACTTTGTTTTTGGATGTTTCAGTCATTCCAAACCCGATTTTCATCGAATAAAATTTGAATTCCTCTTAAAATGGTATGCTCTGTACTATATCATAAGTGTTTTCTTGGTATCTTGCAAAAAGTTAAAAGCCCAATTCTCATCTCCACCAATACTGTACCATCCCTTTAATGTTATTTGCATGATATCAATTTGAGTTAGTTTGTACTAACAAGGATTTTGCATTGTCAATTGCAAACAGAGATGTGTATAATTTTTTGTGTGTGTTACAAAGCCTGATAAATGGAAGATGTATTGATAAAATTTGTGCAACATTACTCATTCTTGTGAGAACTGAAAATTGCTAGTCTGTCTCTAAAAAGAAAAGGCCTGTAGAGTGGCTTATTATAGACCTCCTTAACTTGTGTAATTTCACCATATACCATTATATACCTGGTAGGATGATAATTGTCTAACAATTATGTAAAATGAGATGGTGTACTGATATTTTATTTATCATGTTCAACTACTATCATACACCATCATACTGTATACATATACATACATTTACACACACACATTCAGTACCTTATTTATTTACATGTTGAAATTGGTTATGGGTTGCAGTAAACTTCTAGGCTTTTTCTACAAATTCATTGAATGTACAAATATATTCCTGAATATTGAGAGCATCAATGACTAAGTCATCTACAATGCATGTTAAGTTCAAGGCATTAGTCTGAATGCTATTAAAGCCGATTTGATTTGCACTAACCATATTGTTTTGATATTACAAAATACTATCATTCATATATGTGTATATACATATTGTCTTAATTATGCACTTTCTTTATAGATTTAATGATTTAGTGTTATCTAATGTGGAAAAACATTTCCTGGCAACAGTTTTCCATTTCTTAGTCTCTTGATATAGATACAGACTTTGAATCTGGGTTTTAAGTTGTTCTCTTATCTGATTTTGTGGGGATTTGTTTGTTTGTTTCTTTAGTTTGGCATGTTTCATATAATACACCCATTCCTTAATGCTATTGAAGATGAATGGTTACTAATGGGGCTTCCTTATTTTTGTTGCAAGTAAAGTATTTAGGTTTTTGAATATTGAGTTGAAAGGTAAACAATGAGAATGTTATTTTACAGTGCTGAAGACTACTTCCAACCGATGGAAGATGCATGCAAAGCATGTCAAGATGACTTTCTTTGCAAAGAGAAACAGGTTAATTAAAACTGTTTTATTTATTTATTTTTTAATATCCATTTTCCAGCAGATGAATAGATTGACTAATTTTGTTGTTGTTGAAATGTGAAGGAGCAACATCATCAAGAAACTCAGGAATTCTGGAATGACTTTGCATGCCAGCTATGAAAACATAACACCTTCAGCTTGCTTATGCACTGAACATTGACTAGGAAGTAGATCATCAGTCCAAATAAGGGGAGAAGCTCATGTGATTTGTTACAAAGGTCATACTCACCCCGGAAACATTAATCTGTGCCAAGAAAAATTCTGAAGTTGCCTGATGAAAACATTCAAATTCAAATATTCACACATATAGATGGAATTGTGAAATGTTGATTGGAGATGGTGAGCAGGAATAGTAAAGTCTGAGCCCAAGATGATGGTAAGGATTACACTCTTGTGTTGTGTCTGATTCCATTGGTAAGATGAGGTGTCTGTTCTTGATTTTTAGCCTTTCTTACTCTCTGTGATGATTCTGGTCAATTAGTAATCACATAGGTTTGATTTCTCTCTTCTCATGTGTTCGTCTGTACTGTCCATCTTGCATCCGATAGCAACCGCTGGCTCAGGTGTCCGCCTGGTGCATTGGGGAGTACGGCGATCTCCTGGTCGCTGGGGTGGTCGACGAGGAAGAGCCGATCCAGGTACGTACCTACTACCTCCCCGAGTTCAGCGTTGACCAGCTCAAACCACGCTATGACCCAGGCCAAACAGACACATTACTGGAGGTGTGTAATGGTGCACAGACCTTTATTACCCAAAGAAATCTGCAAAAAAACAGAGATGCAGTTGTAGTTCAGAGTAGCACAGCCCTTCAGGTAGTAGCCCTCGATCCACAAAACATAGCAAGGAAAATTAGGTTTATTGACAATTGCAAACTTTATCAGGAATTCATCAAACATTTCATTAATACAGTAAAACCAAAAATTTTCGCGTGCATTTTAATTTTGCGAGAGCCAAGATTTGCGAAATTAAAATGCACGTAAAAGTTTTTGTCTAAACTATGATACAGTGAATGCCAGTGGTAATTCACAAGAATTTCATACCAAAAAAAGACTTCTGGCTCCAATTTGCGAAACTTTCATGCAGCGAATTTTGTGCTTTACAGTAGGTTTAGGTTGACGATTTTATGCCACAGCTATAAATATCAGCTTTGAAGGCATATTCTTTATCTAAGTCCTTCTTTAAAACATGCTTTATATGTTTTGTTCTTTCACTTGATATCGAAAGATACGTTCCACATAATATAATTTTTCACTATATTTTTTACAACATTGTATCAATATAGTAGCACCCAACAGCCAAACACATGAATAGGGAGAGAAGGTAGAGTAAGGGTGCTGAAGAAAGAAGATTTCATGAGCTTCACAAGAAATGGTATCAAGTTGACATGCAGTCTAATGCTAGTCATTTGAATCTAGTCATTTGTATCTGTAGTCATTCATATCTGTAGTTCTGCAGTGTATTGGTTTCATTTGACAGATTGTCCAAATAGATTGGAAAGATCACATGACCAGACTAATAATCATGCATGCTACATGAATAACAAGGAGCAAAGAGAAAGCTAATCCCAATTCAGTTCAGATAATTTTATTTGCATATCAAGTAATACAAGGTAATATATATATAATGCTTACAGGAATAAAGAATTTCAAATCATGCAACCTTCAATAATACATAATAAAATCATAATAGTTTTGCCTTTATATTTCAATTAATGAACTAAGTAAGCAATCAAAATCATATTGTTTAACTGTATATGAAACGATCTAGAACATAACACCAACTATTCTGACACCTCTTGCCAAATTCTAATTTAGATGAAAGTTTGATGATTTTAAGGGCTTATGAGAGAGGGCTACAACCTATAACACACCTTGCTATCTCTCATCCTAGAAGCTAACTCCCTCACTGCTACCCTCGGAGCTAACCTTCCACCCCCCTGCTATATACCTCTCTCATGGAATCAGTCTGCTCTTGGCTTGTCCTGGTCCTGCAGGAGAAATTGTTACAGCAGGGCACTGTGTCACACCCCATTCTACCTAACTGAGATTAGCACCCTTTGCACAAGACCTAACATCAACTGACCCGAATAGTGGTTGTTTATATCAACCCTTCTCAACTGATGGGCCACGATGTCGGCCAAAAAATAAAATGAAAAAGATGTGTACCGGTATTCCGTCTCACTGAGCTTTGAAAATATTTGTAGGGGCCTCAGAATTAAGAAGGTTGAGAAGCACGGTTCCATGTCATCAGGAAAATGTTGTTGTTGTTGTGAAAGTTAACTTTGAAACTGCAATGCCGTCCTTTATAGCAGCAAGAAAACATAGCTTACTCTGATTTTCCTCCAAGTTACCATCAATTTGCAATTCTACCATTGTGCCAAGCTGCAATCCATTGCCCTATTTACATGCATTCATTCGTCTTATGCACTATGTCCAGTGTAAAAAAAAAAAAGTGGCAAGCACTAGACCCACTTGGTCACTCATTTTGCTTTGTTCTAAATTTGCTTTGATATGTTTTTATCATGTGGAACTAAACTTTTGTTTTTCTGTCTTTTCTGATATCCTAACACTCTATCTATCATTCACTGTGTGGGGAAGTATTAATGAAGTCTTGTTAACTTTATATGTGTCTTTCACACATCTTGATTAAACAAAAATTGATATTACAGGCATGACGAAGGCCCACGAAAAGTACATGATCATTGTTTGTTTTGTGTCCCATGTCTGCCACATTTATGTGACTGAAATCTATGTTTGTTTTATGTTCATGTGTGATTAACTGTAACAATGAAAATCCATTACAGTTATCTATCTAGGAATTATTTATTCACTATTTGCAAATGTCCTTGAAAATTGTTCCCTCCCCTAACCTTGATCGTCCCAAATATCCATCAAACTAACACTTGCACTGGTGTATATTAAATGACTGTTTGATCAATTTGTAGACACTACACTTGGAAATGTCATGTGCAGTGTGGTTTGAGTCTTTGCAAATCACCCAGAGGTTTGGGTGCACAGTGTTTGAATTGTGGCCTGAGGTTTCCATTTATGTCTAAGTATATAAACCAGCATGGTGAACGGGAAAGTTCCCCCCTCATTTTAAATGTAATTACCCAGATGATTGTCTAAGATGATATCAGTAGATGCACCTTGTGTGGATGAGGATTTATTAAGGGTCTGATAATTGCATGTTGTTATGTGACGGGTTTTTAAAGCTGCTATCATTAAAGTCAAATTGCACCATGAAGACTTTCCATTTGATGTCTTCTTTTTGAAAAAAAAAATCATGTCAGACATGAATTCCTTGAAGCATAATGACTCCTCTCCCCCCCCCCCCCCACAACTTGATAATTTAATGATAGATCACAGAGCATGAGTGTTTTAAAGTTAACTAATGGTACATGTTACAAACTATGGCTGTACATAAAGGATCTTGACATAACTGTAACCATGTTTAGCAGTGTTGTATGTGATTGGTACCCCAAAGCCACTCTCGAGTTTATATTATCTTTTCTATATTACAATTGTTTGCCCCATCATCACTATCCCAGTGTTTGCATCATGATAAGCACCCTATGAAGGCCCAGGGGGGCATGTATTGCGTCATGTCTTACCCCCATCTTAACCTGTGTGCATCCCAAGTGTCCAACCCGTGTTTCTTCTCACCTCCCAGGCCTCTGAAGACGATGTTCTAGACCTTCTGGAGTCCATCATCCAAGCCACATCCTCCACCCAGATCACCAAGGAGTACACTCTGCTCGCCATCCTCAAACTCAGCGTCAGGTTCTCAGAAACAAAAGAGTGAGTGATGACATGGCTATGAAGTTAACATTTAGATGTTAAATGCCAACAGTCCATTGCGTACTTTCAGGTGAAGTGCAAAGAAATATCCATTTACTATCAAGTACTCTACCAAGTGATGAAAGAATTTGAGAACATAAATATAACTGACTTTCTTCTATCCATGGCTATTTCCATAAAGCAAACTAAACATGGCTTGCAATGCCTTGCATAGTAATATGTAAACATCAAGGGCCTTGATTAAATGCTGTTTAGCACAATCTGTCGGTAGTGAGAGATTTATTTCCAGCAATGCTCTGTGACTAGTGACATACGGCTTCTTCAATCATTTTCCTGTTCTGTATCAATGTGCTTATAAATGCCCCAGAAAAAATGCTATACAAATTGTTGAAGTTCTGATTTGCGCAGAATAAGACTACCTAAAGATATGGCGTATACAGTAGACAATATGAGGTCTTTTTTCTGTAAAAGGAAAACCACTTGACTTACTTCTCTCCCCACAATTGTAGTTTCATTGTCTTTTCTTACTGTGAGGTCTTTTTTTTTCATCATACTCATGCAGTGAAGATAATTGAAAAGTGTGTCATGGTGTGCTTGTATCTGTGTCATACAGGAGGATACAGAAGATTGTAAAGCCGTACACACAGTCCCTGGACATGGAGTTACAGCAGAGATCAGTAGAATTCATGTCACTCACAAAGTCCTACAGTCATATAGCGTAAGTCTCACAGTCATTTAGCGTAATTCTCAAGTAGGAGGCAGGTGTCAAGTGATGATGTTGATGATGATGATGATGATGATGGTGATGATGGTAATGATGATGATGATGGTGATGATGATGGCTTCTTGTGCAACGCCGTTATCCGCCTTTGAAGGCAACTCATGGCACTTGATCTAGAATATCTAAACTCCAACTGTTCAGTCAATATATGATGTTGGGGTATTTGATTTCCATTATACCGAGTCAAGGATTAGGTATTGTTGAGAAGGCATAGCTGGGAAGACGTAAGAAATGAAGTATGTGCATCTCTTTAAGCTCAAGCTCATTGTGACATTAAGATGTATAGCCTGAGCAAATTGTCAAGCACTCACTTCAACCAGTAAAGGATTTCTTATATTCAGCTTAAAGTGATCCTTGCATGGAGTTGTTATGATTGCAACTTACTGAGACAAATTCCCTTCATCAAGCCAAGTAAGCGCTGATCATTAAGTGTTTAGAATATGTATGCCCCTGATTATTATCTTGGTTATCACTCTTAAAACTAAGTGATCAGTGCTTATTTTCTTTGACAAAGCAAATTTATCAGTTGCAATAAAAAGCTTTCTTTAGTGTCATAACCTGTCTCTTCTTATTGATAGTGGTATACTACCAAAATTCTAAGCAAAGAAATTTTTGGTGGGGATCTCAAAATGCAGAACATTCTCTTCAAAAGAGCAACAAAAAACTGGGCATGATTAATTTGTATGCTTACAATAGAGGCATTGTGGTATAAAAGTGGAAAAGACTCTTGACTTTCAAACAGAGGTTCTGACTTTGAGTCCTGCATGCCAAGTGCTGACATCCTTGGACGAGATGTTTTACCCACGATGTCTCTCTCAACTCAGGTGTATGGGTACCGTGCATTATGGTTGGGTAGTAATAATAGCAGGGCCCTCTGGAACAGTGGTAACAAGAGGCTACAGTGGATGAATAAGACCATATTATTATCTGTATCTGTCACCAAGTATTCTGTCTTAACTGCACTTCGTCATTTTCAGAATGTTCAAAAAATTGATACACTAATTACCCCTGTTTGCGCCAGGGCACCTATTTGTGTCAGGGGCAACTTTGCTTGTCCATGAAAAGCCTCAATCCGGTGAGAGAGTATTCTCACTTCCAATAACATGTGCAAGTAACTCCCACTTTTGTTCTATTAGTGAGAGTAAGCACACTCGACACGCTGAAGCTATATTATCGGTGAATGAAACTGCCCCTGTCGCAAATAGTCACCCTTCCACAAACGGGGATAATTAATCTACTTGTATGTAATTTTGATTATCCTTGATAATCAAACTTTCCTAAAACAACAGCAGTGGTGGTTTAAAGGCAGTGTGCTATTTTTCCTTGGATACCTTCTTCTTCTCAGTGGACCATTATTAGAACGAATGCCACCCATAGACCGAGAGAAGAGGGAGGAACAGCCACAGAATAATGGAGACATCTTTGATGATGAGCAGCCAGACAGGACGGGGCCCAGTCTAGCACCTACTAATGATGAGGTAAATTGCAGTGCCTGGCATCAATCTCTCCTTTTTAGCCCATTGTGTCGTGGGTAATTTTGCTGGAGATATTATAATCTTAGTCTTTGTTAAATTGGCAGCTCTAATTATCCTATATTCATTAAACATGCACAAAATTAGCACAGGAACTTATGATCATGTTCCAATTATTTGGACTGTACTTTGATGCAAATATTTCCTTGACAACTTTGTGAAATGTTGGTAGCCATTATTCATTGTCACTGACAAATACAAAGCATTGTACCTTATTCCCTGTAAGAGCAATCCTTTGAAATTATATTTGACGAATTAATATCACTATATTGAAAAACTTGTTTTGGTTAGAGGGAAAAACTTCTAGTGGTTTGATGTTACATGTTACATAGAGTTTAGCCATTCTGCACCTCTGTTGGTTGCAGGTCTTCAGATAGAATTCATTCTCCATCAGTGCAATCATCAATCTGTCCCCCTTAATCTCCCATAGTTACATACCTTTGATACATATCTTAGCTTTTTGTGAATCGCATTGTAGTTTCGATGGTGAACCCTCGGAGGGTTTTGACAAGTTTGAGTCATTCATACCCCCTGTTACCCTCCTGTTCACCAGGGATCCAGTCTGGTAGACCTCCTGGGAGGAGGGGGCGGATTCTCCTCCCCCATCATCACAAACTCTGTGCCTCAGCAGCCCATTAAGGGGGATCTTGGTGGTGGTGGAGGAGTGGCCAACACCGGTGGTGATGGTCTTCTGGATCTCCTGGGTAACCTGGACCTGAGTGCTCCCGCTCCACCCCTTGCCCCAGCCCCAACGATGCAGCCTGCCCCTAACCCTGTCATCAACCTCATGGATGGACTTGGGTCTCTCCAACCGGCTGCTCCAACCCCAGCCATGGGTCAGAATGACCTCCTTGGTGGATCTCCAGTGAACAATGTTGGTGAGTGTTTGTGTTTGTTTCCTATTATTTGTAGGGGAGCATGGGGCTGCTACTACCTCTAGGTGAAAGTAGTTTGTTGATGAATATTTCTGAAAAGGCTGCCTTGTTTTACCCTGCTCTTGCTCTATCAAGTGACAATTTGAATTGTAGCTCACTAGCTGTATTTACTTTGGACCATTTTCTATGACTTAGGACCTATCAAAAGAAAGTGAAATACCAGATTGATTAGATTAATTTTATCATTTGAGTTCACAGAAGGCATAAGCATAACATGCAACACTGAATTCTTACCACAATTCCCAGGTCATATTTATGCAGGAAACTTTCCTGATGAATAGAAATTTTAAATTTTAAAAGGAAATGATAAAGGTTGAGCAGTAGGATTTTTGTTGAGATACACCTCTGACAAACATGCATTTTCCTCAATCTTACAATTGTATACACTAGACAGTTCCAAATATTCACAGCACTCATTTTTTCATGTGAAGAGAAGTAAGAAATAGACATAACAGCATGAAAGGACCGTGATGGTGATCTCGAGTGAATGACCATGGCTTTTTGTCACCCTACAGGTGGCTCGCTCCCAACAGTGACAGGAGTAGAAGGGCGAGGTCTCAAGATTGACTTCTCCTTTGAGAAAGACAGCACGTCAGGAGCTGTCAACATCACCCTTCAAGCCTACAATGGCACCTCGTCTCCTTTCACCGGCTTCTTATTCCAGGCAGCAGTACCAAAGGTAGGCTTTGTGAGATGTGTTTGATTCAGAGATAAATCTTACTCAGACACCAAAGTGAGAAGTAGTTCCATTCCTACAGCAAGTCTGATATCACTAAATGTCAAGTTGTGTTGCTGAAAGATCACTTCGTGAGGATACAATGTGTCATGAGCATACGTACAGTAGTACTGTAGTTTAAAGGTTATAGATTTATGGTGAATATTTGTAAACCTGACTGATTTACGTTTTGCAAGTGCAATCAAGGAGCATAAATGAGAGTTACTTTGATGAGTCGTGTTTATCAGTTGGTGTATAAATGTTTGAAGAAGAATAATGTATGAAATTTGTCAATATTCACCTCTCATTCTCCTAACTCTCCAGACATTTGAGCTCCAGATGCTATCGCCCTCTGGTGACGTCATCCCACCCAACAACTCGGGCACCTTGACCCAGACGATAAAGGTCGTCAACAGGACCCCCGGCGCCGTGCTCAGGATGAAGTACAAGCTCTCCTATGTGGCGGAAGGCAGCCTAATCAACGACACGGGCGAGGTCAACAACCTCCCAGGCAACCTCTTCACGTGATACAGGCCATAGCATGTCGCCATGGATACGCATCAATTCCCTGATATTTTTGTTTGTGTATGTTAAGTCTGTGTCAAGAGGAGCAGGAAGTGAACGAGAAAGACTGCGTTTTGAAAAACAGCAACAGAGACAAATTTGTGATAAAGGGAAAGATTATGTGAAGTGGGAGAATGAGAGAGAGAGAGAGAGAGAGAGCAGGAGAGAGAGTGTGTGTGTATGTGTTTGTGTGTGAGAGAGAGATGTTTGAGAGGATAAGCAAAGAAATAAGATTTTTATTCTAATCTGTATTTGGGTTTATCACATATTAGATAGTGTGTCTCGTGTCTTCAGAAAGAAATGTGCAAAGGTCAAAGGTTAGCAAAAGGTGGAGTCCAGGGGGTATTTTTTGTGTGAATTTGTATTGTGAGTACTTTAGAGTGATCCTATGGAGAATGTCGTCCAAAAATGAGACATTCCTAAGGCTGGCTGTTCTCTCCTGCCTTCAGCCATAGATCAATTTGACTTCTACCCATTAGGTGGTTCTTTTAGTCTCCCCTAAACTTAACAAGTTTCTTAAAATGAGCATTACCAAACTGCCGTTTCATTTGTGACTTGGGCCATATGTTTCTTTCATACCTAGGGCATCAATCTTAACATCGAATCCAGTCATGATAAAGAATATTTTGGTATACACTGTGCCACAATAGTGAAGAAGTGCATTCTGAGGTCATGAGGAATGTCCAGAGCTATAGTTCAGACAGCAGTCCCAAATTCATCATTTCTCCTTTTTCAGTAGCAATGACTTGTTGGAAATCACAGGATTATTCAGAACAAACCAAACTCGGATACTGCCGCACTGTGTGAGTATGTGGACATTGGTGGACAGGCTCAGTAAAGCATCCGTGCATGTGCTCAATTCAGTTGTGTTGATGTATAGTTTCTACTCCATTTGTACTGAGGATTGATGATCTTCACAAGAACTGACCTGCTCCGTGCAGTCATACATCTAGCCTCTTTAATGGGAGAAGTGCATTAATTCTGTCAGATAGGTTGTGTCCCTTAAATCTAAGTTCCAGTAGGCATATTTATTCAGATAACTTAAGTGACACCATCTTCTGTCCCATTAATACCTTCATGAAGAGCTGAGAAGAAATAGGTGGATAGGATTCAGGGGCAGGAATGGTGTTGAGTGTAGATAAAGAGGATCTTCAGTTCCCAAGTCTTGGGGATAGTCTTGAAACCAGACCCAATTATTGGAGAATCAAAGAATGCTTCTGGAGTTTGAAAGGGATAGGTGATGAGTGAGAAATAATGAAATGTCTGCAGCTACTAACTGCCCACAGTGTGAGATTGGACAATTGATTGCTGATGTCCGGTAGTGATGTGACCAATTGTCAAGACAGTGATGTCAGAAAAGGATCAAGACTGGTCAGATTTCACCGCCCAGAGAGAGAGAGAGAGATGAAGAGAAATTCTCATGCATTCAAAGACAGGTCATATGGGTTGACTGCCTCTTTGGCAATCTTAAGGCATGTACAGTACATGGCTGGCAGATACAAAAGTGTTTGTTGCAGAATGCAATGAGATTTCTTTATACTAAATGATGGAATAATGTTTGAGAGTGCACAAATATGTGCTCTTTGGAGAAAACTTTGTTGAGTATCCAGAGAATAAAACAAGATTTGTCAAAATGTCATCATGCACGTTAGTTATTTGTAGCAGGTTGGAATTGTTTTCTGTATGGCCCTAAACAGTGAAACTAGATATTCCAAGCCAGCACCACTTTTGTATTTACCGGTAAGCCAGGTTTAAGACAAAAAAGGATGAAGAGTTTGATGATCATCTCCTTCACACATCTAAGTACATACTGCTATTTGCCACAAACATAGGAAAAACATTATTAACAAGAGACACATGCAGGACACAAGTGTTTTAACTCATAGCTGATCCCATTTTATGTAGTATCTCAAGTTCAGGGCAAATCATAGTGTCATTTAGCGGCAGGAGTAGGTATTTGTATTTTAGGCTTTTAATGGTTTCCATGATTTCTCTGGCCTGGTGATAATTAAACATTCCATGGTGAGATGAAGAAGAAATCTTAAAGGGAAAGACAGAGAATAAATGGGAGGAAATAGAATTTTGCTTGGAGTGGAATGGAAACACTGAAATGCTCTTGTCACTCTATATGAAAATTGCACTTCAATTATTGTAGGATGTTGTCTTGTTCTCTTTTGTATTAGTTTCTTTACCGTAATCTTGCTCTCTATTACTCTCGGCAGTGCTTAGTGAGGTCACTGTATTATTTTGTACCTTTTCGTATTCATCGAATGTTGCAGAAAACTTATTTGTGTTTATATATAGAGAGAAACTTATATCATTCTTGTATAGTTCATTATGTGATGTGTAACTTGAGACACATAATGATTTCATATTGACCCAGAAAACAATTTTTTTTTTTTCACTGCGATACATTGCTAAGCAAGCATTTGCATCCGTTTCTTTTCACCCCTTTAGTCTGTATTGTATGAAGCCCTGTATTTCATGTATACTGGTACAGTGCAGCCTTTGACAAAGACATTGGTTGGCGTATGCATGACGAGTCTGTGCTATGGTTTTATCTTGTGATTTGACTCATCCCGAAGGTAATACACATATGCATTCTGCTGCCAAACGCTCTTTTGAAGTACGTATGTAATCAAACAAGCTTTCTTAGCAATCTCTGTTACATAGGGACTAGCTGGTTTCAAAGCAGAACTGAATTTGATTGCCTTGAGAGCACTGTGTGTGATTTGTCCTGTAAATTGATTTTACCTGTCTATAAAGACCACTTATGCTATTTTCCGGGGAGTGGTCTTCATAGACAAATGGACTATGTATGATTATCATCGGGGTAAACTAATATGAAAGAAATCATTACCAGGTACTGTAAAAGTGGATATTTTTGCGCAAGTAATTTTTTCATGCTCTACCGAGTGATATGAATTTTTTTATCCCCGCAGAATTAAAGCATTAAATAATGGTACACATAGCAGGCAAAAATATTTGCATGCTTTCATTTTCGCGCTAGTTTTTGGTTGTGCGAAATGCGCAAAAATTTCCACACCGCAGAAATTTTCACTTTTACAGTATTATGTTTCTTGCACTGTAATGGTCACAATTAAGTCTAAGATGAAATGTTGAATGTGCATCTTTCTTTTGTACTTCATTTATGGATTGTGCTATCAAAAATGAACTACCAATAGTAGGCATTCCCAAGTACTATAGACGATACACCACGTTCTTGGAATACAAGTCTCATTTATCAGAGGTCATCCACCCTTGCATTAAGCGAGAAATCCTTTCTTAAAGACTAGGAGGACAACACCTATATGCAAAGTTCAAAGTTACATATATTGCACACTTGTCATAAGCTGTCATTTTCCTCTATTTTTTTTTTTTTTTAAATATCTGATATGAAATCAGTAAATGGCATCCCTTGGTCTACACTGAGAGGAGACAAGCACGCAGTTCCTTTTGTCTCGTGCTCAAAATCGAAAGAGGTATTTTTGTTTGTATCTTTTTACATTATATGCAGCTGTAGTGTGTTACTGCTGTATCTTCTTCAGAGATGTAGATGATCTTATATGGACTGAATTTTGTCGCTAGATGTATTTTGCCTTGACTCCTCAGCAATTCTGTAATTCTTGAGCATACTGTTCATATCAGCAACACACACTGCCATTTTTTAAACTGGTGTAGTAGATGTTTAATCACAGAATCAAACTATAGAAACAGTTTGGTCTCCAGTCACACAGTATGAGTCAATACTAGATCTGTACCTTTCCCCAGTCCCTCCTCTTACAACAACAGGTGTGTTATTAAACCAAGTCCTTGTTTCATATGTAGGGTAGATAATAATATGGTGCACAGTGTGGCTTTTAGCATGACAAGGAGTCCTAGAAATGCACCAGAGAAGTATTGGAAGTGGGTCGGTTGTTCACGTGAATCTCCCATGTCTCCTCTCTATGTACTGTAAAAGTAGACATTTTCGCTCGAGTAATTTTTTACCCCCGGCGGGTTAAGATGAATTTTGCAGATTTTAATTCCACAAAAAATCAAAATATGTACTAGTATTACATATAGGACGTAAAAATTTTCACGCTAGTTGCACGCCATGCGAAATGCGCAAACATTTCCACACCACGAAATTCCCACTTTGACAGTATGTGGAACTGTCATCGCCATTTGTTCATCAGTGATTAATGTATGGATCTCATGTTGGGATGTATTTCTCCACACCACAAAGAACTCTTCAGTACATTAACTAGAGCATTCATTGTAGCACTCTTGGAATGTTGCCTCCAGGTCTTTAATCGGAGATGACCAACAAAATTTCATTCAACATTGCTTAGCAGTGTTTATTGGGAGAGATCTCCCACTTTTTATAATCCAGCTGCCAAAAGGATTTTGTCTTGGTATGTCCACAACTTGATTCACATCATACTCCATTAGTAAACTAGAGTGACATTTACAGCATTCTTTGTTCATGACTACAACTATGACTTTCTTTCTGTATGTTGAATTGACAAATTATACTTCTAATTTATTCCTTTCGTGCATGACCCCGAAAGCAGGCATGCTCATTTGTTACAAGCCAACTAGAATACAAAGTGCATACAAGGACAAGAAAGATACGTAGGAGGGAAAATGTGTATTTAATAAGTCTTGGGCAGATGGTGTGACTGATCATCTTGGCAGAAGTTAGCTCTGAGACTAGAGAATGAAAATGGCACTTGTAAACAAAGAACATGTGATTTCAAGGAATGAAGTACTTTTTGCTTATAAATACATGTAATACTAACTGTTCACATTGATGAAATCAAGTTGTTGAATGTGAGGATAATATTATCAAAGGAAGATGAGTACAGAGTAAAGATTTGTAAATAAAAATCAAAAGTGGTATCAAAGAAACAAGTGTGTAATGAAGTAATATGTCTGGAGTGCTCTTCTTGACAGAGACTGAAAGAACAGTGAGACCCATTGAATAGACTATTTGAGAGTCATGAAGTGACAGTCATACTACACCAACAAACTGTGACCTTAAAGATGCTACAAAAGGTTTTATCTCTTTCCTCCTCTGATTTGGATATGCATGGAAAACATAGCTTAATTTCCCATTCTCTTTCACTAGCTTGTATGGCTTCCCAAATGGGAAGTTTTGTGAGTATGCACCAGTTGAAGCAAGGACCTTTGTTCTGTGTGAAAAACGTAACAAACCAAAATGAGCAAATTTCCCTACTCCCCCACCCTTGTAGTATGGGGATACCTTGAAATGGCAAGACAGCCCTGGCTACGATATATTCAAGAATTCCTGTAACAAATTGTGTACAGATTTATTACTGATCTCTATGTAAGTACACATGGCCGAAGGGACTCGACTAGAGTTGACAGTTAACTGATGAGTGTATGCTGCGATGCACATACAACTGTATATGCTGACTGGTGCTATTTGTGGTTTTCAAATGTACCCCAGCAGGCAGGGCAGTGAATGAATCAGGCCACCCATGAATCCCCCGCTACCACAATTTGAACTCGCAATGCACAAATTGGGGGCTGCAATTTCATGAAACGGACATCAGTTAAGTACATGTAACAGACTTTTTTTTTTTAAAGTTTTCTGATCCTTAATCTCGCACTAGGAGCCAACTGGTTCTTTCTTTCTAAAAACAGAAATTCCTCTCCCTTGTAAAGAGATCTCTGTTTATCTACTACTTTATCCCAAATATGTAATGTGAAGATACAAATCATATCATTTGTTTAAGTGTAATACTGCTGGTGACTGCTTTATGTGATGTCTTTGACTTCTTGAGAAAATGGGACTGAATGGGTTAAGTCCTAATTCATGTAAGAAAATACACACACACACACACGCACACGCACACACACGCACACGCACACACACACACACACACACACACACAAAAGATTTATTCTTGATTCATTTCATGCAGTGTGCTGTGTTTTAAGAAAAGTATTTCTATAAATCAAAAGTGCTATGTTGATTTTATGGCCTTGTGCAGTGGTTCTGACATAAATAAGCTTCAAGCTTATCCACCTCAAGTAAACACAAAAGAGAGATTGACAAAATATTTTCTGGGACAAAAAGTAAGACAACTTTTCAAGTTGAATTATTCCATATTTATATTCTTCATGATACCGACTCATGCACCATAAGCTGTGTAACTGTCTCAGAGGGGTAGGCATAAAGAAGGCTGTTGATAAACACTGTACAAAGCACACACAGGAGAATAATTAAGAGGTCTGAAAGAGCACACATTGCAATTGTCACTGCTAAAATAACATCTTATATTTAAGACACTTTATACTGGGAGTGTTGGCTAGGACACATTTTCATTGCATTCTTTGACTTTTGTTCAGTAGGGAAAAGAATATGCACCCACTTTCTACCCCAATAATATCAATGTAGGACATAATAGTAGTCCCTTACAAATTTTTCCCTGCAGAGGCACTTCTGCCGACACGCTGCTCTTGGTAATTTCACAGTACATCTTTTGAACATAAATCAACACTGCACACTGGTACTAGTCAGAGGGTTCAGGACCAGTAAAACTCAATGTTGGACCAGTAACTTTTTTAGGAATGGACCAGTAAAAAATGGAAAAACTAGGGACCTACTGGTCTGACAGACAGGTCAGACCAGTTGAAAAAATGGGTTAGTGTGCAGCCCTGCATAAGTATTTAACTTTGACCTTTCCAACTATCACTGTAACATGCTCCATTCATTATAAACTGCCATTAACACAGTTTTGTGCCCTGTATCCTAAGTTGGGCTGAGAGCACGCTTTCTTAGTACCGGTATCACTTCAAAAGCAAATCACATATTGCTGCTCACTAAATTGAACCATATGAAATTAGGAGTTATACACCCATAGCAGATACCTAAAAAGCTGATGGTAGTGGTTGCAGCTCAAAGTTTCTGGAGATGAAAAGGATTCACTTTCATTATACAGTTGACTTCCATTATAACAAAGTCCTTGGGACTGGCAGTCTTCTTTCATTGTATTGAAATTTTGTTATAGCTGATCAATAGAGCATAAAGTATATATTGAGATAATTATATAGATATGAAACCTGTATTTTGACTTCATTGTAAAGAGTTTTTGTTTTAACTGTGTTTGTTATAATGGGAGTGCACTGTTCTTTCATTTCATCCTGGGACTTTGTTAGTGGACACCAATGAAATCATTTTCATTTTCACTTGACCCTTCTTAATAATTGGCCCTTACACATGATGTTAAGCAGGAATGACATTTTTTCTTACCCAGTTTTCAGCTAGTGCATGCTGCATTCCAAATCCAACCAATCTGAAGGTCGAAGTCAACTCACAACTTGTACCACGTGGAACTGAATTCTCAGTCCCCTGAAAAAAAAAAAAAAAAAAGATTTACATGACTCATTGCCTGATTACAAGAGTTATGTGTAAGGGTAGCACAACATATTTGGAAACTGTCTTAGCACTGAGTTTTCCTTTGTAAATCGCAATCACAGACTCACAGTAACTCTACATGTACACGTAGAGGAATAGTAAGAGAAAATGTGCATAATGCTACTAAAGCACATGTACGATCATGAGAAAATTTCTTTCAGAGCAGAATCAATTTCTGGATACTTGAATGTGTAGCCACTCTCTAGGGTCTTCTTTGGCAACACTCTCTGACCCTGTAGCAGCATGACTGCCCGGTCCTCCCCGAACACTGTCCTCACCAATAACCCTGGGAGAGGGAAGAGTGTGGGGCGCCACAGGGCCGCGCCCATCGCTTTGGTGAAGGCATGGTTGCTGATTGGGTGAGGAGAGATCCCATTGAGGACTCCATTCACGCCCTCGTTCTCGATGGCATGGAGGAAAATGCCAGTGATGTCATCGATGTGGATCCATGGGAAGATCTGTTTGCCGGAGCCGATGATGCCTCCAACGCCGAAGTAGAACGGCCACTGCATCTGTTGTATCGCACCCCCACCCTTGCCAAGGACAACAGCTGTCATGCAATAGCAAAAAGAAAAACCTTCAAATACAAAAATTGCACAATTTTTCTCTTTTATTACTACACAATGTACAATGATAAAGAGAAACCATGTTCATGAGTAGTGCAAACATGATAGTGTCGACTTGTTCTTTCAGCTTCATGCTATTCCGGTATAATGAAGATTCATTTGTTTTCTGGTTACCAGTACACAGTTTAGAATGTGTGTAGGATGTATCAAACTTCTGGGAAATAAATGTAGATATGAAGTTGCACACCACTGGTACAATTTGAGCAATGCTTTCCTACATTCTTCAGTTTTCTATCTTACCTAATGTGAAACTTCTGTCACGTGACACAACCAGTCATGTGATTCTCAAGGAAGCACATAAATTAATAACTTGCAGATCCAGATCCCAATTTACTAACTCATCAGACTTAAAACAAATAAGACATAATATCTCTATATTGCTGCTTATCCTTGAGATCAAACTTACCTGTCCTTACCACCACCTTCCTGACCTCTGGACCTTGACCATCGACCTTTGACCCTGCTCCATCCATTGCCTTCTCCCACTCGACACACAACTTCCCTAGGTAGTCCTGGTCAGTCACACTGCTCTCTTCAGTGTACTCAGCAGTGGTTGATGGCGGATAGTAACCTTGGAGGGGAAAGTTGATATCTTTTCAGCAGTGTGTAATATATCAGTACGGAGTTGGCGCTTATTCCCTTGCACTGACAAGGCATTTCTTTTTGCATTTGTAATATTTACATAATTGTTGAAAATACACATTTTGATGATCATCATACCACTGTGTACACCTGTGTCTGTGACAAAGTCTTGTAAACTGACAAACCTAAAAGTCTAGGTTTTATTTTTTTCTTTTTATGATGTCATCGTCCTTCATGAACCCCTAGATATTGGTTCCATCCCTGGCAGGAAACTAACTTATTATTTTGTGGCATATAACTTTTTTTTTTCTTATATATCCAAAGCAAATATTGTATCTAAAGTTGTCAAATCTTTAAAATGAAAGAACATGATAACAAAAGACACTTGTTTTACAATCATCATTTTAATCACATATTAATAGTTTTATGACCAGACAAATGACCAACATATTTGATTCACAAATTCTTTTGAGGACATGAGCTGACATGCATATGAAAACACACAGGTTAGTTTGTTTTTGTTTTTGTTTTTTTTCTTTTTGTTTTGCAGGGTCTTAATCAGATGGCATCAAACTTGTAGATGCTCCTGTTACTGATGATACATACTCTGGAAAGGGAAAATCTCATAAATAGAAAAAAAAATGTGACCATTTAATCTCCCATCAAAATGTACAAGTTGGTTTACATGTTTACTTGCTTCATTTGCAATTGAAGATGACTTACCTATTCCTGACATTCCTACGAAGACACTGGGTGGTTTCTCAGAATTTGAGATAGCTTCCGCCAGGAGGGCTGTTGTGCCTACTCTGCTGTCCCACACCAACTTTTTGAATTCATCAGTCCACCTGTAAAGCCGAAGTAAACAACCCGAGTCAAGACTCGCATGTGCTATCACTGTGGACTTCATGAAACTTGTGATACACCAAACGCTTCCATTACACTTTCGAATGCACAACTGTCTCTCCGATATCGCAAAGTAGCAAACACAAGTTTGAAACATTTTTACTTCATCAACTAAAAATTATCAGTGGTCTGATCTCTCTAGAAATGTATGAAGTGAAATACACAGTGACAGAAAATAGCATTGATATACCAACAGTGACAGTCTGGAAACATATTCACCTCTGCCTCCACATATAATTCCCATTCATATCCTACACAAGCTTGAAGTATAGCTAGTTCCATAATTACATCTTTTCCTTCAAAGAGAAGACAACTACTCAGACCTACTAGAAATAGTCTGCAATATACCAGCTTGCTCGTGAAGTATATCTAAACACAATGTCTATCATACCTCTTTGCTGGGTTGAGTATATTTTCTCCTGCCAAGTTGACAACTGCATGACATTCTGGTAATCCATTTTGCCTGATTTCATCCTGAAACATTCAATGCAAGGAAAAGTGAAATGAAGGTTAAGGCACTGTCTTCTGTTTACCATTTTTTTTTTTTCCAGTAGCATAAACAAAATTTTAACATCATTTATCAACAAAAGACTTACTGAAGAGAAGGAATCATTAGATAGTATTATTTGAGAATATATAAAAAAGAAGATATCTTTACAGGTTGGGAGGCTGTCTAAATGGTAGATCACCAGTGGGTTTTGGACTTGAGTTACACTGCACTGACCAACACTGCCCTGGAAACTGAATCATTTTTATGTAAACTCAAATCGTTAGTCTTCAGACTTTTTGATGACTAAGAGTAATGAAACTAAACTGATTGAATGAATGAATAATGACCTGACATTTTTTGTTTAAACTACACATGGGGTTGGCAAGCTATTTTCAAGATAAAAAAATAAACACACAACTTTGATGTTTACTGCATGTTGTGTGAGAACAAAACTTCACAAGCCATGACATCTACCATTGGAAATGTTTTGACTATAAAGTTTTTTACTGCTTAGTGACTATGGCAACACCATTTCTCTTATGATGCATGATATGAAATTCCCCACATTGATTTGTTGCCCTCCTTCATGTTTGCCATTTTTTGTCTGTTTGTTTGTCTTGTCTCATATCTCACATTCTTTCTCACTGTTTAGAATAGTTTGTTACATGGCAAACAAACATGAGAAACCATATATCATGAGTATACCTTGAACACAATGGCCCGAATTCACGAAGGTGGTACAAATGAAACCATGGTTTAAACCATGGACTAAAACCATAGAGCACCAAGTGTCACATGGAATATTTCATTACGAAATCAGTAATTTCGTTGGCGAAATGATTATTTTGTAACGAAATGACAACATTTTGTAACTGAATGAACATTTTGTTAACAAAACGGTCATTTTGTCGACAAAATGATCAATATCGTAACGAAATATTCCGTGCGACACTTGGCGCTCCATGGTTTTTGTCCATGGTTTAAACCATGGTTTCATTTGTACCACCTTCGTGAATTCGGGCCTATGGCTTTAGTGGCAACTGAACACCCCTAGTATCATTCTCAGCCGACGATATACAGTTCAGAACCACAAAATGAGATGGGAGCATGACACACAGACAGTACTGAATAGCATAAACTTAAAGTGATGAACTACCATCAGGTTTGTCCTCTGCAAATAGTATCATACCAAATGAAGTATTTCATGAAAGCGGTCATTCTTACATCATCTTACCCATGTAACTTTGTTCCTGCCTGAACTCCTCGATACAAGAACAGTTGAGTGACCTTTGGCCTCAAGCTGCTGTCTCAGGGCTTTTCCAACAAACCCGGTTCCCCCACCTTGGCATTTAGAAAAAACATAGGTGGTTAAAACACAAAATGTACATTTTCCTCTGGTCAAGAAAATGTGAATTATAATATACTCCAATCATCACAATTTATTCTTTAAATAAACTGTATGAAATGATTCATGTCATGAAATCTTCAACTTGCAAATCTCTGTTTTGTTTTTTGTTTTTGCTTTGTTTTGTTTTGTGACAAACAAATTGCCTTATAGACAGTGACACAATGTGGACTGTGGGAGGCACCAACTGGTTGCGCTCTATATGAAATTTTAATCAATGAGCCTTTAAATATACACATTCATGAAATGAATGGATGGTGTATATACTGCACAATTCCACATATTACTGTTTTGATCTTACTCTGTAAGAGAATGATAACAGTATCTGTTTAATTCTCCATGCTGGACTGTATCTCATGCACAGTCTTTACAACTACATTTGCAAAGGTGCTAAAAAGTGATGCTTCACACATGGCATAGGGTGAGCATGGGCACTTGCTTAAAAGTCACAATATTGCATTAAATTATTGACAAATCCTACCTCAGGCCTCATCACCATTGTACTGACTTATCTACTGAATAAATGTCCCATTAAAGGTCCTGTTTACCTTTGGGAACAGTGATTTAAACAAATTTCAAGATATGACATTTAATGCATATGTGTTGGTCTGTTGTACCACAAGACATCCTATCGTATAAAACTTTCTTGATAAAACCTAATATATAAGGAGATATCTGTATTTTTCTCAATAAACCGTTCTGTAGACGGTTTAGTCTGGTAACAATTTTATTATAACTATTGTTCACATTTTGTATTTTTAAAACAATATTTAACATTGATTTTACCAATTCAAATTTTTACAGTGGTTGCTTCTATCCCTAGCTCATATTTTAGAACTAATTTAAAGCACCAATCCTGGGTTTTTGTGTCATGTGCAAATGGTAAATTACGCCTTTAAAGGGAATGGCTAGTAACTGATCAGTGGGAATCAGTGGGAATGCTGGGGGATGATTGTTCCAATCCTTGTGGGCTTCATTAAAGAGTACATTATATATCTATTGTTGTGTGGAAATTTTTTGCTTCAGAATGGTCTCATATTCAAGAAATAAGCTGTTCAATGTCTCCAGGTTAGCATGCCTGTACAGTGTTGGGGCGATCGTTAACAGGCCGTTAACGATCACCCCGACACTGTACAGGCATGCTAACCTGGAAGTAAACTTACATAGCAACACATATAGACTTGTTTCATTCCAAGTTTCGAAGTTACTAGTCCGTTTATCTGCACTGAATCTCTACAGCGTGTACACCTACAGCCACGGTGGCAGCAGTTTCTGAAAGAACTTGTGCGTTTACGCGCTATTAATAGGTCTATATTTTGCATGCCACCGTGCCAGAATTGGTAAAATTGTGAAA
This sequence comes from Diadema setosum, assembly GCA_033980235.1. Classification (NCBI taxonomy): domain Eukaryota; kingdom Metazoa; phylum Echinodermata; class Echinoidea; order Diadematoida; family Diadematidae; genus Diadema; species Diadema setosum. The sequence goes on from CM067066.1 coordinate 930,757, forward strand.
TCAGCCCCACCACAGTATGCGTGCACTCCTGTGTTACTAGTTAGCAAGCAAGGTTAGGTTAGGGTTTTTGTGGGGCTGCATTCACGACTATTATACTGTGGAAGAAAGCCCCAGCCCCACCACCGTGCTTATCTACCGATGAACGCCACAAGGTGGGGCTGAGTATGAACAGGCGAGCTGCCGTAGTATTAGTACGGACACGCAGTGGGTGGGGCCTATTTCACAAGTATGCCCCATTACTTGCTTTATTGCTGTATTGGACATTCTGCGCTCCATATCAGTATATTATTCTGTTATAAATGTGTCTTATATCTGCAATGAACAATGAATGGATTTTGTATTGTAATGGTACTGTGAAAAGATTACGTATCTTAAATTCTGATGAATTGTTTTTGGAATAAATTGTCAGAGATAATTAGTTAAGTGTCGCTCTGTTTTATGTATTGTATTTGGGGAAGTTTTCATACCTGGATTTTCCTTTGATTTTTGGTATTTTGTATTAAGAATTTGCAGTACATTTTTTTTTCCCTCAGGCATCTTTACAGTACACGACCCAGCTCCTTCAGAAGGCTCAAAGAATTATATGTTTTTGTATATATCTTAGTAACAAGTAGAAGGAAGGCGCATTTTTCCTGTAAAATTGAACATATCTATTTATAATGATATTCTCCTTTTAAATATGCCAAATAGAAACAACAAAACAGAGGCAAAAGTTTAAGAGGGCTGAAATGAGATGAATCGAAAGATTGCAAAGGTTAAGAATAGGTGGTTTGCTGGCATCTTAGACTCATCATTCTCTTCCTTATCGCCACTATCATAATCATCAACATCGTCACCATCATCATCAACATCGTCATCATCATCATCATCTTCATCAATATCGTCATCATCATCACAATCACCATCATCATTATCATCGCTATCATCATCATCATCATTATGAATTATACCATAGAGGTGAGAGGAATATTATATGTATATCATGTTTATATACAGTAATTATTTACGGGCCGGTTATGTCCATTTTGATTTTCCCCCTTTGTATTGTTAATTACATATAGGATTTATATTTTTGCATATGTATTTATCATTATGTATATTTTCCTGTTTTTTCTATAATATTGGATGTGAAATAATTATGATTAATCAGATTATGTTGGGTGGATTTAATGCAATTTATTGGTAGTGAATCTCGGTAGATTCGTATAACTGAACGAATGATTAGAGTTATTTTGTGTGTGTGTGTTTCTCAGGTTAAATGTATGCTGACATAAGTTCATTTTAGTGTTTTGTTTTTTTTTTCGTCCTGAAACAGCTGTTCATGTATCATGTTTGAGTGTAAATGTACTTGTATACATGTATATATTTGTGTAACTGTCAATTGTGGTGTGATGGACCGGGTCCACTGTATTTCTTTCCTTACCTGCTGCCTGTGGGCAGGTAGTATCCTAGGAATATTCCTCACATGCTTTAATTTGCAAAGGAAATAAAGTATGTTATACATATATTGCCCTGATATGATCATGATGATACGGTTTAGACTTAGGACTCAGATCGCATATCTGCTCTGCAAGCTAGCTCCACACTGGAGATAGCTTTTACTTGCAGTTGCACTATGTAACAGTTAGAACCTAATCATTTGCACAATCGTCCGTCAACTTACACTGGTCAAGTTTCATCCTTGGCATCAGGTCGAGAAGTGAACTTTGCTGAGTGCCGACGCAGATAGATTAGATGTAACGGTGTTAGATGCTACGCTAACCAGCACCAACCACAGCGTACTTGACCACGGCACATTTTATCGCTATCGTAATATGTATAATTATACTACATAAATGAACATATATGGGACTACACATTCTCCAGGCTGACGAACTTACCGATCAAAACAATCATTTTGTTGGATGAAGATGACTGTGAAAAACGCCTAAAGGCAGAAGAAAGTTGTGCAGTCACGTATCCATACTCTTTGATAGGTGAATTAGATATCTTCAATACACAGTTTCTGCAGAAGACGATATTCATGCTGGTAGCTCTGCTTTTCACAAGCGCTTCTGCTACGGTTTGGGCATTGTTACATCACAAATACATCTGTAACACGGAATCGTATTACATCAGCCACTGCACTGGTTGATTTCAAGTTCGGTGCTAGTGCTTAGCTATCTCAACACCAGCACCAAACTTCCCACTGTACACTCAATTCTGTTATGTGAACAAGCAAGCACTATAGGTTCGGTTATAATAGATGAATTTACATCAAGGCTATTGGATTTAGATAATTTTGAGCAAATTGTAAGGATTTAGGCCTACTTCAAGGTTTGTAAATTAAAACTGGATGTTAATCCAATTAAATTGTACGCTGATAATGTATACATGCACGCGCGAACACACTCATAATTATCTTCTCTATCTATCTATTCATTTATCTATCTCTATCTATCTATCTATCTATCTATCTATCTATCTATCTATCTATCTATCTATCTATCTATCTATCTATCTATCTATCTATCTGTCTGTCTATCTGTCTATCTGTCTATCTATCTATCTATATGATATATCTATCTATCTATCTATCTATCTATCTGTCTGTCTATCTGTCTATCTGTCTATCTATCTATCTATATGATATATCTATCTATCTATCTATCTTCTATCTATCTATCTATCTATCTATCTATCTATCTATCTACATGATATTTCTATGTATCTATCTCTATCTGTCTATCTGTCTATCTATATTACGAGAGAATAAGAGATACTGTTTAAACTATATGGGGGAGGGGTAGACAACCAGCTCATCCACAATAGAATGTGCTAAGATTTTTTTTTGTTTTTTTTTTGTTTTTTTGTTTTTTTTTAGTTATACTTTCACTGCAGAGAACACAAAAGAAGGAGATGCGTGAGGTCTGCTCAAAGTATCGAAACTCCCTCCATCCATGTAGTCAGTGAGGGTAATGACAAGGGCGCCACACCGGGCACAGGCAGTACAGCGTGTGCTGCGAGAGTACTTGAAGTGTATTCCAGCCTGGTACATCATGCGGACCACGCATTTCTGTGTAATATAGTAGGTGCGGATTTTTTTTTTTTTTTTAACCATACAGATCGACGATGATCACAGATTGCTTTCAAATGGCGCCCCTGGAAGACGTGACGCCGCGAAATGATGAATTCAATGTGCGCCATGAGATAGCGAGTATCTATGGTTGAAATGGTATCATCAGAGACTGTAGTATATCACGTGATTAGGAACTTAAATATTGTTTGTATCCTTCTTTAAGTTAAATTCTAAACAGAGAGGAAAACAGGAAGAAAAAGAAGAAGATCAAAGAAGAAAAAGAAAAGAAGAAGAAGAAGAAGAAGAAGAAGAAGAAGAAGAAGAAGAAGAAGAAGAAGAAGAAAACTGTCAGAAACCCGCTTTGGAGATATTCAATACCACTCCTGATATACTATGTTTATTTATTAGATGAAAATGAAGAGAATATTTTGGTGGCGAGAATGTATATTCTTCCATGAAAATGACACGAAGAGATAGAGAAGAGAAATGGGTCCTGTACGTGTTGCCCCCTCCCTTTGATAACATATTGGTGCAGAGGGCTGGAGAGGGAAAATAAAACGGTTTAGGTCTAAGACTGGTGTTCGGTAGTTTATCTGTATTTCATTATGAGCACATTTGTCTTTAGACACACAATTTAAATGACTAAACTATAGCTACTGACAAAATCTAGTTTTGATTGTTTTCCCTTCATCTTTGACCAATATAAATGTCTTTGCATCTGCTTCATTTTAATGATGACCGGACGTGCACATTTAATCATTTTCATTGCTCTGTTGGATGTAATGATATGCAACATTTAGGGTTCCTTTGGCTTTCATTCTTTATAGATGGGTTTTAAGTCTATTCTTGCAGCATGTATTCATTGATGAAATGAAAATGAATAAGGGAAAACATATTCAAAAGTTAGCAACCACGTATACGCAGATTAGATGAGTTGGTGATATCCGTTTTTCTTCAAGAGCCTCCAATTGACCTATACATTACGTCATCTTTAGTAAAATGCCTTCTGTTTGACTGACTGACTGATTGATTGATTGATTGATTGATTGATTGATTGATTGATTGATTGAATGATAGAATGATTGAATGATAAAATTGAGTGAGTGAGTGAGTGAGTGAGTGAGTGAGTGAGTGAGTGAGTGATCATTGATTGAAAAGGTTTTGAATTGCCGGCATTTTACTTGAAACCGCTTCGAATGAATTGAAATGTGTACAAAACAATAAAAGATACATACAGCAATAAAACGTATCAAAAATATCCATCTTGAATATTGTGCAATGGAAATCTACGTTTACTACAAAACAATAAAAACTTAAAATGCGATTTCTTGTCATTTGTACATAATAAAAGAATAAGAAGATATCAAAAACAATTGTTTATTGTATGAATTAAATTCTTCTATTAAAAACAAAATATATTACAATAATCAACTTCAATATCAATATATTACATAATATCCTTTCTCTAACACCACTGTTTTCTTACTCAATAATAATTGCTTACATATACATAAATCACAAAGAGCTTTTAATTCAGTTTATTTCTCAACTTCTTTTCTTCTTCTTCTTCTTCTGCTTTTCTCTTTCCCCCTCTTTAACCTTTACCTTCTTCTCCCACGTCTTCTCCTTCAACCTCATCCTGTTCATTACGATAATATTCAAATTATTGTTTTTAATATTGTTATTTTCTATTAACTTGTGCTCAATATTAGGGTAGAGTGAAACGTGCAATAGCGTGCAATATCATGTTTTTATTTCATGTCCGATTTAGATGAAACATCAGTTTGTTTTCCTCTGTTTACTAACGTTTACTTGGAACATGGGATAAAATTCCACATCAATATCGCTTTTTTGTCCATTCACAGGTTATACGTGATCATTCGCACGTCACGTGATTCATCACGTCATTCCCTCCCGGGTGACGGAATGTTCGATCCATGTCACTGAAATATGATACCCATCAAAACAATTACATTCCGGTCATAACATCGTCAGTAGCAGATTGTTTCTGCTCATGCGTAATCGGAGAACTGACGTTGCGGTCAATATAGCAGACTATTGCCCGTAAGTACATCTCGTCACGGTCCACTAGTCACGGATTGATGTTTTTCACACTGGGAGGCTCTAAAAGGATGCAGGCCCAGTGGAATTCTCCTCACGGAAAGTGATATCAAAGATTGGTAAGTAACCCTTTCATTTCTCTCACAGAGGGTTCTGACGGCAGCGTGCATCAAGCTACCACTGATTTTCTCACCTCCTTCACGTTTCCACTTACAGACAATCATTAAAATTTTCGAGTGCAAAATGCTTCAGTCTTTAACACTTCGCTTAAGTACTGTATGTTTAGAAATAAATACCACCTGTTGAATTTTTACTCATTTTGTTCAATTCTAGATCCACTTAAGATGACCATAAAATATCTTAAGGGGGAGGGGTGGGGAGAGAAGGAGAGAGAGAGAGAGAACGAGAGAGACATACACTACATACACTACACACACGCACACACGCACCCATAGTGATATCCGTTCCCTGAGCCTAAATAGTTGTCTTTTAGTGAGCTTCCAAACTTCTTTGTTGTTGTCGTTATTTCAACTAGTTTTTATTTATCTGTTCCAAGAGGGGCTCACACTCTATAAGCATTGTCTTTTCAGTGGGTCCCTACATTTTATACTCGATGCATATTTATACTTCACTTTGCTTACTTCAGTATTCATTACAATATATTGTTACTGTAAGGTTTCGATTATTGTTGTTTACTTTGGTCAATTTACTTCGTCTCGTTTTACGTTATTTCTGTCACTTAGGAAAGTGAGATTAACATTATATTGTTGTCGAAAATGGGAATAACACTGAATAACTTGAATAATAATATGACGACGTCATATCACTGGGTGCCAAACAAGATACTGTTTCAAACAAAAATGTCTTCTATCACGTCTATGAAACCTGACAAGCATCGGAAGAGTACAGACAGTCTGGATGTAAAAATGTGATTGAAGATGTTATGTGAGGAGCTCGAGACAGTCAGACAGACTTCATAATACTCTTCATATTCCCCACTTTAACCATTTGATTTATTTGGAGTATCAAATGGCACAGAAAACCTTGTATAAATGTCTATGGGCACGGAAGGGGTTAAAGCAATCATTTCTTCAGCATTACGCATACCACCACAAGTATTAGTTTATATTGCCCGAAGCACAATTTTCCTCTCTTCTTACTCCTCTTCCGGCCAATTAAGCCTCATCGTTCACAATCCTTGTTAACAAGCCCAGAAAAAAGAAAAGAAAATAGAAGTTCGACTTTAGAAAAACCTTAATCATTTTAATTGTAATTTAATATCAGATGATAAATGTGTATGCTTACGTCATTTTTTGATTATCCTCATCATAGTATATTATTGTACAAGACGTAATATAAAGCCACCACTGGCACAAAAATAATCAAACTGGCCCTATGTACAGTGGGCATTTCCTTTTCTTCCGATGTTAAACCTAATTAAACAGACAGCGCGACTCTCAAAAAGTGCATTGATTAAAAACCTTGTTTTGAAGAGCTAAATTTGCCTCTGAGTTGGGATCGGGTATACAGCAATTTCATCCAATAATGAATGTACGTATCGGCATTTAGTTGATTAATATATGCAATCATTGTATACAATTGCCACGGTGAGTAACATTCGTTGATAACCTGAATGGCTGAATAGAATGGAGCTAACCTAATTGCTCTCTACTCCTTACTGGGTTGATTATCGAACGTTGCTCCATGGGGAAGCTTCCGGGAGTGAGCGGGCGAGAAACTCTTCCATGTTGCTTGTACTGTAACGTTAATTAACCAATGACGAGCTGGACTCAAAACTCATCACCATTATCATCCACTTTCTATTCTCTCGCTATGAGTGTAGCGTTTTATACTCATCTGTGAGATACATCATGTTCACTAAAGCCTCATTTTTCTCTCATCCAGTCTGCTTCACTTGTATTGCGCGAGATGATTAATAGCGCAATGAACACGAGTCGGTGGAAGTCAAGCGAGAGCATTGCTTGATACCACACTTAGATGGAGTGTTGAGCGGTTGCCGTTCAGTCGTCGAATTGATGAAACATTAATTTTGCACATGCACACGCATTTACACTTTATTCGCAACAAAACAAGCTACACACCATTCCCATGAGGGAAAACGGAAACCGGCTGGAAGTTATTATTATTTTTGTTTTTTAAATGAGGTGGTTTACTTGACGAATCAGGAATTTAACTCGTAATTCTGGCGCTAAAGTCTTGCCTGACAGTAAAGTCAGAGGGGAGACTTAACACCCAATGGGCGTCACATCTCTGCATTGGCGCACTCGCTCGGTAGCTCCCGGTTTTGGCGATGGGTGAGTTCTCCTCTCTATCAGCATCAGAACGACTCGGACTCTCCGAGAGGGTGCATCGCCACATCACAGCTCGCGTGGACAGCCTTCTATCCCTCCTGAAGTGAAATACGGCCAACTCAAACGATCATAGAGTCTACTCCAGTCCTGCTATAGAAGGAAAGCATAAGCATCATTTCTTGGCGGGGAAAAAAGTGTGGCACCTGCTGTAGCTTTGCACACATTCGGAGGAGAGCTGTCTCGGGCTTGAAGGTCTGTAAACAGACAGAGAAACTGATTTTGTCAGTCTGTTGTTCCCTCCATAAGACCAATTGTTCTAATTCCACGTCGTGTGAACGTTGTCCGCGCTGAATGGAAATTGAAAGGAGTACTCACTGATGACTGTTTGAATGGTGTCTGTCTATTCGTTTTGAATGTCAGAGGGAGAAGATCGAAGGAAACTCTAACGATTTTGTCTCGAAATCGCTCGTGTTCTCGGCGGTAAGTACAACCTTTTCTAATACCTCACAATCTATTTTTTATGATAGTATCTTAGTGTTTTTGGTGCATTTGGAGTATCACAAGAGAGCGCTTTAAAGAAAAAAAAAAATTTACTTCTTGTCCGAACGCTAGCAGTCGTTTTTACGACTTCTATGTTAGTCGACTAATATTGAACTGCGTCGGTATACGTGATATTTTCGGCGACAAACTATGAGTCGAATTGCAGCTCAAACTACCACCATGTCCGGCGGTGATAACAAACAACGACTGTGGCAATTTTCCCGGTAAATGAGGCACCATGACCACGATTAAGAGCTGTTTTCATAGCTGGCTTCACTCAGCCTTGCACCTTTCGAAAATCTCCGATGATGAGGGAACAAATCTTGCCATCACGAACAGGTTGGCGAATCCGAATGATACTCTGAGTATGCAGAAGTTTCGAGACTCCTTTTTTTTTTTTTCTAGCTAGCAGTAAAATGGAAATGAATTACGGATAGACACGAAAGAAGCCACGAGACGACCTAAAACTGTTGCCACCATATCATTTTTTATTGGTAAACTTTTTAAAACGATGTCATGAAATTTTGTCATGTGAGACTTTGATTTACAGAAGATGTTTCATCAAGCAGTGAAAAAGTACGAATGGTCTTCGAATCACAGATAACATGTTTTTTTTTTTTACTTTCCCTACACTACTGAAGTTCTACGTTTCTTAATTTAGCAATAAGTTAACGGAAAGTTCATTTAATTAAATTGAGATCAAAATTTCACTCTCAAGGTGCAAAATGTGTTGTTACATTAAATACATCCTAGTACAAACAAGCAGGCACAAAATGCGACGACATGAACAAGGGGGAGGGTAGAGTCACTGGCCTTTGAAGACAAGGGAGTAAATTGATCTCATTCTCTTGATATATCATGTTCGACAGAAAGTAGGCAGCATGATTCCTGGTCAGTAGAGGAAACAGTCGGGTAAATACCCCCAAATGAGCTTTACCTGATTTCAGCGAGTAAAAAATAGAACGTCAACCTTCCTTCTACCCAAAATAGCATAAGACGAGGGGGAGGGGTGGAATAGATTATGATTCTATATTATCATCAAGGCTTAAGATCTAAATTTGAATCATATAAATATTGCAACATCGAACGTGATGCAAGAATGAAATTACAATCAAAGAGAAAAGTGTGCTGCGCTGTGTGTATTTACCCATAATCATCAGCTGTTGTGTAATAGAACTTAAGATGAAATTGCCAAACACTATTACCTCATTTCCAACATTTGAAAACGTTGATTGAATAATGTTAGTGTGTGTGTGTGTGTAATTTATATTCCGTATAGATACACAATGCCACATGAAAGCATTACTACATTTTGCGTGGGATTTTATTGCGACCATTTCTCTTATCAGTATGAGCGCTTAAGACTTAGTATGATGCTACATAATAGTAAATTCATGCTGCATCGTTTCTTTACATATCACGTCCGGAATTAGAATTTTCATGTCACGCGGGAACGAAGAGTAAAAAAGATAAGCAGTTATTAGAATAGATATACGGATAGATAATAGAGAGAAATAGAGCGAGAGTGAGGGAGAGATATTCCCTTGTTGAAAAAGTTTGCCAAGCTTTGCTTTGAAAGGAACGTGCGCGTTACACCTGCTAGATAATGAACTCATGTTCTCGGTCTTTGTTTATTCTCTCAACAAAGGCAGAGGTTATACCAGATACATTTGGAAGCAAATGCGTCGCCCGAGGATACTCTACGACAATTGATTTGCTGGAATGGCGGGTCAGAGACCCTTCTAAGTTTGGAAGCGTCTGCATCACAGTGCTTGCCCCACCTGATGAGTAGTCAATTTCTGTCTTACACTCATTTTTTCTTCTTCGATTTGACTTGGTGGTGTAATCATAGAGGCGAGACAGCGTGAGACGATAAAGTTGCAGTTCACTTTTGGAAAGAAGTCTAAATGTGCGTCATCTGCGCCAACAGGAATGCTGGGAAGACCTCTGCTAGTGAAAGGCAAAAAAGATTACGGTTGGTCTCGTAGCCTGTTGTCCTGGACTCTATATTATGCTCGCTTTCTTCTCAATCTCAATGAGACATTTCTGGCAAACCAAGTTAAAAGTGATGTGTCTCTACCTGATTCCACCTAACCTCATCACCCCAGGCCTGTTGACAAAATGGCTTCTCGATCTTCTTTGCTGGTTTTATAATTTGCCTTTCACGGCTGCCGCGGGAACTTCAAAGGGTTTCCTTGAGTGCTTAGATTTGCCTGCGAGGATCTTAGTTTTATTTCAGCAGTCCCAGTGAGCTTCGGAGGGGTGATAGACCGAGATTGATTAAAAGGGGGAAACCATTTTTGTGTGCTGTGAAAGCACAGAGCAGACGACGCTAATGCAGAAATCAGCATACTAAAACACATCATATTGTGTAATATTTCACATTCTAGTGTTATTCACACTCCAACTCATTGTTGATTATCTTGCCAAGTCAATGGTCGAGAACAAAGGAAGAGCGCGCGAGGTTCAAGAAGTACATTGTGTGCGGCATCAACTTCAAAGATCATGGCATTCTGAAGTATTCCAAGAAGAACTCACTAACCTTTCTAGAGAAGCATTGCCTCAAAGTGTGATGATACCCTTTAATGGTCTATCGATACTCTTTAAAGAGCTATCGATAACCTTTGAGAAATGATGATCAGACGTGTTCACTGCTTTCTTCACTTTGTGGTTGTCTAAACAGACACCTTCCTCTTTAGGAAGTATGTTCAGAGTTATTAAATTAGACATATTCCCTGTATATACTCTATTCTATAAAGACGATCATTTTATTTAAAAGAAGCATCGATTTAAATCATTTTGTGAGTGTAATGTGTATGTGCGTTTATGTTTGTGTAAAAGACCTACTGATTCTGCGATTTCATTACGGTCGTTACGCATCATCATTCGAGTGTTTCAGTGTGGCGCCAATATATATATATATATATATATATATATATATATATATATATATATACATACATATATATATATATATAAATATATATATATATATATATATATATATATATATATATATATATATATATATATATATATATAAAATTATATATATATTACTGACTCTTATATTATCAGTCTGTCATATGGTATATATTCCATGATTTCAATTCAGTGATTTTATCTAACCAACCTATCTGAAAAGAGACGATCATGTCGTACTGAGTTATTTTTTTTTTATACCCAAGAAACTTTGCAATGTATCTTTTATAAGCCTGAGTGAAACCTTGTGAAGAGGAGGAGTCGGTATGATTAGCTTGTCACGTGATGCAAGGCCATGTTAACACCTCTGAGAGAATATTCTGGTATCATGTGGTGGTAACGTGTGGTGTCATGAGCTATGGCCATGATGTCGATTCTTTGAAGTTCAATGTCGTCGCTGCCGATGGCGTGTCGAGAGCACGCAGTGTTCAAAGAACCCTTTGAAAAGGATGAGTTTCATTTATTTGGAGCAAGGGAACCTTGGAGCAGGAGACTGTTAAACGAAGAGAGTTTTATGTACTAGTATCAGTAAATTAAGACCGCAGAGAGAGATATTCACAGAAAAATATATGATAAGAATACTGCAGGACATAATGGATTTGCTTATATAATCACCCTAAGGCATACAATGCATGACAAATATAGATGTAAAGCTACTTGTACTAATGACGATGATGGTAATAATTAATGCTAACCATTGATATCAAGGTAGAGCACAAAACACTCTAACCTTTGAAGGTGTTGTTCACGAAAACAGAAACCAAGAGATGTATTCGATTCAATTTTTCCCTATGGAAATTTCAGTTGAGTCAAGAAGTGACCACAGATGAAGTGTACAGAGAAATTATCATAGTTTGTAACGTAATCCTTGTTGTATTGATTCTGTCCTTCATACTTTATACCCAGATTCTTTTTTTTTTTCCAGGGAGAAGTAATCCTTATTTTTATTTTCCACGGATGAATACAAATGTCGCAGATATCAATGCGCGAGCACCATGGATTCAGTTTGCTATAGTTATTGATAAAGAATCAGTGGCGGATCCAGGGGGGGGGGGGGGGGCACCGGACGCGCGCCCCCTCTTTATTTTTGTTAAAAACAAAAGAAATTAAAAAAAATGGGGGAAGGAGGCGTGCGCCCCCCTTTAACTTTGTAAAAGCACCTCCCCTTCATGGAATTCCTGGATCCGCCCCTGCATATTTGGATTAAAATTAAAGAGAATATTGCTAAGTTCTTCTGAAATGGTTTCAACAAATTGTACTTTTACTTCTCATCATTCTTTCTCCAATCAAGAGAAGGGACTAGTAATTTGTCTTCATCGCCAGTCTTCAACCAAACACGTTGGATAATAACTACTATAAAATACAGACCTAAAGATTGTTTAATAGCTAAATGAATGCATGGTAGCACGTCATATAAATCTATATGTTTGCATACACACACACAAACACATACACATTATGCATACATGCATATTATGTACATGTATTTATAATATATAGCTATATATGATACACACACACACACACACACACATATATATATATGTATATGTAGATATATATATATATAAATATACATATATATATATATATATATATATATATATATATATATATATATATATATATATGTGTGTGTGTGTGTGTGTGTGTGTGTGTGTGTGTGTGTGTGTGTGTGTTTTCATGTACATGTATTCCATTAGGAATAAATTAGCCACTCAGACAGACAAGGCGTGGAGGAGTCACGGGTATGATGTTGGAGGGGATTCAAACCAGATTAATTGAAATTCAGCGACACACGATACCTCTCCCCCGCCACGTCCACCGTTTCTATCTCGCATGATTAAGCACCATCTGTCCAGCGCCATGCTTATTAAATCACCCACCTTCGACTCATGCATACGATATAACTTCGGCAAACCGGGAAACTTTATTTTTTCCTCTCAACCCATATCCACCTCTTTCCCCTTCTAACTCCTGGCTGTCTGAGAAATCAGGAGAAAAGTAATTCTCTCATGTGGTAATCAAATCAAAGGAGTATTAAATATCAACTTTGCCCTTACTTAGTGTTGAGCACGTGCCTGATCCCAAAGGGATACACGATACCTCGCTGTATTAACGAATGTAGTTTGGCGAGATGTCATTTGACATTCATTTGCTCGTGTCTACGTCAATTAGGATCACAAAAAGTGTCCAGTAGTAACTTCAACTTCTTTTGGGATTGAGCCCTCTTGAGATTGCTTGAAGTTTTTATGCGAGAAAATGAAATACAGTAATGTTTTTAAACTATTTTACGCGTATCTCTAATGTGGGACTTCGCGTTTGGTGACGAGGGAAGGAATCGTAAAATGATATGATGGTTGTTATATAAAATAAATCGAATATTGAGAGTAAAGCTACATGGGTCTTCTGTCAATTTCTATACTTGATCTTTTCAGGTTGAATACGGGTACTTAATCACTTCGCAATCACTTCACTTTAAAGGGTTAGTATAGTATTGGTGGAGATGAGAATTGAGCATTTAACTTTTTGTGAGATACCAAGAAACCACTTGTGAAATAGTACAGACCATACCATTCTAAGAGGAATTAAAGATTTATTTGCTGAAAATCGGTTTTGGAATTGCTGAGACATCAAAAAAAACAAAAAACAAAAAACAAAGTAAAACAAAGCTATCGCAACACCGCTCTGTTTTGGATATATCAGCCATTTCAAAACCAATTTTTATCAATTAAACGTTGAATTACTCTTAGAATTACATGTTCTTTCATATTTCATAAGTATCTTTCTCATTACTATATCTCACCAAAGAAATGTTAGAAACCTAAGTAGAGATCTCAACCAAAGCTGTAATCCCTTTCAGACAAACAAAATACAGCTGCGATCTGTAATGTATAAGGTATTGACTCGTGCGAGCATAACATCTTATAGGATCTTAAATCAAAGTAATTAAAAGCAAAAAATGAAGAAGAAAGAAAAGTTAATAAGGGCATTAAAACGTCATCTAGATGGTAGTGATCTTAATCATGTTGAACTTGTCGACAAATGTGCTACAATGGCAATTCTGGAATCAGCGAGTTCCTTTGGGACTAATAAATAACAGTAAGAGTAAGATTGATGTTACATTACGTGACAAAAACCTTGATAGATTACGACAGTGAAGAAACTTACTAACGAGTTGAGCTCATGTGTTTGATGTATTACACTCATATCAGCGTATTTTCCAATCTCTTCAATATCTCTTCTTGACTTTGAACTGTTTGATTAAATCCTCTCCGTAAAAAAAAAGGACGTTGGGTGACAAGTTTCAAAGATTATAGGGATTATTCGCTAGATTGATGCTCTGCTTTCCTTAAAATGCGATTTCACACCATGATTGATTTGACTCTCATGAATAGATTGCAGTTAAACAAAAAGGCAAATGTTTCGTTGAAAAGGGCATAATATTTAAAAGATTCTTGATGTCATACGTTTTTGCACACTAGTGATATAGCTTAGATGAGTGTGTCACCATTTTACAAATTAAACATTAGTTTGTACAAAATCTGATCAAAATCATGTTTAAACTTTAATTCAATTTCAATTTTCAATTCAGTTTATTTCATTTTAATCTTCTACAGAACATAATAAAAAAATAATCACAAAAGATATTGAATACATAGGAATTGACTTTATGATGAAAATTAGATATTATTAATTAATTAAAATAAAAATGATAAAAACATAGTTAGCAACTCATAATTCTAGTTATAATCAACTCAAGTTATGATTTTATAATAATCTATGATCTATTTTTCCTTATTCTTAAAAACAAGCAAACAAACTTGTAGTGTGGCGGTCAATCGGAGACCCATGAAGGGCAACATCATTGTTGCATATATTGTGCTCATGGGACTGAAGCTAACACCACAACCACTGTGTGTTGAATTTCACTTGAAAACACTCATGATGATTGTGTTTCAAAACAATTAATAACCTTTGTTCATCCTACATCACAGAACTTATAAGCCAACATGTCCCAGGTCGTAGCCTGCGCTCGTCACAAAACATATCTGTGTTATCTGTTGAAACCCAAACGTAGTACTTGTGGGATGGTAAAGCCTTTCAGCATCTGCCAATGTTCTCTGAAACTCCAATCCACACGAAATGAGGAAAATACCTTCATTTGTAGGTGTTAGATTTAACACCATGGGTGTTAAATCTAACACCGATCAAGTGTCAATAGAGGACCACACCGACAGGTGTTGAAAGTATTTTGTGATGGTGTTGAAAAGTGTTCACCTGGCACTTCGTGGTGTTAATTTGACACTGTAGCTGGTGATATTCTGACACTGCGTTGGTGTTAATTCAACATTGACACCACATTGTGTTGAGTTGCTATTGCTGGTGTTAATTTCAATGGTATAACACCCGCTCAGCTTCAATAAGGGACCACACCAACTGGTGTTACTGTGGTGTAAATGTTTTCATACCTTTTTTTTCCAAAATCAAGTACTTTATCGGAAAGTTCTTGATCGTTTTGTTAAAGTTCAAAATCAACAAGAAAAACAGTAACCAAGTAACTAGTCAAAAAGCATTTTCATACATTGAAGTGACACCAGGAGGTGTTAATTTAACACCAAAAATGAGCACCAAAAATTTAACACCAGCTCGGTGTTTCATATTTAACACCGGACTTTTTGCAGTGTATTATTCAAAACTGTTCTCAAGACCCACCTATTTCAAAGTAAAATGTTAGTAGTGTCTTATTGTTACTACAGGACATGCTTTATGAAATTAATAGAACTTTTTGAGCTCTAAAATGGTAATTGTTTTAGTGTTGAATGTATCTGAAACTCACTACTTGCATGAAAAGTGCATAGAAAATTGATTAATAATTGTTATGTGCTAAATAAACACAATTCTTCCTCTTCTTCTTTTTCTTCTTCTTCTTCATATTATTATTTTTTATTATCATTAGTATTATTGTTATTATTATTATCATTATTATTATTATTATTATCATTATTGTTATCATTGTTATTATTGTTATTATTATAATAACTATTACAATTATTCTTATGAAGATTTACTATGTTTATCAATATCAATTTGTATCTCGAGTGAAAATAAATTGCTTGAGGATTGAAGAAGCGTTTCCGCAGCTTTGCAGTACTAACGTCTCTTATCAAAAACAAAAGTGATATGCACGCATAACCTCTTGTGGTTGTCTGTCTTAGAGGCGAAACGTCTGTTGGTTTGGATAAGTGTATAACCTTCCCAGTTTTAGAAGTTGTTCTTGTCCTGGGGTTTGCCAGAGCTGTGCCACTCTTGAAGATTGAGTCTTTATCCCCAGTGCTACAAAGTTAGTAACCCCAAGATAACATTCGAGTTATGTTCGCATCGTGAAAACCTCGCTGACTGCATGTGTTAATGTGTAACGCCGATCATGTGGCCCCAGTGTCTCATGCTTAGTTGGCATTGTGAGCTATCGTCCCTCAAAGAAGTCCATTAGTTACAACAAGTGGTTCTCAATGTGTTTGATCGATCCATTCTATTGCCGCTGGTAACGAAATGTCTTATCGACGTGGAGGAGAGAAACCACGGCATGTCGCCACTCAGACTCAAGCGATGTGCCTCTCTATATCTCCTCAAAACTGGTCAGTGGCACAAGGTAATATGGTGATGTAGGTCGGATGTGGAGTGGGTGCTGAAGTAGGGTTAATAACTGTGGATGACATTACAGTAATCTAGATCAGCTCCTTCCAAAGGAAGCGACCAGACAGTGTTTGGTGACACTCCACTCTGCTGTTTTTCTTCGTTGGTTATTAAGGGTAAGTGTCCTCTTTCAAACTCTGCAGGGATTAAAGAAAATTGACAGCTTTGGTTCCGTATCAGCGGGCTAGGAGGGCTTACCGTTTTTGTATTTGTTGGTTTGTTTGTATTTTAAGGGAGAGTACTTTAACTTTTATTTTCCTTTACCTTAGAACTCAGTTGCAGTGTGATTATATCTGCCCACCACACAGCTTCGAGATGTTTTCTCTGGAAAACATGTCTACAGCGGAACATATTCAGTGTTTCTTAATTTCTCGATCGATAATGAGATAATGATGATAATCATGTTTAAATAAGTAAGGGAATGCAAAGGAATGTTTCAATATACATGTACTTAATTACAACTAAATCGACATTCAGTCAGCATCTTTCTTTAGTAGGACTAGTTAGTTATCCAGCTCCACAGGGAAGATGCATGCCCACAATGAGACACATCATATTGTTATAGAGTGTGGTGATGTGTGAGTGGACAGAGTAAGAGAGAGAAATGTTGTGAGGGAGAGAGCGATGATGTGAAGGAAAGAGAGAAGTATTGTGAAAGAGAGAGATGGTGTAAAGGAGAGAAGGGTGTGTACAAGGAACATGGTGTGAAGAAGAGAGGACAATGGTGTGAAGGAGAGAGATGGTGTGAAGAAGAGAGGAGAATGGTGTGAAGGAGAGAGAGATGGTGTAGAAGAGAGAGGAATGGAGTGCAGGAGAGAGAAATGGTGTGAAGAAAGAGATGAATGGTGTGAAGGAGAGAAATGGTGTAGAGAAGAGAGAAGTTTGAAGTGAAGGAGAGAGATGGTGTGAAGAAGAGAGATGTGTGAAGAAGAGAGATGGTGTGAAGAAGAGAGATGGTGTGAAGAAGAGAGATGGTGTGAAGGAGAGAGATGGTGTGAAGAAGAGAGATGGTGTGAAGGAGAGAGATGGTGTGAAGAAGAGAGATGGTGTGAAGGAGAGAGATGGTGTGAAGAAGAGAGATGGTGTGAAGAAGAGTGAGGAATGGAGTGAACGAGAGAGATGGTGTGGAGAAGAGAGAACTAATGGTGCGAAAGAGAGAGATAATGTGAAGAATTTAAGAGAGATGGGCGAAGGGGAGAGACTGTATGGAAAAGGAGAGTTAGAGGGAAAGATTGAGTGAGGAATTGAAATGGTATAAAGGAGAAAAAAAGAGGAGGTAAAAGCAGAAATGTAAAACGAAATAAAGATTCCCAATCAAATCGAGGAAAGTTAGTCACAACGATCTGATGCGTATGCACCAATTTCCCGCGGCAGTATGATTTGCCGAAAGAGAAACAGTCCACTAAGAGGGGTATGATCTCTTCATAAAGTTTGTATTGAATACCTTCAGGTGAATGCAGATTACTCGTGTGTAAGCATCAGTCATATAGATCAAGCTTGTCCTTACTGACGTTATGTTATTCAGAAATTATTAGCATATCGCTTTTATTTTTTATTTTTTGCCTGCTGCGAAACGAAACGTCCTTGCTGGAATAAATTGTCAGCAATCCACAAACGTGGTGTCGTTCTCAGAGGGAAGAGGCATCAATTACATCGAGGTCTGTACCGCTCCGCAGCTATAGAAATTAGAGAAGCGTTTAATTGCGCCTCCCAATGACGGACAATGCCGGTGGCATTTTGCTCAGGTGACATCTGTGTTAACGTGAATGGAGAGATGTTTTGTCGTTGTCTTTCATACTCGACCGTACGGACTATTGGACGCATCCGGAGGGAGGGAGTGGGGGGGGGGGGGGGGGGGCTGTCGCAAGAGGGATGGAAAGGGAATGGCGTTCATGTTCATGAATCATGAAGACTATTCAAGTAAGATTACAACATATTGATTTTCAGATGTAGACTACGTCAAGTTCGCATTCATTCGCATAAAAATTGGGACTGAAGACATGCAGTATATCGATCAAACTGCCTTTATTGTACCGTTGGCATTTCCATTTCCAAATTCTAAGGCAACGAACAATTCCATCAGAATCAATAATCTGAAGCTTTACAAAGCTCTACAGTCGATAATTACACAAGAACACTAATACTAATTTCTCACATGGCAAATGTGGTTTTTATATATGGCCAGATTATATATGGCCAGATTTGGAGGTATTTTTATTCATGTGTCAGTAAAATAAGCACGAGAACAGAGTCATATGAATGGCAGAGCTTAATGGATATTACGTAGACACATTCTTGGATTTTTACAGAACGATTAATGATCTTATGTGAGGCATGAAACTACTAATGATCTCTGGAAATAAAGAATGAGAAACATTTAAAAGGACATACGTATAAACACGCGCACTATAAAGATGGTAGCAAAGGCCAAAGAATGCCGGAACATAGATCCTGCTTACCTGATTTCTAGACGCCATCATGATTTTGGGTATGGCGGAGAAAGGGTTAACAAGTTTCGAGTTTTATTCCAATGTTTCGCGTCTCGAATTCCTCTAACTTGCTATGAATATTCCTGACTCACGTATTTTACTCTATATACCCAACATATCCCATAACCCCCCCCCCGAAATATCTCTCTGCTGCTAAAATATAAAAGGTTTTGATATTAGAATAATAAAATATGTCCTTCAAAACCTTCAAATCTGACAGCAGGCTAAAATCCCATAACACCACAAATCCCACTCCCTAGAGAGGGGTTTATCCCACGTCAACCTGTTACGTCGCTCCATGAATATAAGACATCAAAATTCCTATACCTCCGTGTGCGATGATAGGAAGGGACCCATTTTTTGTTCAATATGAATAATACCACATGAATTTAGGTCTTTTTGTGAAACTTTGAGAAGATGACAAGATGGCCAGGGGTGAGGTGGGAAGGGGTGTCTGCAACACAAAGCTGCTCAAACAGAAACTGGTTACAGTTGAATAATTTATTCTATATCGCAAGTCCTAATACACCTGTAATATGACAAAGATGCATTTCATAATGTAATGAAGAAGGATGTTAGAATAGGGGACACAGTATAAAGATAATTTTGTTCGTTATTAAGATTTTCTTTTTCTTTACGAGCACAGAATTTTATTCCGTAATTTGTGGATGTGTAAAGTAGCGATATAGTTATAATGGTTTTTGTTCTATTTTATAGAAAATCTTATGCTTTGTAAGGAACGTTTGAAATTAGTTTCTTTAAATATTCGATATTGTTGCACTGTCACTGTTCTTTGTATTGTTCAAGATTATATAGTGGTTGATTGATTGTTGGTCATCTCAACATTATTAGAAGAGGAAATTGGGGGAATTTTTACACGATATTTTGAAAACCATTATTCATAGTAATTAATGCCATCAGTATATTGAAAGTAATATTTCGATAAGCCTATTTGGTGATCAACAGTATTCTTGGTGTACGTAGAGGCAGCGTAATTTTTTGTCTTGTTTTCTTTTAAGATCGTCTGATAATGTATTGACTTTAGCCATAATATAATTTGTATTCATACATCAGTTTGTTCTTTACGAACCCCCTTTTCCCCATGTCTATAGATATGCATTCTATGTATATATAGATATGTATACCGTATGTCCCCCAAAAATTACAACGGGACCATCCGCAATGATATCTTTAAAAATATTGAATCAATCTAAATACAAATTCAGGGTATGAATCTATAACTCATTGCCCACATCTTACAGAAAATCCCATTCGATTTGCTTCAGTGGTCAAAGAGAAATGAGGAATTATGTAGAGGATATCGGGAATCTCTTCCCTCCAAGTTCTGTATATTGTATTCACACACAAGATCATCGAAGTGCTAAACTTGGAAGAATCAGACTCATGACATGCTTTACAACAATCCACATTTCTCTGTGACTACTTAACCAAATCGAATGGGGTTTTCTGCAAAATAGAGCTAAAATGTTATATTTTCAGACCCTGAAGTAGCATTCAGACAATCTAATCATATTGGGTGTTATCAATGCGAAAATCTGATTGTATTTTTTTTTTTTGGGGGGGGGGTATACATACTGTATATATATATATATATATATATATATATATATATATATATATATATATATATATTGTGTCTGTGTATGTGTGTATGTGTGTGTGTGTGTGTGTTATAAAAACTTATCCTGTCGGTGAAGTTTGTGTGACACGATTAAGTCATAAGTCATAGGAATAGATTTCTCGCACTTTTAACATATTTCATTGAAAGCATGGACGCATGCACACCACATTGGTTTGATGTTTATCAATGAATGAAAAGGGGAAAAGGGTGTAATTGCCTGTTTGTTTCTTCTGTGACTTCAAAACCCGTGGTAAAAATCTTCTATACAAATTTAAAACGTGTAACTGAGAATGAAATTAATATATTAGAAGGAATTAGTTGTCAGTTCAGGAGGTAGGTAGTTAACTGCAATTGACCCGTTTGATCCCACCTATATAGGAACAGTATAGGGAAGAGGAAACATGTCATTTAACTGTCAAAAAGTGAGAAAGCAGCGAGAAGAGACAAAAATATAGGATGAGTAAGGATGACAATATGATGGACTACATCAGGAGATGAGATTAAGTTCATCTATGGGTTTAAAAGACTAAATATAGAATAAAACACCATGCGATGT
This sequence comes from Diadema setosum, assembly GCA_033980235.1. Classification (NCBI taxonomy): domain Eukaryota; kingdom Metazoa; phylum Echinodermata; class Echinoidea; order Diadematoida; family Diadematidae; genus Diadema; species Diadema setosum. The sequence continues at coordinate 952,094 of CM067066.1, forward strand.
TTTTACTTATTAAGAGAGTAGATGAGGATGCACTATGTCTTGACTGCTCTGACTTTTAAACTACGGAGTTGTGACCTCGTGAAATGAATGAGCATATTATCTTTGCAGGCATGACAATAAATCATGCCTCGGCGTCGCACATACCTGGCTAGGAAACAAACGGCTGTGATTGTCCTCCTGTTACCATGGTTACATGATCAATTATGACAGTGAAATTGAAGGGATGAATATACTCATCAGAGTGGGATTCTGACAAGCGCCCTCAGGAACATTTACTGCTTTGTTAACTCTCAAGTTTGAGTAAAGATAAAAGCCAGGCTAAAATCAGAATTTTGTAGGTGTTAATGGCTCACGAAGATGAAACCCGATGTTCACCAGATATTTGTGACGTAACTTGTTATAAGTTATGTTATTTCGAGGTGTTGTTTTACATTAAGTACTATTCTTGCCGAAACTCTCGTCATAGTAATTGTCTGAGTGATATGTTATATCGAAGATATTTGTATATTTGCAAGACTGAAGGAATCACTTGCTTCCACTGTACTATGACTTTAGAAGACCACCACTTATTTCTTTTTTATGTTGATGTTTGGAATGAGCAGGTTATACGATTTTCAGTGATTTACTGACAACTGAATTATGGAGTTTTACTTTTACCATCAGAATAAAGATCAAAGTGGAGAAATATTGAACTACTTAACTTTGGTCTTGTAAGCATTCCCACAACCTTCGTGGCTTCGAGGGAAGATTACGCCTGCATGCAAAACCCATCACATAAAAAGAACTTTTAGAATATCGCACACTCACAACGACCAGCGTCCATATTGTGGAATCGATTGCCTTTACAAAGTAGAATTCGACATTAAACTTCAAAATCAACATTGAAAGCGTATCCTTGCAATGGTCTATGTATAAGTTTGACATTAAGTGTGTTAGAAACTCTTGCAGAGTCGTTTGATATACATGTATCTATATTTCCTGCGTTTTAACAATATACATTTGTACATCAATATTTTTGTTATGATAGGGCTATAAATTGAGTGATAAAATACCAACTTCTTCATCTTTCTTCATCTGGAGAATATTTCTTCCCTCGATGGATTCGCCAACATCGTCCTTCGGCTCTAATTGAATCAATATCTCTTAGTGATTTGAAACAAAGTGACTGAAAATCCACGTCTGGTTGCCTTTGTCGTTCACCCTTAAAGATCTCCTCCAAATGTGAGTGTAGTTGCATTAGAACAATAGCTTTTACTCTGGGGGTCGTAAAATGATATTTTACAACAATTTTATCGAGACAATACCTCTATATTTTTAAAGTCGAGATTTAGATGAAGCATTCAGAAATGATATTCCTTTAAAGAGGCTTTGAGACGTTTGTAGAACTCTTAGCTTTAATATTGAACTATTTAAGTGAAACTTTTTTTTTTCTAATGAAAATTGTGATTTCTACTTTCTATATGCTACTATATGTTAGATCAGTCTCGAACTTTCCTATCTTGGAGGCAAACTTTTGGAGGGTTAACGACATACACATAAACTGGGCACATATTAAGTAGTAGCGATAGTGGCTGGAATGAAGCACTCTGCACCTACAAGCAGTCCAGAGTTTTCCCTTTAGTGATCGTCGGCACTTTGATTTCACGGCTTGCGAGTGTTTCCGGTTCTTTCCGCGAATTAGCAATTACATTATCAAATCATTAATGCGCCAGACGCATTTATAAACACAGACAGGGCACGTTTGCTTCAACATAGGAGTGTTTATCATCTGGATTTTATGCTTTCATAGAGTCTGTACTTTTTCAAAATTTCACTTGCATTTGGCTTTCAGTTTCTTGTTTGACACTTTCCAATGGCCAAGGGGAAAGAATACGTAGAACGAATGGCATTTCATCCGTGAATGCCGCCATCCAGGAAGAAATATGTGTCTATATTTGTCCCATTCGATCTCTTTTAGCTCATTAGCGAAGCGGTGTTTGATGAAGGTTTCACCGGGAAAAAGGCCAAGAAGTTAAAGACATCTTCGTTTTTACTATAGAACACAAATGCCCCAAAAGCAATGCTTAAATGTAGATTTTTTATTTTATTTCGAATGTATTTATTCTCTTATTTGTTTATTCGACAATTTACACATTCAATTCTTAATATGTTTATAATTTTCTTTTTAATGGGGAACATGGAATAATAAAAAGCAAACACAAGACTTACTTTTGTTGCTTTTCCTTTGAAATTTTGACACTTTCAGACTGTACCATCTGGGGTCACACAATAGTCTTAAATATTTTATAAGTTGATTCCGTCCAAGACGTAGCAACCCCAGTAAATCTTAGTATGTATAATAGTGAGATCTCCAGCAGAACATAATGGAGAGTGTAGACCTATTCGTATTTAGATATTTCATGCGAGACTATAGATTAAAAAAAGTGTTGTACACCACACATGGGGGTAAAGTTGGTTACCACGACAACTGAATAAATGTCACTCTTGTCCCAACCTGGCGAAGGGACAAAAATGAATTGCACAATAGTTTCATGACCTTCGCACAAGATTGTAAAATAGAGTCACATCGATGAAAGCATCTTATACGTCTGACCTGAAAACAATGAAATGTGAAATCGTAATTGAGTTTCTAAGATATTTTTGTTTTGTTTTGTGTTGTCCCTCTTGTTTTGTTCTGTTAATGACATTGGTTTGACGATGGTAGCGATAAATATTACCCGGCCTGGACGGGAAGCGACCAAGTTTCAGAGTCAGCAAACATTGTACATGTACACTGTATCGTTGAGACCTACGAGCACTTTATTTTTCTTTGAGACGGACTCAATACGACAGAAGTATAATGGTAGCTTCCAGCGATCCACATTTCCTCAATATACAAGCCAATAAAGACACTTTATGAGCTTTTATTGCGACGCCCTTGGCCTGCACTAACGTACAATAAGCAGCGGAAATAATAGTATATCCATATCTACCTAAGATCATAAGGACATGTAAGATGAAAGAAGAAAAAGAAAAAAGTTCAGGGACAGCGAGAGGGAAGGAGAGGGAGATAGAAAGTAATGGACGGAGAAGGATAAAAGAAAAAAATGTTAACAAAAAAGAAAAGAAAAAAAGAAATGCTCGATTGATTCAAACGTTATCTCAAAGTACCTATACCTTGACCTTAAGAGGTCAAATGGTGTTAACAAGTATTGATCAATGCACAATAAGCAGTTGGGTGACTTTCGTTAAATAAAACGCGTATCTTCACAATGGTGAAACTTGATTCCGTATTTTTAATGATGTTATTTCTTGCAATCAAACCAATGAGGAAAAGTGTAAAATAAGTGTAAAACGAAAGTTGATTTCACAGTGAAATCGGACTATTTTTGATGTTTAATAAGTGTAGGGAAAAGGTTGCTATGGTCCAATTTCGGGGAAGGCATTTTGCAAAATAGAAACTCAACTTTAGATGTCAACCTGGAGATAACGGTAGAATTGGATTGATTTTGTTGATCCTATTTCATTCATTTATTCGTCTATGTATTCTTTCATTCATTGATTCCTTTTTTAATTTCATTTACAAACAATACACATGTATTTAACAAACGTCAAAATAACATTCTATTTCATAATAGAGTAGTCCACACAGTCCACATATATTCCATAGTAATCTGATTACCTTTTGATATAATGCGAGAGCAGAGAAGAGTGTAAACCTGCTACCGTCTGAGTTCGTGATTGTCATTAATGCATAACATGAACCTCATTGTAGCTACCCAAATAATGTTTTCGACTAAGAATCATTGCTCATCGCACTTGAATTCTGCCGACTTCGATCTTAAAATCTTCTCTTTTTTCACCTGCCGAAAGAAAAACAAGAAGAAAGGAGGTAATACGAGATGAACAAGGAAAATGCAGAAATATTTCAAACTGCTATCCATATAGGATATAAATGCGTCAAGAAAATGGAAGACAGACTGGTCGAGAGAAAAAGAGACAGGGGGATAAAGAAGGACATTTGCCATGTCAAGCAATATCTCCTCCGGCCAGCCAGCCATTCCACCCTCAATTTTACTGGTCTTCTCATTTTACATAATGATATTCTATTCCTGTCTCTTGGTCGTTACCTCTCCCTTGTGTTGTCTAGATTTCCATGAGTTCACCTTTGTTTTCTCTTCTTGCTTTGCAGACCAATTCCCAGCTCATTCGCTCTTCTCAAATGATCTTTCCGACTCAAGGCATTTCGTCTGCTTAAAGCGGCAATGTGGAAACGTCTTTTAGACTTGACCGCCATTATTAATATGTGCAAATTTTCACACGGTGCCTACATCCTTGGAACCAATATTTATCCTAAATGCTCCTTTAGAGCCAGGTGTACAAATTGGTATCAGAAGATGCTGAAACAAATAATGATAACTTAAGGTAAATAAAGAAAAAGAAAAGGAGTGCAAGGTATGATACAATTGTAAATGTTGAACAGTGTCATGTAAACTGCATGTGGGCTATAATACACCATTAAGACATTCAAGTACATAGATAAAAATTAATTTCAACAAACGTGGGTAGTTTTTCCTCGCAAAATCCAGAAAACGAAATTTTGTCAGAAAAAAAAATGAACAGCTTATTTTCAATCACATACCTGTATATCAAATTGCATTCCCCATGCTGGACTATGCTTACCATCCTCTAGGCTTTATAACTATTGATATGAAAGAAAGGGAAAAATAGAAAATGATTTATCAAGGTTGAGATATATCTTGCTTGAACGGAACTCTTTTTTTATGTGTGTGAAACGTTGCTTCTTATAAAAGTTCGTCTCCCATATTGGTGTGCTTGGGGCAAGAAACATAATTTCAACGACTGGGCAATATTATTTTGTGGGATCCATTTCTTACATCGAGTGTACCGTAGCGAAATATAACAACCATCCTACAATCCCATTACTGACTTTTGTTTTTCTTTTATAATCAGATTCAATTTGCATGATTCAATTTCAAAACACTGGGGTATATGTCTATGTTTGCTGGACATGATATCTACCGGATGAAGCGCAGGTAGACATAATAAAATGTTGAGCTGTTATTTCGATACATAGACGTACATATAGGTACTCGACGCTGTGGACTACAAGTAAAAGAATCTGAACACGAAACGTGACGTTTGGACATGCCCAGATATCGATCTTGATGAAATCGTGACTACGCAATACTAAGATATATCGATAGTCATCACGTACAAACACGATCACCATTCAATCGCATGTTTACTAGCTACCTTGAGTATCGAAGGTCCATAGTTTGCCTCGGTTGCAATTCATTTTAATTCGAGTAACGATACTCTCGCCATGAAGCTACTCCATGCTCTCACAAATTCCTTCCTACAACGTGTTTACCGATGACACTTGTGAGACTTGCATTGCGAGAGAAAAAAAAAGTCCGCTGTTATGCAGAATTGCAGATGCACGCGTTTCATTTGAAATTCTGTTTGAACTGCAGTGTCATAGAGTGAACCTGTTTGCTGTGAATTACTGAAAAGAATACATAAACTTAGTGCATGTTCAACTTGTTTTAGCCCTGGTCTAATGTCTGCCGAGGACCACTGTATTGACGCACGATCACTAACCCCCTAAAACACACACACAATCTGATTTGATTGATCTAATCGATTTGATTGTTTTATAACATTGAAAAATGTTACAGGAATTGAATGCATACAGCACTATTTACAAGAACTTTACATGTAAACTGTCATGATAAGTTGAATACAACCCCGATCAGTCCGCCATGGTGGCAAAATTTGCTTAAAGAAGTCCAGTAACAGACATCACATGAGTGATTATTACAAATGGACTGATATTTTTATTGTTGAAAGAAAGGGGGGGTAAGAGCCATAAAAGTATTTTGTGTGAGTGTGTGCGTGTGTGTTTGAGTTTGAGATTTTAATGGGTCCTATAATCTTTACAAGTAAATTGATGATGAGAAGGCAAAGCACATATCCTATCTACCTCCACCACCCCCCCCCCACACACACATCAATACATACACATATATTATACACAGCCACACAAACGCTCTGATGCACACACAATGTGCATTTTGGTATAAAAGGATCTTCGATCATGTCGATGACACATTGTCAGTGTATCAATGCTTTCAGTACCACAACAGTTTAGTTGTGTATGATATGAAATAACGGCATTTAACTTCTCATTTACATTGAAATGCTGTCTTTCATTCTACGCCATAATGACATGACCAAAATCCATAATCTAATCCCCGGACAGACATAACCTTTTCTTAGTATACAATTACAAACTCTTCGACATTCTATCACACGCAGAGACTACGGGATATACACCTACGTGATGGCGTCTGTGTGATTATAGAGGCCACAATAACCTTACCTACGATACGAATGACTGTATCAGCCTTGATGAATGGCGGGTCGTTGTACCACTAACTACTAGTACCTGCTACCTCCGATCAGCACGAACTTGACCGCTTATACGACACATTACAACGTGCGACCAGTCATTGAGATATGATAATTTCGCACATCCAAACACCTTATGGCTACATTTTCACGTCGCATTTGCAGACGCATGCGTAAGCTCACACCAGGGGTGTTGACTTAATATCCTGTTTGCGGAGGTTCAATCGTATATCTAAAGAGCACCCTTAGGGGGCTTCACTAGCTCTTGTGAGTTTTTTTTTTCCCCCAGACCACTTTCACGAGAGGGGCTTCCATGAGAGTCAAACATATCAAACGGAAACTGAATACAGCGATCAGCTTTGGGCGTGGATGCGGCGTTCAGTCATACGCGCGGTGGGTAAACCAGTGGATTCTCAAAACTCAGTAGATGGTTAGATAGATAACATAAAGTCAACATACATTATCAATTGTGATTGAAATAGTCAATGTAAATTTAACGTTTACAATCATTTTTCAGCATCGTGTAACACCTGACTCAAACATCTATTTGTATCTATGTTTCGATATGTATACATGATAATAATGGTATGTATGTATAACAATCCGACGGAGGAAAAAAATATGGCTGCAAGGTTTTAAGAAAAATATTGGAACACTCGCAAATACAGTTTTATATAATTTGATTTATACCCCAATCTGAAAAATCTAGAAAATCCCACCAAACTGGTGATAGATGGCAGGATGGTTTCTGCCCACACCACATCATTACTATGTATTCAAGATTGTGACCCAGTTTCCATGGCAACAGCGGTAGATCTGAAGATACGGTGCATTTTGATATTCTCTACATGGCAATTCCTTCTCCCTTAACACACATTTCTCGACTTCTATACCAGAAAAATACGCGGAAAAGGCTTAATCCTCTTCTTTATTGAGTTATTCTTTCATTTCAGTAAAGTAGATGGATGAGTTATTGGCACTGATGAGATTTCTGGAGTTGATTTTCTTCCTCATTTCTATAGATAAAGTAATGAGACAGAATATCACACCAGCGAGAACATGTGACTATATCAATATTTTAAAGCAACCGTATGACATTTGGATGTATTTCAGTGACTTGATGTAAGTATACTGTCAATATGATGCGAAATGATGGAGCAAATTGATGTGCAGTGGAATTACTGATTTGATTATCTCTTCACGTTTTCTGCCTTTATCAAATTAGGTAATGAAATAAATCAACAATAGAAGACCCATAAACCAATGAATTCAGTAATGGGCAGGTGCTTAAAATACTTGTTTTTATTCTGAAGCTCCAAAGTTTCTTTCTTTCTACAGGAATTGTACGGGAGTGAACGGAGTATACTGCCGGTATCATGACGCTTCAAAAAGCAAACAACAACAACAACAACAACACACACATACACACACACACACACACACAAATCTTTTTCTGATAAAAATTTGAAGTTATAATCACTTAATCTACTTGTTTATGAACTTTACCCAGCTTTTGTACAATAAGGTTTGTTTCGCGCGAGCTTTTACAATAACAATGGTGTAGACACGACTTTTGCTGCATTTGAAAAAAAAAAAATCAATTGAAGATGACAAGATTCAGTCGAAACATATTTCCCTTGCATTCCTGTAGGATAGTCAGCTCCACTGATGGCTTAGTAGAGGGCATACGAGGCGGCTACTGAGAATAATCGATAATAAGTTATTTTGACCAGCTGCAAGAAGCAAGGTATTCCACAGAAATCATGAATGACTTCATTGTGAGGTGGGATATAATAATTCGGAATGACCGACATCCAGAAATACAAATCAATACCGCCAGTTTCTATAGCAAAAACATATACCACTACATACTCACGCGCTTATGAAAATCATCGAAGTCAGAAAAATCAGACATTGCAGCCAATCTAGGTGTTACACACATGGTTTAAAATTGCTAACCAACTGCTCTTTTCTTTATTTCAAATTTAGATTTTTCAGATATTGGTTATAGCGCTCGGGACGATGGCTCGTGATTCAGTCTCTGAAGGGATAGGTGTAAGGTCAACGTACAAAGGTTAATGTAAAAACAGTACAAGGAATATTGTAAAGAATTTCCGTTATTTCCATACATTTGCTGTTTTACATATCAACTGATTCAAGTGATGTTCATTAGTTAAAGTCACTGAAGTTTGTAATGTCTCAACCAGGCTCCGAAATATGAAATAAGGTTCGTTTTTCTGAAAGATGGTTAATCCGAAAATAATAATGAAAAAAAAAAAGAGTTTGCTATTCCGCGAACGTTCGTTTATCCGAAAAATGTAAAGAATGTGCGTACAACGAACCCTTCGGAATAACGGAACTTCGAAATAACACCTTAAATGTTTGGATAACGAACCCAATTTAATTTTCGTATTTACCAACATAATATATGCCTAGGTATACGGAGTTTGTGTGTTTCCGAATAAAGAACCTTCGGAATAAAGAGCCTTCTTTCATTTTCGTGTTAATCGCACCTTCGGAATAGCGAACTTCACCAGATAAATAGATACTTTCGGGTATATCACCTGGCGTTCGTTTCATGAAGTCATCATAAATATAAAAGTCCTTAAATAAATCTCGGAATGACCAAACTCTCTCTAGTTACGTAGCTATGAGGGACTTTAAAAGCAAAGCAAAATCAATTTCATGAAGTCTCTCATAAGTGTGTGTCATGCAATGTCATGAACGAAATGTCTCTCATAAGACTTTTACGAAACGGACCCCAGCATCGCTGATCCGTAACACCTCAAGAGGTGCTGATGGTGAAGGGTATTAGAGGAGAGGTTGATGAGTCGGGTGGCTGGAGGCCTTGCCTTCACTGGATGTTGGATGTAACGAGAGAAGCTCCGGATGACAGCTTCCCATAGCTCTTCACAGCTAGAATAGTCGCTTGGTTGGTCAGCACCAACTGGCCTTTACACGCAAAAGGTCATTGGAATCATCATGAGTCGGAATTAAGTGCGTTGGAGTACGGTTGGGGTAAACTTAATCGTTTGTTGCCATTATTATTATTATTATTGTTCTTGTTTTCAAATAGAAGCCATGGTCTTGCAGACATGGGCAGTTTCTGTTTTTTTGTTTTGTTTTGTTCTTTGCTGTATTAAGTGCAATTTTAATGCACTCCCAGGTAAACATTTTAGCTAAATCTATAAATTATTCCAGACATATCGTCGGTGTTTTCACGAAGTGGCACGACCGGCCAAAATCGAGTAAATTTTCGATTTTGAGATTTTTGCATGTTATGATAGTAAATACCGAGATCTACAACCTGACAAATTTTTGAACCTCAATCTCAAATAATTACGTAATAATAACGACCGTGTCACTTCGTGAAAACTTCGACTGGTCGGTCTACGATTTTCACGAAGTGGCACGATCGCGCTTTGATGGTGCGTATACGCCGGACCTCATCATAAATCATTTATCTGCCAAACGTCCTCGTACGCGCTCGTCTAAAATGGCTGCGCCCAGAGCAACGGAAACTAGACAGATGAAATCGGTAAAGTTACATTTCGCTCTGTATTGACACTTTGATTGTTCGAATTTTTCACATTCTTGAATGTAGATTTATGAATGAGGAATTAGAATATCAAAATAGCGTAAATATGTATTCTTGCAGATCACATTGACTTCGTTTGGCGCTGTCCTAGCTTCGTGATCTACGCGTGCAGTCCCACATCTATTATTCGGTGTAAGTGGAGAATAGGCAGGGAAAGTGATTCGAACTAAAGTCAAATGAACACGTCTCACATATGCATCGAATCTTAAACGCACTAACTGGTGATATATTGTGAAGTTTTATTGTTATCTGTATTACGAGCTCAAATATGTAATGCTACGACCTAAACCTACTTCTTCCCAGGTGGCAGGTAGACTGATTTAACTCTTTTATCTTAATAGTTGATTATGTCTGAATCTTCCAGGAATTTAGATCCATAACTGCTAGGGAGTCTATCTAGGCCTACAACTTCAAGATCTAATTAAGATAGTTGATAGTGTTACAGTGTTAATAGTGTTCTTGAATACCGTTGGCGTTACACTGTACCTGTCCAGGTTACTCTAAAAGTGATATTATTTCACTGACTACCTTTGAATTCTCAATGAAAAAAAAAATAGAGTTACCGTACTTCTGCTAAAAGTCTGACGTTAAATCAGGGAGGTCCTCTTCCCTGTCTAAATTGAGGCGTTACCAACAACAATGAACAATATGTGAAGAGTTTGATAATGTTGTCGAGAATACCGTACCAGCACATTTGATTTGGAATAATGGATAGACAACAAGCAAAAAAAAAAAAAAAAAAAAAAAAAAATGCTGTGCAACGTTTATGCTCAGCACCTGAATTCATAAATTGTTCTATCATGCTATATTATGAGCCTGAAAGCCTCAATGTAGACGTAATTGGCCTATACGCGGCAAGTACTTTTGCCTTAGTTTGCAATTTTTCGTTTTGTTTGTTTTGATTTTCTACAATATACGGTTCTTTGAAACACAGAGGGGTTTTTTGGGGGGGGATGGAGGCAGGGGATTCGGAGCTGGACAAATTGTAAAATTAAACCAAAGATATGTTCATAAGCTTCAGATTCTGGTAAGCTGTAGAATATAGACCTGAAAGGGATAGGGGGGGGGGGGGGGGTGGGGAGTGTGATGTTTTGCAAATCTGTGCATCAATTTCATGATCTTACAGAACTGGTAGTGATGGAGTTTCATGTGACTGACATCTTTCGTTCATCTTCCATTACAAACAGATATTGAGGCATTTGTGTGGACAACCCAACGACTTGCAGACTAAAATGAAGTGAGTGCTGTCCTTCGATGATGGGCTACTTTACAGTATTGTACTCCATACCGCATTCCTGCAGATTTCTCCTATCATCTCAAGCTTGATCAAGAAACGTAAGTTACATTGCTATCTGTCAAGGATTTAGAGTAAATTAGACAGACCAGTGTGTAATACATGTAGACAGTGCAGGCACACTACTAGTAATGATAATATTACTAATATGATTTGCCACATACTGAAATTATCGTTTTGTCTTACTCTTTCTTTAATTACAACTGTATTTGTAGTTTTATGAATGTGAAGCACTGACATAACATGGAATCCAACATTTTGACATCTAATTACCTGTAGTCATGTTGCATTTTGGTATAAAGGCAATGCTGTCCCTCATTCTGATTTTGATGTGGTAGCAGTATGCATTTCTTCAGTGTCATGTATCTGTCAGGACTGTTGTAACTGTAGTTTTTTATTGTTACTTTGATCATTGTTGTGTTTTTATTTTTTAAATGGGGGGGGGGGGGGGCAAGGGAGATGAGGAAGAACAGTTATACACTCTGTACTGATATGAGATACCATCAACTTTGCAAAAGTCAATGGCACATACTGTATGACAAATTCTTGGCAGAGACGATGAAAATGAACTGTCTCAATATACATTTATAGTTTTACTCATGTCAATGTTTTTTTTTTCTTTGTACACTCGGAAGTCAAATGTCTGAGACATTACTTACATGGAATTGACTATGTCACTGATTTTCACTTGTGATGTCCTGCTTTCTTTATTCTTTACTTTAGTTCTGCTCCTGATTCTAATCAACAATTTGTTCATTCACCATTTCGTCTGGCTTAGCATCCTCTTCTTACTGCACTCAAAGGTTACATTGTGCACCATGCTAAAGGTGAGCAAGATATAAACAGCAATCCATGCAACACCTTTTCATGTAGTATTTGGTTTTATTTTGTCATAGACAATTACTAAGAAAATCCAGTGTCAATGGACAATTAGGTGTAATCCTAGTACAGTCTTGTTATGCACATGATCACATTGATTTAAACTTTATGAAAAAAAAAAATGCATTAGCACTTTTGAGTAAAACATTACCAAAGTGTTGATATGAAAGGAACATTATCAAAGTGTTGACATGAAAGGAACATTATCATATAATTATTTTCTTGGGGAAATCGGTGTAGTTTTAGAAATGTGGAAAATTAATTAAGAAGTATGTTATGACTGTTGTATCAAATGTCATCATTCCCCTCTGCAATGGAGAAGTAACATTGTCTGTGAAAAACAATTGTTCCTCTTTGCATAGGGAGAGAATTGAAGCAAATAACAACTGTCTACTGGAGAAAGCCAAGAGAAACCCGAAACAGCTACAAATGACTAGGGTGGCTGAGCTGAACATCTGCACTAAAATCCAAGCCATGGGATCATTATGGAAGGAGATCATAGCAATATTTCACCACAATCACAGAGTTGCTCCACACAGCAGCATCAAACTTTTCACAAGAGTGTGTGCTTTATGAATGGACAGGCATGTTCTGGCAGAACATTATTTCGATGTTCTTTTTGATTTTCTATTTAATGACTTTGGGTTTGTATGTGTGCAGAAATGGGGGGGGGGGGTAGTGGTGTCATAAAGTAGGACATCATTTTTAATAATGATAACAATAATAATAAGAAGAATGATAATGATAATCATCATCATCATAATCATAATCATAACAATAAAAATAGTAAAAATTATAATAATCAACAGTGCTTATATAGCATATGGAAACATTCTGTATTATCCCTTTTGTTCTCAAGGATAGAAATAATCGAAAAAAAACATACAATTGCAATTACAATGATACCTTGTTTCACGCTTAGACTGTAATGACAGGTGTTTGCAAGGCAGACTTAGATTTGTCAACATTTGCAATTCATTTTAAATTCTGGGTAAGATTATTCCATATATGGTAGAGACATTGCAAGCAAATGTATGCCATTGCTTTTTTATTCAGAATAACAAATAAGTCAGTACCTTTTGAACGAAGGTTTCTCTCTGGTGTGTTTCCTATTTAAAGTAGTTCTTTCAAATAGTGTGGATTCAAAAGTTAATATCAACATTTTGATCTGTATATGAATTTTGACTGGAAGCTAGTGCAAGCTTCTTAGAACCGGTGAAATTTTTGTTCATGTTTTTTTTTTTTTTTTTAGTTTGGACACTACTCTTGCAGCAGAGTTTGGAATAGCTTGTAATCTCTGTATCTGTTTGACTGACAATCCACAAAGTAATTTATGACAAGATCAACATGTCACATTAAGAAAACATGAACTGAATGTACTGCTGTGCGTTTATCAGTTAAGTCTCAAATTTTCCAAATATTGTATGTGAAAGAATCAAGGAGACATTAAGGGACATCAATCCTACATACTGTATCTCTCACTGTCACCTTATTCACTGACATTACTCTTGATAACCATCAATCCATGGGTCTATCTATACAGCTTTGTCACAATGATGCCATCCTCAATTTCCACTGTATTATGCTTCCCCTCTCTGACTTTAAACAGTGCTTTTCACAACAAAACCATACCAATGTTAAATACCATATAGATGTATCTTCTTTTACTTTGTTTATGAACCGGCTCTCCCATCAAACTATTCATTTTGTCTCCCTTAGCCCAGCCACCATTATGCCAAACCCATAAACAATTTTCAGTATTTTTGAATTATGCCTACCCCAGCACCTGTGACACCCACAGTAGACGTAAACTAAAGTCAGGACCAAGTAAAGTCAAGTTGTGCAAGTTAGAAAGGTATTAGTAGACTGCAAGAAGGATATAAACAATTGGATGCTTACATTTCCTCTGCTTGCTCTCTCTCTCTCTGCAACTCAAAAATGACTAATAAACTTTGACAGAAAATGTTTTCTTGGATGATATATGTACTGCAATACATAGCCATATTATTGCAGTCTGTGTCCACATCAGAAATTATGGCCTAGACATCGTTATCTATGTCTTTTTATATTGTATATTGTTGTGGATTTTATTTTTGAAACAATAAGTAAATGCAGATCTGATAGCCACTTCTTACTGAGCTTAGATAAGGAACTTTGTATATGGTGTCCTCTAGCAGTGAGAGAATAGAAAGGGAAACATGAGGATTTTTATATCTTGCAAAATAACATGGTATGGTAATAAATTAAATTTTAGGCACATATTGTGCATAATATGAGTGCTTACAAACTTTTACGAAATTAGGGAAGATCAAGACTGTTTGCAGAAGATTTATAATACACTTTGTGAACTGTCACAGCAACTTAAACATCAATTAGTTCAGTCACTGTCTACAATATTGTATTGCCTTTGATATGAAGAAGGTTATCCATACCAAATCAGCTAGTGTCTTTGTAGTTATGTACTTGTATTCATAATATCATCAAATTCTAGATTGATTATAAAGTTAATGTTTGGTAAACAGCATTTGACCAGGTTGAAGTTAGGTGATGGGATTATGGAAGGAGATGGAACATTTTGGTCATTATTTTCTAAGATTTTGGGGCTTTAAAGGCAAAAGTCAGTCTAGTCTCATACGTCTGACTAACATTTTTGAATCTACAAAAAGAAATGAAATATTGTAGTACCCTGAATGCCATAAAATATAGATATCATCAAGGTGGATGATACATACAGAGCTTGGTACAGTATAAATGTTAGAACATAACAGAAACCTTTGTTACATCTGAAAAATAAATGAAAGGTAATGTACCTGTACCTTAACTTCATTCAAGTTGGAATCTGCATTATATGAGTAGTATGATCCACGTATAGTTTATTGAAAAGCCATATATAAAACTCGTGTACACACGTGGTAATAAATCTATGAACGAGAAAAGATACCCAAATAAAGCTCATTTAGTTTTTATGTAATTTAAAATGTTTTGTAAGGTGTCACGTGTAGGAAATAAATAGAGAGATTGTGTGTTTGTTTGTGTGTATGTGTGTGTTTGCGTGTGTGTGAGGGAGAGAGAGAAAGAAAGCGAAAGAAAGGGTGGAAAAGAGAGTGTTATTACCAGCACAGAATTATTTTCTTTACAAGAATGACACATTCACAAAGCAATAGAGCAAACTGATTACATTTCATATTCGAAAACAAAATGCTTCGTGGTTATAGCACGAGATACAGTAATGCTCCGAGGAAGAGAGTGAATCTTGAAAATTATGATCCGAAATAATGTGCATAAAGACCGATGCAATGAGCTGAGAGCAATGATCAATGTGTAATATAATGAAGAACAACTCAATAATAATGCCTTTCTGCGAATGGATGAGAGATTTAGAAGGGGAAAAAAAGTATCAAACAAAATCTTGATACCAAATTCATATCACTAGTATACAAAGGACCATCACTACTGCGCGCGCTCGATTATGTGCGCGCGCGGCTATGAGAAATGATGAAGATAACCTAACGCGCAGCGCGTGCGCGCCGATGGTATCACTTCGTGAAAAATGAAATCCGCATCATGCGCGAAGAATCAAAGCGGCACGGCCGACGGTGCCGGTTCGTGAAAATATTGGAAGCGTTGTTTACGTGTTTTTTGTGTTTTCACGAACCGGCACGACGGACTTTGCCCGATATTTCAACGAAACTTTTGTTTTTCACGATGATCCAAGGACATGAAACACACAAACAACTCCTAATCTGTCGTGCAGCGTGATATTTAGGTAACTGGACGTGAAATATAGGCGCAATCATGTATTTTGCAAAGGCAAAAATTTCAAACGCGATTATCTCGAAACTTACTTTCGCGGCTCCGGGGCCGGCTGTGCCGGTTCGTGAAAACACCAGCGATATACCTATCCCCTTTGAATTATAATTCCAGGGAGCACGGAGGTTTTAATTCACTCAAAATTACATTTGGAAAATTAACGTTTACGCTTTTATGATCGGCCTTTCAAAGAAAATGACTTTTTCCATCAGGAAAAGGACACAATGTCAAACCGCCTTCCGATGCAAATAAACTAATGAATACAAATGGGGGCTATTGTAAGTATAGTATGGAACGCAAAGGATAGCTTTCTTTCTCGTCCGTGGGCTACTTTACTATTGCTCCAAGCGCTTGTGAAACACCTATCACGTTCTTTTTAATTTTCCTTATTTGCAGATTACAGCGCTCTAGGAAAGTTGCAGCAATTATTACTTTATAAAAGCTTGCAGTTATTCTTACTTTAAGCATGATGTTCAAAGTGTTTTAACAGTGATTATGATTCTACGTCATTCCCCACAGGATTAAACGTTCTTTGAATTCAAAGCCTCGGGCAATGGCACGAAATCGATCAATCCCTTATGGAATTAAATATCATGTTTTTCGTTGGCTGTAGCAAGCAGCAATCCATTAAAGTTGTAGTTATTAATTCAAGAATGCACGATGAGTGAATGTGAAACCATATTTGGGCACAGTCTCGCACCCTCTTTCACAACGATCACCAAAAATACGCCCCGTCCAATAATTTGTGGCAATCTACGGCATGCCACAAGCGGCGCTCTTGTATTTTCGAGTTAGCACTACCATATAGCCTTTATAAATGACCCTCACTGTTGCTGGCAATCGCGATAATAAAATCGTAATAAATGACAATGAATGAAGGAAAGCGAGCCGAAACCGAACGCGACAGCGCGAATTCCTTTTTTGATATCTGCGAAAGTGATTATCAGTCATGAGGCTGAAGTAAGCTTGAAGGGAAACATCAATTGTTTAGGAAGATTTTTGTTTCTACTTCGCAAGACCAAGGAGGTTCAAGAGCGGGAGTTCCAACTGGCTATGATATTCAAGCAAAATGTCATTTTTTTTTTCTATGAAAGCACAAAAGAATTCCACAGGTGCGTATGTCCTTGCGATAATCTATAGGTTTGAAGCCGCCATCTTGCTGAGCAATCTGAAGATTCAATTTGAACTCTAAAATGTCAGACATATCGCACCACTACAAAAAATTCGAAATTCAATTCAATTCAATTCAATTCATTTATTTTCATTCTCATTTTTCTTCTGAGAAAACATAACACAGAATAAGTCAGGAATTGTATCATAAGCATGCAGCTTATACAACTGCTAGGCTTGTTGCCCTCACTAAAATAATCTTGCCCCGTCGTAAAGGTGTTCACTCATGCGTTAAGTTTCACTTTTTATTGACCTATACCGGGCTGATTACCTTTCATATGGTATGTAACACAATAACTTGTAGCCAAAATATTCTATGAGAAATATAAACTTGAGAAGGTGTTTACTCTCTTTTTTTCTTTTTTTTTTTTGCTTAGTGTATTTTGATTTGATATTTTCCGTATTAATGCGTTTAGAAACGCAGTATTAAGCGCTATATAAGTGTTATTTATTATTATCATTATCATAATTACATATATTGCTTCTTTGTTATTTCAATGAAGTGTGATTATTCCCCAGTGATAATTCATATAAATCATATAAATAAAAACTCAATCCTGTCCAGATTTTATGTGCAAAAATGTAAATCAACAGAGTTGCATGCTGTGAAAGTGTTTGAATCCGTAATAACATGGGTTTCAAAGGGAGTAAGACAGTTGTGACTTCATCTCTTGAACCTCATGGCAAGACATACTCGTCTATGACCCGGCTGCGTGACTAGGATGATAATTTTCATTTGCTGGGTAGTTAAGACTTTCGCTACCAAATGCTGGTCAATGATGCGGTAAAAGACTGAGAGGTCTATTGGCTGGGCGTGTGGCTAGTGGCTCCACTTGAATGTGGCGACCCTCTGCCCGGGGGCCTCTGCATCCTTCTCTTGCAATTGCTAAATCGAGAGAGCCTGCGACAAAGGCTATCGCTGCGAGGGACCTTTCGTAAAGTAAAACACAGTCTGTCTGTCTGTCTGTCTGTCTTTTTTTTTCTCTTCCTCACTCATTTCCTCACTCACGCACATTTCTCTGGAGTCTGTAGACAATGATTTTGCACCAGCTGCAGAATGTGACAATAGTGGCAGACATAATCGGAATTCTTCCATTCACACAGGCAAACCCCATCAGGCAAACGCCATCAGCAGACCCCATCAGGCAAAGCTCATCAGCAATGTGAAGCAAACCAAAGTCACTTTGAGACTGAGTGTGAAGCGAGCAAAAAAAAAAACAAAAAACAAAAACAGTAGATCTAAGGTTTGATCACGAGCGACATGGAGAGCCATGGTTCAAGATCTTTTATATGATTTGAAAAACGCGTCTCCTCTTATACAGAATGCAAAATTATGTTCCATGGCACAAATAAAGACCAATCGGTATTTGAAATACACAACGCTGCGGGCATAAACAAGGAGGCAAAATGTTGCGTGAAGGTCAATTTTGGCCCAATTTAAAGCGCATCATTCTTAATTGTACACGTTGGCGAATGCTGTCAGCGACTTCGCCGGTGTTATTACAGCGAAGTTTACCCTCGACAAACTAAACGCCTCATGAGTTTAACGTGGCCTATTACCGATCTCATGGAACTGTATTAGCGATCTATGATGCCTACTTGGCGATCGTTCGTGAACCCACAATTAACCATGATTTGGCCATTGAATCCTGTATACTGTCAATTTAAGAGGGCAATTTGATCACGTGATCACACTAGAAAATACCCACCGCTTGCATGCATCAGGGAGGTGAGTTCACCTCCCTGCATGCATGCAGTCCGGGGCATGGTGGAAAAGGCAGACCAGGCATACATAGTGATTTACCCTACCAATTTCTGACACCTTTGATTTCCCTGATTAAGCATGGCGGCTGGCTATATACTTTCAGACTCATGCACTAGCCATTTCTTATAAGTGATAAATATGTAATTGAATGTAAGCGAATGAGTAGATTTACTTAATTTTTAAGAGCATTTTCTGACATCAATGTACTGTACATTGTTTTAATTTGTCGGCAACTTTATATTCATATTTGATGGCGCGCCTGAAGCGACTGATCATATATATATATATATATGTGTGTGTGTGTACATATATTCAATGTCATAGGTTAGACAGCACTGACAAGAAGAATTATTGATAATTCATCTGTATACACTGACTACATTTTTTAAAGTAGGTATCATATGACACCACTATAATGATTCCATCTTGAAATTGTAGGCGGACAAGCCAACCTCTTGACCTACACCCATCAGCTTAAAACAAAATCTATTAAGAGGCAGTAAATCTACCAGACATAGACAGAAGTCTGTCTCTTTATAAAATACCAATTATATCTAGTCTGACGACAAGACCTTTAAATAGCAGACGATCAGCCGGACCTACAAACAAAGTGCAGACAATCAGGGAGAAACGACGTTCTGCCTCGCGCTGAGATCGATGAGTGATATCCAATTCTATCCATGTAGTGGCTTCAGAGTGTACACAGCCTGATGTAGGCTGTCGAGATTAATTTGACATTCAAATTTCGACACTGGATGTCCTATCAAATGTCAAGCGAATTAATCAACACGATGACACGTTGCTTTCCCTCTAGTGGAGTCGGTTAGTTGCAACCTTCTTTCTCTTCACGTTGTAATACATGTTACCTTGGTGTCTATTAATACGATAAATGCACATCTCTTCACAAACACACCTACATGTATACATATCATACAGGTGAAACTCAATAGTGAAGAAAAATGATTGAAATGGAATAAAGGGGTAAGAGACGCCATTTTGACTCACCATGACATAATGATAGTGCAAAGGACGTAGAACTATCACATAACATGGTAAGCTAATTTGCTCCTGCTTCATCGCTGCTATTCTCTAAGCTGCCGACTGAAGCGACGGGGATCGGGTGGGGACTTGGGGGCTGTGAGTTGCAGTCGTAGAAGTATAATCAAGGAAGTCATCATTCATGACATTTGTTCCAGGTCAATACTTGTATATATTATTTCTTTATTTCGAATCTTAAGACCGCTGCAAATTTTGTTACCGCACATTGCTTCACTTACGCGTCTTGTACAAGAATCAAGGTCCGTATATAGAGAATAATGACATGGTTACCTATACCGAGTGCCTATCGATTGACACAAAACGTTATTTCTTCACACAGATTCCCGCCTGGGCTTCTCTGCCTGTCTGTCTCGATCCCACCTGCGTCAAAGGTTTTCATGTTACAGCTTGCTCTAATTCTAAGTGCATGCATATATTATTGTATGCTATCATTCCTTATATATATATAAATATATATATATATATATATATATATATATATACAGTGATATAAGCGAATGATCCTCTCAAATACTTTACTCGAAGTCACCATGAGTTTTAGGGCATGATATGAAATGTTCGAGAATTCCTTCTTTGTTTTAGGGGAAAATGAACATGAAAAGAACGAACATGTTGAGGCATGTTCCATTTCCCCTATAGAGCATGACCAAGTTGGTTGGCACCACGCTTTTATGTTTTCTCTAGATGGCCTTAATGCTGATGTAGACAGCACCACAGAAGAACCAATGTACCCTTTAAACACTCATGCTAATTCCTTTCACGTGAGTAGCTCCCTTTTGATAGGCAAAGACGAAGTGTGATTTGGGGTGTCATTAGGGTGACTTGTAATTGAATTAACGTCGGTGCTGGGACGGGCAAATTGCACTTACCTGAACATTCGGGACGGGGTAAAACAACAATAACAAAAGCACACATTTCTTACACACTTTTACCCCGCCGCTGAAAACCAGGCAAAAACAGAACGAACTGTTCCTCGCCATCAGCGAGTAACATGATAGCATTTCACGTCTAGAAAGCCCGCCAAAACAATCCCAGACGGAAATAGCCGATGACATACCTCCACCACCACCACCACCAAGAAAGAGAAAGACGTGGAAATTAACCCGTTCGTACGGGAACCTGGTGGCCTGCTGTTAAGTCTATGGGCATTTCAGAATTCAGTATGGAACGGGTTAAGAGGAAGGAGGAGATTGAAGGCAGAAGAGAGCTAGACGAAGACGAAGTCTGCGAAAAGGGAGATGATAGTAAAAAAAAAAATGGAGGATGAGAAGGATGAGGAGGAGGAGGAGGAGGAGAAATAATGCTAATGATGATTGCTCACGTCTATCCTCACTCGCCTTGTGTTTCAGGAAGAGCATAGGCCCGCTTCTGGAGTGTCTTGTTTCTTTCAACTTTATGAAGATTATGATAATGTCTTTTTTAGCCAGGGTAGCCTTTTCAGTGTTGCCACTGGTCTACCAGAGGACCCTGCAATTATTATTACCCTGGCGTTGCCAGCAAGTATGAAATACACCTGGGTCAAGAGGGACATTGTGGGTAAAAACATCTTGTCCAAGTACGTAAGCACTGGGCAGGAATCGAAATCGGGTCCTCCGATTGGGGGCCGGGAGTCGTATCCACTATGCCAAAGCGCCCCCAGAATATTGCTAAACTATCGCCTCATCCATTGTGCTAGTCTAAGAACCTTATCCCAAGTTAACCCCTTTTGGGCAACCGTATCCGCTACAGCAGTCTAAACAGATAACGAATGGCGATGAAGGCGTTAATGTATATATAAACACCACGTTCTCTGTGCAGCATATCCTGAGGAAATTTTCGGGGCTTTAGAGCTCATTTTTATTGGGGGGGGGGGGGGAGGAGGTGGAGTTCCATATATGCAATTCGCCATACATTGAGCATCGACAAAAATATACTGCTTTGAATAAATCTTTCAGTGACCAGTTGACAATTATAGTCGGCTACAATTGCTATAGAATTCACACCCCAAGTCATGAATCTTCCATTATTATTTCTTTCACTCAGGTTCTCTGCACACAAACCGTCATGTCAAACGTAGACGCAAACCGCTTTTATTCTACAGTTTTCCACTCATTCAACTGAAGTAGACTTCTTCTGTCCGTTTTCTGTTATTGAGATGTTGTTTGGTGTGAATATTCATCATTCTGAGCCATGTCGAAGAATCCAACTGAGATCACCTTGAAGATCATTCCATCTCTTCGGATGACGCTGCAATGCAAAAAGTCATCTACCAGGAAGGGTCCTTTACCACTTTTTGTAGTGAAAGTGGTCCAATGGAATGCACTTGTCGTGAACCTATGCTCTTTGCTGAAACTCACGATATTAAGCGCTTTTCAGGTAAAGACGCTGCACATCAATTTTAGTGATCAAGTTCCGGCAGCGTGGCGATTCACCGGCTTAAAGTCGAGGAGATAAGCAAGGATTCAGGGCGGCGAAATTTGAGCCTCATGACCACTCTCAGAGCAATCAACGCCGTCAGTATTTCTTCCAGTCACGATTACTCTGGATACAAGACGGAACATGACAACTCCCTCGAAGATACCAAAGAAAGACTCGTCTTTGACGATGGAGAATTGAAGGATGATCACAAAAGAGGGGTAGAAAATGGGAGAAAGGATTGCCACAGCGTAGGAAAGAGAAAGCGAGAGAACGAAACAGAGAAATAAAACCTATTAATGCACCAATTTCATCTAGTTATCGCTGTAGTCGAGCATGTGTAGTTTCGAATATGATATCCATAGCCTCGAGGCACAGAGAAGCACATGTCTGAGTTACATTCTTTCGATGGCGATGGATATCATTGGACTGGCACAGGGACAACTTTAATGCGCCACGGATACAATTCGATTACCTGGGAACTCTCATATCGATCGATGATCGATATCTACTTCTTGCTGTCTCAACTGAAGAACATGTGCATGGATGGGTGAGTGAACGAAGGAGGGGGGGGGGGGAAGTTTATTCATCCTGAATCAAAGAGTTCAGTCGAAACTGGAGGAGGACAGTAACCAAACTCTTTAATTGAATTATCTGCTTCATTTATCAACAGTTTTTTGATACAATTGTGTGTATGATTACATCCTGTTAAATAAAAAAAAAACAAAAACAAACACGTGCTGATCAACGTTTTCTATAAACAGTGGAAAAAGCAACCTGAGATCACGCTATAATCATATATACTTTGCTTCTTGTATTTTTAAGATGAACTGTTAGAACATAATTGTTACGTTACCTAGACAAGGTTTGTTGACTTCCAGTGAAACTTTAGATGAGTTTATGAGAACTTTGGTTCTTGTTTTTTCCTTTGTTCGGTTGAAACCCAAAATTGAAAATTTCACCTGAACTGATACATACCATTGCGTCTTTACTTTTAACATATAGGAACAAAACTTGTCGGAAATGCACCACAAACTGAGCAATATTTTTATTTCAGTCCAATACTCAGTGTTGAATGGATTAGACTGACACGGACCAGTGGCAAATTATGTCGTTTGATACGTAATCTGATTTTTTTTCTTTCACTGAAAAAAACAAAAAGACCTTCGTGACTCGAAAGACATTGATAGAAAGAAAAGAAGAGTGCACACTTTCATATGAACCTTTTTCTATACATGAGAATGACGAATTTCATTATTTTGTCTAATTGACACATCTGTTTGCCGGCAGTAATGTATTCATGAACTTGAATTTTAGTTGGTATATTTCGCTGAAAGTGAAAGATATACATCACCCCAGAAAGTTTACTGCTTAATTTGAACAATTATTTATGATAGGGTTATCTTGGATTTAATTTCGTCATAAATCCTTATAGCCTTGAATTTGATATGAGGTTCGTATTGCGACACACTAAGTTGCGGCTTATCGACGCATTGAGAAAATTTTGTAATATGCTGTTTATACCATGACATATCACATGATCACTGCAGACGAACACATGCCTTATCTTTCCAACCTACCCACTCATCTAAAACTATTGTAAATATGGCTGGCGGTACGAAGAGAGTTGATGGAATCGTTCTGTGGATCTGGACTTTTAATACACGCGAGATTTTAAGAAATGTGCTCTGCTCGAGACATTCATAGTACTGCAAGCAGTTACATCATACCCCGTCCCAGTGACCAAGGTGTAACTTGGGGAGCAGTGCTATCACTGAAAAAAAAAAAAACAAACATGTCCGGACACATAAATATTATCATCATTGTTATTAAAGGCATAATTTACCATTTGCAGATGAAACAAAAACCCAGCATTAGTGCTTTAAAATAGTTTTAAAATGTGAGTTAGGGATAGAAACGACCACTGTCAAAATTTGAATCCGTATAATCGATGTTAAGTTTTGTTTAATACACAAAATGCGAACAATAATTATAAGATGTTTCCAGACTAAACCGTATACAGTTACGGTTTATGAAGAAAAACCCTGATATCTCCTTATATTTAATATAAATATTTCATATGGTAGGATGTTTTATGATACAGCAGACCTACACATATGCATCAAATGTGATATCTTGAACATTTTTGAAATCACTGCTCCCAAAGGTAAACTGGACCTTTAACTTCGTTGTTATGAAGGTGACATTGATGATTCCGATGATGTCGCTTTTGATGAAGATGAAGATGATGTTGATGGTAATGGTGATGGTGATGATGTAGATGATGGTGATCATAATGATGATGAAGATGATGATAACGATGATGCTGATGATGGACTGGCAACATGTGTAGGCCAATTATAATGGTGGTGGCCAAGCGATGATCACTGGATCGGATTCTGAGAGAGAAACTCCTGTCTCAAGTCCTCACCACTCAAGACTCGGTTAATTTGAGTTGCAAGCCATCTTGTTCCCTTGTGCCTTTTGAGTACTTAAATCTTGAGATGTAGGTCAGCTTATCATCGAGAAAAAGAATATCAGCCGTCTCCATAGCAACAGGAAGAAGAGTCGCTAATTGCGTTTTGAAATGCAACGTAATCCTGTCCCTAGTACTCTTCTTTTCTAGATGTTTCCCACTTTTTCTCATGATTTTTTTATTCTCTTACATCCTCTCTCTCTTTCTCTCCTCAACAGAATACAAACTTATACTCATTTGCAGCTTTTATCTGAGTTTATTTCTCCACAGAACATATAAACGTGTATTTTTGTGAATGTCTTTGTGTGTGCGTTATTCCGAAGGTGCGTTAATCCGAGGTGCGTTGATCCGAAAATGAAAAGAACGTGCGTGCGACCATCCTTTCATGTACGTGTGTGTGTGTGTGTGTGTGTGTGTGTGCGCGCGCGTGGTTTCCTACTTCTCATCGAAATCCTGTAATGTGTCCACCCCGACAGAAACAGGTGGTGGTGAGGGGGGGGGGGGGGGGGGGCACGGGAATGCAAAGAGGACAAAAGACGGGACTATTGATCAATACTGAAATCAGAGGAAATTCCTTGACTGCTACTCTTAACATTGAAATATACATGCCCCCAATGAGATGCAGACAGAAAAAAAAATATGCCAGATATGTGTACCGCGTCCTTAAGCCAGTCATTGTAATGCTTCCCTCGTAATTAAGTTTAAGGTGAATGCCAACGGGAAGAATTTTTCTTTAAGTAGTGTCGTCAAGGTGACATAATTCTATTGTTCAATATGAACCTCTCTTGTCATTGTTTTCTTCCTTCTCCATAAAAGTGATTTAATTTTTTTTTAACTATATCCATTCTTGCATAATACGCCTCGAAGGAATACTAGAGGAGTGTTGCAATAAAAAAAAATATCACACGTCGTTCATCTAACGTTTGAATAGGTTTTATCTTTCATGACAGGGTAGCGTGCTTTTGTTTCAAGTCAAACAGAAATCACAGTAGCATTAAGTCTTCTGTAAGGATGTGGACTGGAACTATTGAAAAAAGCAAAGCAAAACATGGCTTAAATTGACAAAAGAGCTGGTGAAACGTTTCATGATGTATCTACACATCTTCAGTATTCCGTGTTAGACGTAGGACCAAATCAAATGAAATATAAAACTTTATCCAATTGTATTAGTAGTAATTATGCTACAACTTTTAGTTGTGTGTCATGGTGTCTTATGTGCTAATATTTTACTATTAGATTTGGGGTGGTTTGTATTTTACAGATAATTTTACACAATACTACATTTTCGGCATGTTACATTTTGATACAACTTGGTCCATCACTCTGAAATAAAACGAGATAAGATGATTATGATCAGTGACTGATGTGTGCAAACAGCTGTCACCATGCTCGAGATCTAACGCATACAATATCAAACCCGAAGAACCTTAGTGCGTCATCAGTGTACAAACTCATACTATGTAAACAGGACTTCCCGTAGAGAATCAACTGGACATAATGTCAAGTATGGACAACCATTAACTATACAAATTGGGATTTAACTTGTGGCAATTATGCATAACAAGACAATATTTGGATGAAGGACTTTTTGATGCTCATGTTTTAGACGAGATGAATGAAATTTTCACGTTGTGTTTGGTTTGCCGCAACATACAAGAACAATATACGCACACAAGCACAAACGCACACATACATCTATATCGGGACAAACACATATTATCAAATGACAATAATTGTTGGTCTTCACAATCATTAAATGGCATATGTAAAAGCAGAAAATTTGTGACCATAAATACATGGGTCAGACGTTTTTGCTGCCGAAAAAACAGGGAAATAAATTCTCAAAGAGAAAACGAAAATTTGCAGTCAGTATCACGGAGATAATGATTATCAAATTTGCCCTCAAGCTAGGGTATTGGGCATTAGAGTTGCCAAATTAACTTCATTTCGCCAGATGTTGGACTGCAGCCCAACACGGATTTGCATATTGATGCGGAATGGAAGTGGATATTCCCTTGTGGTATTTTTACGGATTTACATCGCACCTGTTAGATTTTATTTTTCTTACTAAATATTGAATAAATACATCTTGCTGCCAAACTCTAAAGTATCAAAACGAAAATAAAACCCGAGGCAAAATGTAATGTCTTGTTAGAATATGCTGTCTGATCAATTTCTAACGAACTGACGATTTAATGACAATTCTATAGTTTTCAACTAAAGTTGGTATATAGGTTTTTCTTACATCACGACTAATAATGTGATTGCATATAATGTGGAAAAAGAGGACAGCATGATGACCAATCATTCATTAGTTTCTCAAAAGAGTTTAAAATGCGTCATCAGTTTACAAAACGAAACGAAACGAAAACGAAATGAAAATACCCCTCTTCGTTTCACATGAAACGCAGATTATCCTAATCATTACTGTGACGTAGGCATCACGTATCATTATTCACATCATGCGTTCATTCTCCTGGGAATGCAATGTATTCTGAATATTTTCCCACCCCGTAGGAAGTCTCTTCCAACTAACTGACTGGCAATTTGTCATTATTTCACGTAAATGAGCTCCGAATATTCAGATTTGTTTGTGTGTGTGTGTGTTTTTTTTTTTTTTAAGTATTCAGCCATGATAACATTCATGGGTATAAGTACTCGGGTATACCAGAGTAATGTATGCCCATGATTTTTATCACGACCATTACTCGAAAAGACTGAATGATTGGTGCTTATTTGAGTCGATGATGGGCAATTTGTCAATCAGTTGCAATAAACCCCAAAACAACTCGACGTAAAAACCATAAATCACTTGCTGATAATATCTTTACATTGACATGTATGTTCTCCATGTCCGTGATTCTTCCTCGTGAAACGTTGGCAATGTTGATCATTACTAACCAAATGAAGGATATTGCTTTTGAACTATCGACTTTCGAGCAAAAGAGCACAACCAAAAAGACCCTGCACTCCTGTACAGAGGCAAAATCACGATCCTTCATTCTAACCAAAATCCAGGACTGCACGATTGTAATTATAAGGGTAAATGGGATAGTACCTTTGAATCATCGTAAATGGCGACAGTTAACTGGAATAGTTACAGACGGTTCAAATTCAAATGATATTATTTCCATACAAAGTAATAAACATATCGCAGAGCACAGATTATTTTAAGGAAATTTGAATCACATAAGCTTCAACGAAACATGGCTGAAATTTTAGTAATATCAACTTTGTATCTCGATAAATAAACAAGTAAGCAAATGCATTTTTCCTTCTAATAGAAAAGAGGAATTCACAAGAGAAGCATAGCTGGTAAATTTTGTGAATTACTCTTGGAGATGAGGGCATCTCAAAATCCGTCAAGGACTCCATGTATGAAAATTTTTGAGATCATGACATCAGGCGAAACAAACAGAAAGAAAGGACTATGGCAAGGACAAGAACGAAAGCAGGGACGGAACAGGCAGGAAAACAAACTAAACGGTTAAATCCGAATACCTGCCAACTGTTGGTTTAATCACACCGCAGTGGTGATATGATTTGAGTTTTCTTTTTCGTTTGGACACAGATATTGTGAAACATTTTATCCATATACGGTTCGTTCTGTGAAGTATACTTTTCGGCTTAGCCGAGATTGGCATTCCGATAAAAGCAAGATAATCTGACGCCGTATTATGTGACATTCGTCCCTTTTTATCATTTTCCGAATCTGTTCTTCATTTTGAGATTATGAGAAGCTCTAATGTTAGCAAGCTCGTGGAAACATGTCATGGACACATAATAGTGTCCATGCAGATTTCAAAGTAACCTATGATTCGCATTTGCTTACATTTAAGTACGCCTGCACGAGTTTCCTCGTTCTTAATCGGAGAAAGAATAGGCAAGAAAGATTTTCAGTCTGATCCGATGGCTGCAACAGTCGCCTTCTGTAATCTTTGGATGTCAGACGAGGAAAAGGGCAGAAAAGGCATGGAAATGTCAACCGTAAATGCGTCTCCATGACAACGATAGCCGTAAAAATCCGAAGGAGTTCTCTAAAATTACATATCGTATTAAATGTCAGATATATCTGTTTTCGGTTTGTCTTTATTTCTATTCATTCTTTTTTTATATTCTTTCTGATGACCGCCTGTGTGTTCGTTTCCATAGCAAGAGATGCATATCATTTTTTCGCTCAGGACCAAAGTTCTCTCAAGAGTTCAATTGTTCTTGAAAAGTTTACATGACTGTGAAATGGAATATTTTGCGTGCAACAGAGACGTTACATTCTGCGATCGAATCACTGAAGAGGTGCGTGTTGGAATGTGCGGTTTGATCATAGAGCATGAGTGGTATATAATGCATGTCTTCGCTAGTGATAGCACGAAATTGCTAAACAAGCAAACAAAAACAAAATAAAAAACACGGCAACATACAAGCAGAAATCAACAACCAGTTGCCCTAAAAAATCGCGTTATTAACTTGTATTCTCATGTAATTGTCAATTACAAAGAGAGAGAGAGAGAGAGAGAGAGAGAGAGAAAGGGTTGTCATTAACCAGTCATGTTATGTATTTACTATTAAAACTTACAAATGATTTCTACGGGACTTTTAGGCCACCAAACAATAACATTTCGGGCATTTGGTGTCCCGACATCAATTTTGAGTGGCCCTGGGCCACCGGACCACCTGACCACCGAGCAACCGGGCCCAGTGGCCCCGGGCCATAGCTAATGTCGAGCCTTGATTAATGTACCTCCATGTGTTGTTGGAAGCATATAAGACTCAACGAGAGAGTTCTCCCACACGTAGGGGCAATGTGGCTTAGTGGATAAAACTCCTGACTTTCAATCTGAGATCCCGAATTCGAATCCCGTCAAGCATTCCTAAGATATGATGTTTTTACCACCATGTCCCTCACGAACCAGATATATAAATGGGTACCTGGCAACGCTAGGGTAATGATAATGGCAAAGCCTTATGGTAGAGCAGTGAGAATACCGAAAAGGCTAAACTGGATAAAGAAGAACATAATTATTATTATTACATCATTATCCCTGCTTCATACCAATTTTACGCAGCCAAGAAACCTCGCAAATTGCTATGACCATAACAAATACATTTACTACCGTCTATATCGCAGTTACGTCACTGTAACAACGAACCTCGGGTGGTGTCAGCGTACAGTAATAGACAGGATTATGAACGTTTGACTTTCTTTGGCGGAGGCAATGGAACAGTAGCGTAGTTAGTTGACGGAGTATAATGCATTGGTGTAAGGCTTCGAGATATTCTTGATCCATCTGCAAAGGAATGCCTCGATAATATATGCAAATTGACAACAAATGCAGGGGGTTAGCTTCCAGCATGTACTATGCAAAATCTATTTGTTTCTTTTTTTCACTGTGTGCAGTCAAATTGATGATTGCATTTATTGGATTTCCATAATGAACGCATTTCAGAAAAGATAAATGTGGGCATTTGTTTTTTCAAGAGATTCGTCGTCTACGAGCTTAAATCTAAGTCAGTTTCTTGAAATCCACATAAAAATATCTTTTCTCAGATAATCGCATGGACTCTTGAAATACACAAAATGCTTTAAAGGTCCAGTTTACCTTTGGGAGCAGTGATTTCAAAATGTTCAAGATATCACATTTGATGCATATGTGTAGGTCTGTTGAATCATAAAACATCCTACCATATGAAATATTTGCAATAAAACCTAAAATATAAGGAGATATCACGGTTTTTATCAATAAACCGTAACTGTATACGGTTTAGTCTGGAAACATTTTTATTATAATTATTGTTCACATTTTGTGTATTTAACAACACTTAACATCAATCATATGGATTCAAATTTTGACAGAGGTTGTTTCTATCCGTAACTCACATTTTACAACTATTTTAAAGCACTAATGCTGGGTTTTTGTTTCATCTGCAAATGGTAAATTATGCCTTTAATATCATCTTGAAAGGTTGGACCACGGTAATTCTATGGAGCTTCTGGAACAATTGTCTTAGAATTAAAGCGGCAGTGATATTGAAAAGAGCAGGAAAGATGTTTTCACAGAAGCGATCAATAATTTGTTCGCTATACGCGTCACAAAGACACACACACACACACACACACACACACCCAACACAAACAAGCAAATAAACACAAAACAATAAAAAAAAGTGCACTTCCATTCACTCCAGTATGAAACGTGTGTACCTCAGCTTCTGAATTGTACATTATTGTCTGATTTCATATAGAATCAATCTGGTTATTATAGCATTTAGTCAAAGTAAGTTTTTACATTATTATCATAATGTGAGCATTGTCGGGTATCAACTTATACACTAAAAAAATAGTCGGGAGGGACATTTTGTGGCATGCCTAGGGATGAACACTCCAGCCGGGGTTCGAACTCGGAGCCCTCTGTTTAAAATCAGTGTCTTACCCACTACACCATTAACAGCGTAGGTCCCTACAGAATGCAATGAATTATGATAGTGATTGAAATATACGCCATCAGATCTGTAGTTCAAACGCAAGTCAACTTCTTATCATGACATCAAAACTAAGAAATTGTGTTAAAAGTCATGAAATAAAGCCACATATTGTCTGTGAGTGCATTTGAGAATAGTAGAGTCAATGACAGAAAGACTATACGCGAGGAGTGTTTACTCGGCACTAAGACTTGCTGCATTGCCACCGGCTAACTTGTCAAGTATAGTTTACATTGTGTAGAGAGTTTCTCTCGAACATTCTGAAAGTTGACGGCACTCCAGGCAAGTGTTGCAATAACCTGTGGATGAATCGAGGGTGCCAAATTACTCCCACCGTTTGCACAAATATCCCAGGGACTTGCGTAAGGAGAAGCAGACCCTGGCATTTGATGGAGTCGTCTGCGCAGAGTCGAAGCGCGGGAACAGAGTCACTCGGCTACAGCAAAACATTAACATTATCAGACATGATCAGAATGTCATGTATCAACCTCATGGAGAGGACAACACCGAATTAAATTCAGCAAATACAACAAACAAATCCTTGTACTTAGATCGAGTATTGTGTTTCTCCTTTCACTTTACTTTACTTGGATATATCATTGTCTCATCAGCATCCAACTCCCACGCTCTGATATAATGTTGTCATTGCTTATAAACGCTAGCGATCGTGATCACGAATTGTTTGGTGTTCAGGCTGTCGTCCTTTCAAGCTATTTGCTTATTCAGAGACAACCATCTGCATTCTAATCCCACGAATAATACTCTCCTATAATTCAGTCAGATCGCCATTTATTCCAGACCTCTATGCTGAATAGTTCTATACATCAACATTATCATTCCATTATGTTAGCAGTATACACGTATTTTAATTCTGTTTAATGTTCCAGTTGTATTTTATGTTTTACGTTAGTTTTTTGCTTGAAAAATGAAAAAAAAAACAGGCATTTGCCATATTTTCAATGCAGGAAATTTTAAATAAATCTGAATTTGAAAGTGTGTAGCATGTGGTGTTCTGCAAACGCAGCGCGATTGAAGACCACATTAAAGTAGCGTGTGACCATACAAAATATAAAAAGTCTAAAACTTTTCCATGACTACACCCAAAGACAGGAAAATATAAAGAGAGAGTCAGGGAGAGAGTGAGAGAGAGAGAGAGAGAGAGAGAGAGAGAGAGAGAGTGTGTGTGTGTGTGTGTGTGAAAGAGAGAACATAAGGACCTTAGTAGAAATGATTATAAATTATTATTTTTACTGAATCCTACACCCCCACGGTGGTGTGACTTCGCGGACTGCTGCGTCTTCTCTCCACGGGTCATTTAGCGAGAATTTTAATATCGCGTGGAAGTGTGCTATCATCACGCTATGTCACGAGTGTGAGGCTTCCAACCTCATCCTATAGCTATCGCTGTGGTAATGTCTTCTTCTATAGATTCCTGAGTCAAGGGATTATCAGAAATAAGCAGGCCGTGTCATTACACTTTACAAAAACTAGTTTCAAGACCCGTTAATTTTATTTCGGAGCATGTCTCGAATATCCCCGAAGAAGGTTTGTCGGTCATTGGTTCTATTGCACTTTCAAGTATTATCAAGTATTATCATCTTCACTTTGTCTTTAAATATTCGCCTTTAATAGTTAATCTACTTCCCAGTATCCTTTGTTTTTAAGGCTTTAAAATAAAGCAGTACTTAGCACAGACGTAATCGTCTTTGCCCACAATAACTTTTTCTTTCACTTTGTATTGTGACTCTTTCCCCTCATCAATCCGTTTTACAGTTGTTGCAAAAAGACGCCAGCTGAAAATCGACATCACTCGCTAGCTACATGCCGTTTTCTTGATACCATTATTGTTTCCTCTTCTTGCTAGCACTATAATGTTCTGCTGTCTGATACCACAAAAGATCCATCACTTTTATTGCTGTTGCAAAACCAATTGTCCTCTAATGATTCAAGTATAGTTCTATGGGACAGACCGCTTATTCTACTCAAATATAGCATCTTAAAAGTGTGATTATAATTACATTAAATGGCTTCCGCAAGTCATGTTCCTGATTTGAGGGAAGACTCTGAAATAAAAAAATAGAAAATGGCGACATCACATTGAACGATGCTCAAATACAAACACGTGCTTCTAATCATTTAATATGCACAGGAAGAGGCGCTAAATGGGATTGCGCGTCACTGTTTTTATTACCCGCCGGTTTGTGTGCATTTTGCTGGCACGCCGCAGGTAACACTTCGATCGCAGGGAAGTCGTTGACTTACTGGTAAATGCCGTACTGATCGAGGTGACAACACGCCCTCTACATTCCTAGTGTCAAAATCAACAAGTCTGTTGTAAAGCGTCACCACTTGTAGCACTTACTGCTATGCTGATTTAACAATCGTGATCATAACTACTGGTATCGCTGTTTTATTCTCTCTGTTCTACTGATTATAATAACCATGCCATCTTCGTCATTGCTGCAGCTGTTGTAAGAAATCATTCGTTGTGATATTGAAAGGAAGGGTGTTTATTGCTACGTTAAAATGGATATCATTATTCTCGTTATCTCTTTATTATAGTCATAACCTCCACATACATATTTCCTATTTGAAAGTCACATTTACATTTTCATTGTTCATTTATCATTGAAGACCATTTTTATCTTCAATTAACATGAGTCTTCACGAAGTTCAAGTAATTGAATCAAAATAGCAAATCCTATATCGTAACAGTACTTTTTTTTTGTTCTTTAAAGCGTAACATTTTTTTTTTTAGCAAAAGCAAACTTCATTGCTTGCTCGCAGCAAGTGTAGCAACATGAATTCAATGAAACTGTAAGTTTGTAACTGCAAGGCAGGCGTACCTTTCAATCTCAGTAGCATCGGATATGCTAATAGACTCGTTCATGAAAGTCAAAATTCTACTTGGCTATTCGCTCCTTTATTCGCTACGTTTGATCTCTCCTTGTGTCACTGAATCGAAGTTGACTGCGTAAAATTAGGAATAACACTTTTGCACTCAAGCTTATTAGAGATAATTGGACTTATTTTGACCTCCACGAGAGTAAATTTCACCGGTTTCATTGTTATTTGACAGCTGTGCCGTAGAGGTCGCAAACAAACTCTGTAGTAATCAACACTGTACCTAAGAATTTACAGCTGAAAATCATGCCTGATGAAAATGACTCCATACCGTAGGATTTTTGTACCAGGGCCTTAAAAAGCTCTTTTTAGTACATGATCATGTAAGTATTTAGTGTTATAAAAACGCAATTGATGATTGAGATAAGGTCATCCCAAGTCAGCCACCTCAGCCTCTTATTCATTCCTTTCACTGCCTACGACACGCACTCACAAGCGTCGTATCTTGAAATTATTTCTTTAAATATCTCTCAACAACTCGGTCCCAAGGTACATTAACTGTATATACACCCCGCGGTAGAAATCTCAGCTCCTCTCATCACAATCTTAAACTCGGCTACCAAAAACCCGAAATGCAGCTGGTGATAGGAACTTCACAGTTGCTGCACCAGAGCTGTGAAATAAGTTTCCTTTGATTCAGTATTCTACAGATTGTTATCTATACAAACTACTTTAAAAAAAATAAACCCACACACATTTATGACGTCACGCAGGGAACACCTGGCTTTTCACCAACTTATTCACCGATATACTACCAAAAAGTCATGTGCCTCAGAGGTGAGGTGTATTCGGGATTCAAAAAAAAAAAGAGACCAAACGTAGCCAGAACTAATTGTAAGCATCTCTCCTGGCCTATAGTGAATAAAGGCCATCTCTACAGGCACTCGTTTTTATTTGTTTGTTTGTACGTTTTATAAAGGTAGTGGCACTTACAAGACAGTCCTAAAACTTGAGTTAGCATTTGGTTGTTAAGTTGCTAAGTTTTCTTCATCCCTCAAAACTGTTGAATACAAGAGTTTATTGAATATAATTCATATTCATTTATTTTATTTTATTTCAACATATTTTGACAGGATAACAAGATCAGCAAGTGAATGCTGTTTTACATCAAGGTCCTGTACAATCCAACTATATAAATATAAAAATCATGTTACATAAATATAAGCATAAAAACCACTACAAACAAGCGATCAGAGCTGAAATGAGCAATACGTCCAATTGAAATCAGTAGTAACCAGATCTATGTATGATATAACGAAACAATATGATAAAAAGGGATATATTAAAACAGTGAATAAAATGATGCAAGATTATCAAACCATTTGGTGTACAAAAGGAATGTAAAAACTCTGCCAGTAAGAACTTGAATCAACAAGCCCACGATCATAAAAAGCAGATAGAAATTCTATATAAAAATCTACACTAATAAATAGATTACATACAATCTGGCAGTCATGCCCGTTTAACTTAAACAGTCGAATGCATGTATACCCATAACACACATTCAAGGATTCACGCACCAATAATTTGCACCAGGCAATTTTGGGTAACACAGTGTGACAAAAAATAATTTGGTACATATTATGTAAAAACAGGGCGTTTGATAAAATCAGTGAAAAAACATTTTCTTATATGACAATTTAAAAGCTGATAATGACTTTGAATTTGGTAGTGAGTTCCATACCTTTCCTCCTGCATAACTAAAACAGCTTTTAAAACACTCTACATTCGGTTTAGGTGGTACTACATTCAAAGAATCAGCTGCTCTTGTATTAAATCCATGCCTGTCAAAAATCATCTCAATATTATTGCAGATTCGGATGGGGGCAAGTCCATGGATGCATTTATACATGAGCGTTGACAAAAAATAATTCCTTCTATTTTCAAATGCTTGTAAATTCAAAACCTTGATAATGTCATTCCCATTTGCAGTTTCGTAATCAAAATTTGATGTGATAATTCGTGCTGCCCTCTTTTGTAATCGATAAAGAATATTTCTATTTTTAACAGAGCAATTTCCCGAAACGGAGCATGAATAATCAATACACGGTTGAATAACTGCAGTATACAAAAGTTTAAGTGAATCTTTATCCAAAAATTGGTTCATTTTGCGTAACATAAATAATTTCATAGAAATAGATTTGGCTAGATTTTGTACGTGTGCACCACACTGAAGATGGTCGTCTATTATAACACCCAAATACCTAAAATCATGAACCTGTTCAATCCTTTTTCCATCAAGAAAAATGTTCAAACTTTTGGAGCATCGTGGACTTAATAACATTACCTTAGTCTTATCTAAGTTAATACTTAATCTGTTTCTCTTGTACCATTTATATATTGAGTTCAGATCATTTTGCAACGTTACTCTATCAGTATCATTATGCGAACAATAAATTACTACATCATCTGCAAATATATTACAGGAACATGAATATACAGATTCTGAAATATCATTAATAGATATGAGGAAAAGTATAGGCCCAAGTACACTCCCTTGTGGTACCCCTGTCGTAATACTTTTGGATGTTGAGAGATGGCCATGGCAAAAAACATTTTGACTCCTACCAGTTAAATAATCAGAAAACCATTTCAATTGTTTGCCCTTGATGCCATAACATTCCAGCTTATGCAATAATAATGTATGATCAATTGAATCAAAACACTTAGAAATATCAAGAAAACATGCAGCAACTAGTCTTCACGATCGTTAAAAGACTCCAACCAATCATCAACAGCTCGATGGAGACAAGTGTTAGTTGAGTGATGGGGCAAGAATGCGGCTTGATCTATGTTAATCAAATCATTTTGCTGAAGATATGCCAATAACTGATCTTTAATCTGCTTTTCAAAAATTTTTGATACATGGCAAGCGACAGAAATTGGTCTATGATTTGAAGGATCATTTTTACTTCCTTTGCCCTTGTATATAGGCGTCGTTTTAGCCCTTTTCCAACCAGTGGGAACAATTCCATCAGTCAAACTCTTATTATATATAATATTCGCAAGTGGTTTTCCACCAACTTATTCACCGATACACAAGTAGAAAGACATTTCCCTCATAGAATGCATGGTGTGTTTTGAGTTAGCATTTGGTTGCTAAGTCGTTAAGTTTCCTTCATCTCTGAAAACTGTTGAATACAAGAGTTTATTGAATATAATTAATATCCGCAAGTGGCTTGGTCTCCCCCGTCACCCCACCCCAACACACACACACACACGCACACTCCCACACACACACACACACACACACACACACACACACACACACAAACACACACACAAAGAATAGTGTCTGGCTGGATGTCATAGCAGCTGCGAATATTGTCTCAATTAACTTGCTATTAAATGAAAAATCTTTACGATACCTTTAAATTGGCAAAGCTGTGAAAATCGTCTCTCTGTGAGCCTACAACATGCCGTTAGTGGAGCGGAGTATACACAGGCGCCGAAGGGTCCTTGCGTGTGGTTGTCTCACATTATATATCTCCTTGGACTCCATTTATGGTCCTAATGAGAGTTACAGCTTTTAGTGTTGTTAGTTTTCGCTTTAATTGAAGTGGTCGAGCTGTAGAGATATAGGCCTACATGGAAAGTGATATTACGTTATAATTATGATCTTGATAAGACTAGATATAATTAGAGTATGCCGCCAAAACTTATCAATAATTCCATAGTGATAAAACTGTGCGTGATGTTTATTGTCACAACAGTTGCAATGTCAATCTAGGACGGATACTTTTTAATACTTTCCTTTTTTTAATCAAAACCTAAACGAATAATGCGTTTCTTAGTACATAATTTACGAGCTAACATGAGAAATAAGAAAGATTTAAAAACCTAACGTTTTGCAGGTTCTTATCTATCGATGATACGAAGTCTTGCATTATTATTTGACATATTTTAAGGTTGTTACAAGATCATAATAAACCTTTTAGTATGCATCATAGACTGACCTTATGGACGCTTTAAACAAGCATGACAGCTAAAAGACGAGCATAATACACATTGCCCTCTCAATGCTCAAGAACGGCCATCATATCTCGAGGCAATATCCTTCCTATGGTTTTACCAGCTGATAGTGTGTCACACACGATTTACTCTCACCCCCGTTAATTAAACCACTTTCAGTCGAAGATGTAGAGGGGGGGGGGGGGGGGAGGAAGAGAAAGATGCGCTCCCTCCAGGCGTTACTAACACTCTTTTTGGCTTCATTTGGTCGCAGTGGAGACCTCGTAACGACACTAATTTAATATCAGTTCTCAGTGATTGACTCCGAATGACACGTTCATCATAGTCATAAAGTTAACAGTATTATTTGTCCGTCAAGGATCCTCAAGATGAATACTTCTTGCTGGCACGACCACTATGTGATCTTCAATAACATGAGCCGCATTATCTTTTTCTGAACTTCATGTACTTGCGGCACTCTAATAAAGATCCCCAAGCGAATATCCTTTCTGTCAGTCTCAATTTCACACTGCACGTTGAATGATAAATGGGATACGATAACTAGAGAAAAAATGACCACGATTTGCTGATTTGTTGGTTTGTTGGTTTGTCGATGATTTTTCTTTCACTAATTCGAGATGGATAAAGGAAGTGACACTATGTTGGTTTGATGGCAATCTTCTGGAAACAATCACATAATAATAACTGAGTATTGGAACCTGCACACATCATAGACAAAATATAGAAATGGTGTTTTTATTTTCCCTGTAGCTATACTCCAGAAAAGGATCATCATTCAACATCACTTTTAATCCACTGCAGATGTCGTAAAATGCAGTTTTCTTTACATTTTCCTACCTCAATTTGGCTAATGAAAAGACACATACTTTGAGTTTAAGGTTGCCGACAGTCAAGAATTGTATTTCTTGAAGCTTCTGGGAAGAGATATGCAGACTGCTTAAACCGCGCGATCCTTTAAAATCTGCATGCTTCGCTCATTATCTTACTCTGTGAAAGCGATTATGAATAAAATTAATGCTTACACACAACACATCATAACAGACCGCCACATACACTTGCGTCTCTGTTATACGTGATATCGACACATGAAAGCATATATAACTTGTAGAAAGAAAAGTCAAGAAGAAAAAGAATAAAAAGAGGAGAGAGAGAGAGGAGGGGAAGGGAGCTAGGAAGAAGACGCCCCCTGCTACAATATTGCGTACTCCGACTGCTGAACATTATCTTCGGATCATTATTCGTTCAGTATTCGAACTACGAATCAGCATGGTTTCAAATAATGCGGTACAATGTGAACACGAATGTTATTGTTTAATGAAAGATGCACTTGATACAAACACCAAACCACACACACAATAAAAAAAGGAAAAACAAAACAAAACAAGGTAGCGTCGCATCTTGGACATCAGGTCTAAAGGCAATCAAAGTGACAATTATAGATACTTTTTTAATGTTATACAAACTTATCACATGTTATCATTTTTAATGATGAAAAACATAAGCAATAGAAGGATGGCGAGTATTTTACAGCCTGAGTATGGAATAATTGTGTCGGGGATACATTTCATACGTCCATGATTGCATATCTATCTGGTAAAAATTCTTGCTTATAATAATCATGTTGTATTGATTGACAGCTTGCGTCGTAGAGCAATTTTCCTTAAATCTAAGACGGGATGTGCTCTCTGATTACCCTTCTGAGTCTGGCGAATCTTGTATGTATCACATTTTACTCCACCAGGATGACCGGGGGGGGGGGGGGGGATTGGAGAGACCCCAGTTTGTGTTCGTCAAACTTGTTTACATTGTCTCTCTAGTACTGCAGAGGTTGTGTATTATACTGGTATGTCATACACTGAATCGAAAATTAATTCGCAGTGACAGTAATGAGAACATCACATGATACTATCAAGGCGACGTGAAACCTTGAACTTTACAT
Organism: Diadema setosum; assembly: GCA_033980235.1. Lineage (NCBI taxonomy): Eukaryota > Metazoa > Echinodermata > Echinoidea > Diadematoida > Diadematidae > Diadema > Diadema setosum. The sequence goes on from CM067066.1 coordinate 992,245, forward strand.
GGTCGACAATAAAATTGAGATCTATTAGTCCCGCGGGAACATGACGATGAATCTTCCCGTTGTTCACTGCCTGGACAAGTCCCTCCTGTTCGCGAACGACCATCTATCATTTGATTGGTTGTTAAGGGTTGTTAGGCGTGACTGTCAGATGGTTAGGTCGTTAGGAGCGGACATAGATCATAGATTCTCGCTTGTCGTGAGCCCCAAGATGAGTCTAGAAACGAGTGATATGAATTAGATTTCTCTAAATCTTTTATAGGTATGCATAATTAATATACTGAAGCACAATATATTGTAATGTTTCCTTTAGTCTCAATTTGAATTAATCTTTAAGATTATAAGAGGATCAGTTGCCCATGAGAAATTTACATATACAGGAGAAGAATATTTCGTGTCCTGGAAAAATAAATAAACAAATACACATTAGGCTTACAGGGTTGGTTCGACTTGCCCATTTTTATATACCTGAAATGCACGAAATTAATCAAATTAGTCAAATTGATGAGATTGTAATCGCTTTTCCCCCCTCAGTCAAAGTTATTTAAGAAGTTATGAGCCTAATCAAGTTTTACATCAGAGATAATTGATCTCGTGACAATGTCACCTCGTCACTTCACCTTAGGATTTCATGATTCTGGAAGTCATGTGGGAAGAAAAAAACTTTCGCGTAATATACCATCATCCTTTTTTCCAAATCTATACTGCATATCATGGAGTCGATGCATTTGCGCTTCCCTAAGACAAAAACAAGTAAAATGAAAAAGATATTCCTTCTTTCCATAAGCTTAAGATCGAGAATATTATTTTCATAATTAATTATTCTCAACAGAGAAGGATGTGGATTTCATTTTTTTTTTTTTTTTGCGCTTGAGTAGTTGGGGGGGGGGGGGGGCAAGAGATGACAAATGAATTTGATAAATCTGCGACAGATGATATAATGATTATTCATGATGTAATATGCTTATTAGAGAATGATATTTTATTGTCATATTGGAGGCACAATTTAATCTGGAGGACGCATATTGGTTTTCCAGAATATTGTTCCTTCATTAGATGAATATTTCCTGGGACATTTTCTAACTTCTTTTTTACCTGCAGTTTCTGCAAATACTTCGTATCCTTTTTTTATCAAATAACTTCTTGGAGTCGTTAAAGTAATCCTAAGTGCATATACAGTCCATAATTGGCAAGAAGAAGAAGTACGAAGGACAGATAGAGCAGTGGGAGGGAGAGAGAAAGAGAGAGAGAATGAAACAAAAAAGGAACCAGAAAGAAACTGAAAAAAACCCCGAGCTCAGACAACTTTGCCTGATGGAGATTCCTGGTGGATCGGCCCATTTTCCCCACAAGTCATTACATTAACTTAACAAGATGTGACGAAGAGGTTGACATGGAGACCAAAATTGAGACCATGAATGTCAAAAACACATTTCTGATATTAAAAAAAAAAACACCTCAAGGTTGTCATCTCCGCACTTCGCAAGTCTGTCAAAATGATGTTCTTCAAACTTTATTCCAGCGAAGTGTAGGTTTGTTTAGGAAGACAGTATAATCACATCGCGTGCTTCGTTGTGATTTAAAAAAGATGATCCATGGACATATTCATAATCACTCACATCATTTACTTTTAAATGAAGTTCAAAAGAAAAGCAAGGTCGTGAACAACGCCAAGACACCCTCACTCGCCTGTATACATAATGTATCTGGTGGCAGACTTTTCTTCCCCTATCTGAACAAGAGCAACTGATTGTGGAAATAAATTCATCATAAAGAACAACGTCTGGTGAATAAGACTGACTTAAATCAATACACACCACAGTTATCACCAGTACTGCCTTTCTTGGGCTCTAAAACACCCAGGGTGTGTGCATAAATCTCTTCCTCATTCTCATACAACTCCATACTTTTAGAGTGACATTGAGAAGATATATTCATAATTAAGAACAAGGTCTGGTTGAATAAGACTAAGTGAAATCAACGCACTCTACTTATCATCTGTTTTGCCTTTCTTGAGGAATGTGCTCGAAAAAAACCGTTTGCATAAGAGTCCTCCTCATTCGCTTTCATCTCCTATCATATCTCCTCATTTTGCCATTTTCTCTTAAATTTCATTTTGCTTGTTTTAATTCTTTTCATTGGATGTTTCTCTTTTTTTTCTGTCTTCTCCTTCTCATAATCAACCCTTGATATGATTATATTCTTTTCCTTCCAAGTCTCTCCTTTTTTTCTCTCCTCCTCAACTTCATCTCCTTCTATTTACGTTTATCATCGTTAAAATATTTTTCCCCTCCTTTTCCTTCTTACCGCTCCTTCTGCCTCACAGGCATTCAACAAGTGATGGCTTTTCGATGTCAATCCGATACTTCCTGCTGGTAAACCTCTTCATGATATCTGGAAATCACCTCTGCTATCTCTTCCGCCCCTGCGGGCAACCAAACACTTATTCCCTCTTAAGTGTAACCACGAGGGACTTCATTTATGCATAATGAAGGGTGAAAAACACCACACAGAAGAAACGTTTGATGAAAAGTCGACGGTTAGACAAATTTTAGCGTCTTGTATGAGCACGCATTTTCTGGCACTTCATTGACTACTTTAATATACCATGCAAGATACACACGTGACGATAGATGCATAGTTTTGATATCTTTTCATTTTCATGACGGTGAAGTATGTCAAACAAGCGTCTTATTATTTAAACACAGCCAGCTTGCTTCGTGATGAACAGAGTGATGACACAAACGCCGGTTTCCTGCATTTTGATCGTAATTATTTTATCGAATAATCAACGGCTTTCCAATTGTTGTGGACCTGTATCGCTACAATATTATGATTGGTAGATATAGTCACGTCTATACAAATACTTTTTTTTTCAATTGGATTATTTTCAGAAAATTGTTTGATACGGTATATCTACTTAGTGAAAAATGCAAAAATCGAATCAAATCAAATCAAATCAAAACAAATAAGTGAAACAATCCCAGGGAGAGGCAGGATATAAAACAGAAAGTTTCCCTACAGAGCAACGGATATCTTTGTCTCATATTCTTTCAAAACCCGCTGCTTTCGATCTTTTACCATCTACTGATGATAGTTGACATTTTCTGAAAACTGGACAATTGCCTTCGAATTGTAATTATCAAAACCTAGCTCTATGACCTAAAATTAGCCATGCATCAGTTAGCACTTTTATAAAGTACTCATAAGTGATATTTCATATCAATACGGTTCATTCTCTGAGCTTGCTGAAGATAAGTCTTTTTAGACAATATATTCATCCCCTTCCCATAGGCTCTAAGAGGAGATACGGTTTACAGTCAGATCCATTTAACATTATATTATAGATATAGGTAGTGAAAATTTTCTGATTGATCACAAGCAGACAAGTGATTACATTATGACAAAAATCTCATAGTATGTGATAAGATGTGTCGTGATGTGTGTTTTAAGTAGATACGCATCGTATGAGTATAAGTTGTTCGAGTAGAAAACAACCCTCAAGCTGTTCTTTTATAAATTGTTGACATGATCACCCGAACAATAAGCCGCAGGGGCTGAGCAAAGGCCACTAAAATGACCAAACAAAACAATAACGATGAAGCTATAAATGTGAATACTGTTGGTCTGTGGCATGCCCTGGTTCTATCAGTTATAGATACGAGATAATAACAAAGCTGAAATCTGTATTTTTAATATTGCGCATCTTGGAGTATTATCTAGAACTTAGCCTGAGGGAATGTCATTTCATGGTATAACCACTTTCGCCTGACTCCGGGCAGACATGATATATATTTGGCTACGATGCAGTATACCGCCACAACAAAATTTTGAAATAACACAATTGCTCCACTTAGAGACTGCAAGGGGTTCTAGCCGAAATAGTCTATCTGTTCAGATTTAACCTGCTACAGCGATTGCAACTTTCTTTAATGATTGTCAGAACTTAAACTGCAGCTGTCGTTGATTATGTACTTTTCACGTTGTAATTTTTGTTCCTTATCTTATTGTTGTGTTGATGTAAATCAATATCCTGATCGAGCTATCGTGAATGCAGATATTTTAATCAATCGATCTATACAATTTTCCGTTGATAAACAAGAATAAGGTTAGCTGAAATTATAACAAGCTGTAATGCAGAAACGCTACAGTTATTTGAAATCCCTTTCACAGTCCTCTCAAGCCGTAGAAAGCGACGGCTGAACTTCTCTCCCGAAAGTTTCTCATTTTATCGACAGTTGGCATTAACTTTATCCGAAAGGACTTTTTCTGTGGCTTCACTTTTTTACATTTTCCCCGCAGAATAAACAAATAAAACAGAATAAGGAAACCACAACAAGAAAAACAGCGTGGGAGTACCAATGACTTTCCTTGGAAAACAATGACCGACAATGACCGTTGTAGGTAGATAGGACAATTTTTATAGAGTAATGCTGGTCATAATAAGAAGAAATGTATGGAGTAAACGTGCGAAAAGGGAAAAATCGATGTTTACTTGCCACTTGACCCTTGAGGGACACCATAGCGCTTCAAAACAAGTTATTTTGGAGAAGTTCGCCTGCTTGCCTCGTAACCTTTTCTCAGTCGATATATGAAAACTCAAGTCTTCTGCGATTTTACAAGTAACAAAAATTGTGTCTGACAGTTGCCCATTTCAGGAACCGAGGAACGTTTTTAGTTTGAGTTTGTGTGTGTGTGTGTGTGTGTGTGTGTGTGTGTGTGTGTGTGTGTGTGTGTGTGTGTGTGTGTGATATGGGGGTGGTATTACATGTTGGTTGGGTCAAGGTCTAATGTCTCCTCCTACCCCCCCTCTCTCTCTCTCTCCCTCTCCTTCTATCTCTCCCCTTTCTTCGATGAGAAGAGTTTAGAGACCCTTGGAAAGTAATACGTTTTCCTTTGTATATACTGTATTTTTTTCATTATTTTGTCTCTGCATTTTTAAGAGCTCAACAGAAGTGGGTGGGGGGGGGGGGGGGGTTACAGCCCCCCGTTCGGCGGCAATTCCATTTGTCAAAGAAATATTACGTCTCAAACAGGCACTAATAGTCCGACAGTAATCGAAAGTTCAAATATTGTTCATTATAGTCCTGGAAGATGGCAGAGAAATCTAATATTTGTGAAAAAAGACCAAGCAATATTTTTTAGAAGTGTGACACTTTTCATTGATTAATGTTTTATTTGTTAAAAAAAAAGGCTGATAAAGGGTACAACATCATCATGCAAATTGGGCTTGCTTGAAGTCATTGGGTACAATGTTAAATTTCATTTGCACAGAAACATAAGGAGAAACTATAAGATCAACAATGATAATTCTAGTGCCCTGTTATCCAAATAGAATATATAAAAACAAAAGCACAAACATTTTGTATGATAGTCTAACGGTAATCTAAAAATTTATGAAATACATATTGTAGTCTGAATTAGTTTAATAATAGTCTTAATAGTTTTACGGCAGTAAATCCAAAGCTTGAAATAGGAGAAATTAACTCACTATAGCTGAGAATTTCCGATTTTAAATACGTCCTTGCCGACAAAACAACATTTCAATATAGAGCTCAACATTCTGGGAAAGAATGCTAAAACGAGCCTAGACTTTTCGATTGGCGGTTAAACCACTTCAGTGGTGTTTTCTCAGCCATTCGAACGAGTCGATAAATAGCAAAGATGAAGCTCTTTTGCCCATCATGTTTTAAACTACTATTTGAGCCATCCTTCAAGGTTATTGACCGCAAATGCCCCTTCCCCCTCTCTTTCCTTCTTCCTCGCTCAGTTCTCTTTCTCTCGGTGGCGATTCATGATACGCAATTACAAGACGAGTCAGAGATAAAGTCAAATCTGTATTCCATCTACCTCAGCAGGTGTCTAATATCTGTTTCCAGTTCCTCCTTACCGTAGTCTCTCTTTTCTCTTATTCATCTCATTCTCTCTTCTCTCTCATCTCAGTTCCATACTATGTCTCACTTGCTCGCATCTTACTGAATATATTTCAGTGATGTCTGTTATCTCTTTATTTCTTTGTGTCGATTTTCTCACCATATTCTCTCACTTCCGTCATGCTCAGTTTCGATGTCTCTCATTTCCTCGAGAATCCACCTGGAGCGGGTTTGGAAGCAACATAAGAACGGTGATAGCGTTGATTTCTATCAACCAAAATCAGCCGGGGAACATACGAGCACATCTCCAGGCGTTGCATCAACTCGCAGAGAAAATATCACCCGCCTCCCCCCTCCTCCTCCGGCTCTTTTTATGCCAAAAAATAACGGTTGCATAAGTTAGATCACGTAACCCCATACGCTCTCGGGGAGTTTTGTTTCACAGGAACATGATTTATTTTTTGGTAAACTGATCGCGTCTTCACCTCAGATATTCTCAGTTCGATTTCTGCTCTAGTCACCCGGGGACTAGAGTGGGATTGGAGAAGTATCTCGGAGGAGGAGGAGGAGGAGGCTCTGTGTGGGGTGTGGTGTATCATAGAAATTGAACACACAGACACAAAGACAAAAACAAAAAACAAAAAACACATTTGTCTTTTGAACGAACGAAAGAAAAGGCGAATCTAAAATGCTTTCGGGACAAGATTAACTTTTACTTTATCATTCATGCAAGCGAATAGGAATAAAGTTATGTCTATCTAAATGTACGATTATATATTATGTTACTTTATTTGTTTATTCTTGTCAAAAGTTTACCAAAATCTTATAAGGATGCTCTTTATAAGCTCACAACTCTATTGTGTGGACCACATATAGTCAAACAAGATTTGAGAACCGTAAAGTTTTTCTTTTCATGTTCTTTCTATCAGTTTGTTTGCAGGAGAGGGTTTGTTTGTCCATGTCTGCGTAGTCTTCGTTTTCCCCTTCGCTCAATATTACAACCCCACCAGACGTAATTCATTTGAGTTAACAAATTTTCCCCGACGCCCCTCTGAGGCGCCAATGTGCGAGGCCGGACATCCATTATACCGGCGATACATGCGTTCGTGTCCAGATAGCAGGATATCTTTCCACGCAGAAAGAAAACAAATACTGGTTTGCGAAACCAAGAGTTTAAATAACATTTGCTAATTTGGGCTGGCAACATGTCTGTGCTTATAGAGAATATAATTCACCCTGTTTAATCATTGTTTAAGCTATTTTTCTTGTCATGTATAGGAGGTCGTTGACGTCAAAACGATGCAACAATATTCTCCCAAAAAGGTTTGTAAAGAGTGAGAAAAACACTTTCTTTTCTTCAATTGTTTCTCTTATCAAATATCAAGACATCTAATCTTCAAAAAGGTCATAGGATCGAATACAATGTACAACAGCTTTACCTTTGTCTCATGACGTCTGCAATTCTAGCATAAAACGTCTTCTTCGCCTCCAGAACTTAGCTGCTAAGTTGTCACCCTCTCTGAAGGTTTAGTCTAGAACCAATATATCCCATGCGAATTGAAAGATTTCGTTTGCGAAATTAACTTTCTTCAAGATTGGCTGAAAGACATACTTAAAAGAAGACTTTAATATCTCAATTCATAAAGCGCCTCAGGTATTCAACGTAGATTTAAAGTGAGAAGCAAAAAGGAGTGAAGTAACATCATTAGCAGGAAAGGACTGAGGGAAGAGACTGTGAGACGGGTGAGGGCGGAATCCTGTGATAATAGTCTTCACAATCATGGTAATACTATTCACATCCTTCGTCTGGGAAAGGTACCAGACATTATTAATACGTGATTGCTTCTTATCGTCTTCGCTACTTTACTGTCACTATGGCTACGGATTTCTCTGCTTCATATGCATCTTATTTCATGGAAAGCTATAATGTGTCGCATTATCATCACAGACATGGCTATCCTCCATCTTCTTTCATGCCTCTTCCAACCCAATTCTCATTTATCATCCTCTTCATCTTCTTCTTTCTCCATCTGAACAATACTCATTGATATCATTGATTTTTAGTAGTAATTATGACTACTTACATGTTTGTTTGTTTGTTCATTTTCCATCTGAGAAGATGGCTGGATAGCCCACATTCAACTATACACTAAGCTGGTCTTCCACGGGGTCCAGATGGATGTGAGGTGGGACCACTTCACCGGGTTAAACACCCTGCTCTTTGCGATGAATGAATGAAGCAGGATCTTTTACGTGCATGAGTTGGGATTCTCTCACATACGGGACCTCCATTCTATGTCCTATCCGAGGGACATTATGTCCTCTCCGATTTTATTAGCTAAACATCTAAAGGCTAGCGCAGATTCATCAACATCAGAGGCCTATGGTCCGGTTTATGAAAGTCTTATGTGAGACTTTTCGCTCATAACACACACTTTAATATGAAAGACTCCATGGAATGGATCTCACTTCTCTACATTATTCTACATTATGAGCAACTTTGGCCATTCGGAGATTTATGTAAAGACTTCATGAAACGGACCCCTGGATTGTGTTCTATACACAATAAAAAAAAAAAAACTCATTATGATCATCGCTGCTTTTATCACAGATCATTATTATTGCTGTCAATTTTCTCTACCAATTTATAGTACAGTGTGTAGTGAAACTCGACTCTCACCGCCATGATGTGATCAATCAAGTTGAAGCCAACGAACTTCCGTCATTTCCATTCCTACAGGTGGCTTTGCTTGAGCCACTTGTTATGTCAGGAATTGATCAATATTTAATGCTGAACTCCTCACTCTGGAACGCACGTTCCCTATCACGGTTCCAGCTAGTTATACTTCGAAGGTTTGTTATTACAAAAGTTCATTATTCCAATGAGGTTCATTATTCCGAAGGTTCGTCTTTCCAAAGGTTTGTTATTCCTGATGTTCGTCATTTCGAAGGTTCGTTATCCTGATGAGGTTCATTTTTCCCAAGGGTCGTTATTCTGATGAGGTTCATTAGTCCGAGGATGCGTCTTTCCAAAGGTTTGTTATTCCGATTGTTCATTATTTCGAAGGTGTGTTATTCCGAATGTTCGTTACACCGAAGGTTCGTTTCTCCGAATGTAACATTGAGCATCAACTCCCTATCACATGGTTGAGCAGTAGGTAAAACAATTTCATTTGATAGATTGGGTGACGCCTACTTGACGGTCGGTTGACCTGATGGTGATGGGAATTCAGACATATTTTTTTCCTTCCTTATCAAGTCATGATAATGTTATAATGAGGATCATGTCGATATAACAATAAGTCATTATAATAATATTTTTCCCAGCATATGTTTGTTGATTTAATAGTTATATAAGTGTCCATAAGCTTGGAGTACAGACGCGTATCATATCTTTGTCTTTATTTTGTTTGTTCGTGTGTGTGTGTGTGTGTGTGTGTGTGTGTGTGCGCGCGTGTGTGAAGAAGAGGGAGAATGGTAAAAATAAAGCTGTGAGGTGACAATGATGATATTATTATTGGTTACAGAGCCTGGTTAAAAAAAAAAGAATAGGCGATAAAAACACAAAAAGAATAAGGTGTAAAGCAGTATATTCGAGGAAACATTTTGGGCCAACAGGGGAATAAAAATCTATTTCTATCTTCTTTCGTTTTCAGTGAATATGCAGTTATGTTTCATCAAAGGCAAAGGGTTGCTCCATGTGACTTTATACCCAACCGAATCACGCCCCCATGAAAATGCTGAAAATTTATTCAGAGTGTTCCATAAACAGCAGTTTAGCCACGAGACATGCTCTTCAAACCCGTCCATATAACTCTTCAACAGATCCTCCAGTTGAAATTCTATCTCTTTTCTCGCATAGCTCTTCACCTTTTTTCCCCTGCGACTCAGCCGTATATTGACCGGTATCTTATGTTTCATCGCTGACAGATATGAAAAAACAGGCACGCACGCTGTCATGTCTTGATTTTAGTTATGAGCGCTTTAACATGGCGACATAATTAACGTGTTTCAATATTCATGAAGACAGCTGCGCATAAGCGGTTTCCCCGTGGTTTTTGTGCCCTAAGAATAATTGTCTTGATATCAGATGGAATAAGGTTTTTTTTTTTTTATGGGAGTTAGAGATGGCAATCGCTCGTGTATATCGTGACATGAACGTTTGGAGTCTTTTGACAGAGTGTTTTGTGGTGAGATGTTCGCCTGGCGTGACAGATAACGCACGCGCAAGATCATCGCTGTCTTTCATTAAAATTGCTCTATTGCTTTGTATAAGCTTACAGTAGTGGTCTAATATTCGGTTACAGCTCGTTATTCCGAAGGTTCGTTATTCCGAAGGCTCTTTAATCCGAAGATTCGTCATTCCGAAGGTTCATTGTTCCGAAGGTTCATTTTCGGATTAACGAATCTTCGGAATACCGCCACAAATGTTCGGATTAACGAACCCTTTTTCATTTTCGGATTAACGAACCACTAGGTATAGAGAATTTGTGTGTTTCGGATTAACGACCCTTCGGAATAACGAACCTTCGGAATAGCGAACCTTCGGAATAACGAACAGCACCCCCTAATATTCTATGAACAAAAAAAAAAATGTGTTTATGTTGCTGTATTCTATTTCAAAGGCATTTCTTTATATTGTGTGTGTATGTTTGTTTGTGTGGGTATGGGTGTGTGTGTGTGTGTGTATGAGCGGAGGAGGGCAATGACAATTTTAGCATTTTCATGATTCAATGTGTTTGCAAAATCATTAAATTTCTGATGTCGAGTAATAAGGGTTGACGTCTGACGGTAAGTGCTGTTGAAGTTGATTTTATTCAAAAGTATGAGACCTTGGGTAACATTTCCTATACCCCATCATGTCTCATCAGGGCATGGAATATATCGAGGCTGGAATATGTTTAGACGTGTATGCTAATGCCCATGCCAAATCTTGTGCTATGCACAAGCCTCAAAGTTTAATTACGGCGCCTGGAGTTACTTTCAGTCTTTGTTCCTCCGTGGTGTCTGCCTTTCCTTTTCAACACCCACACAATTTGTTTTTAAAAAAGCGGCCAGATGATAAGACCTGGAAACTTCGCCTTTGATCTCTTTAGCCTGGAGGGATAATGAATCGCATTTCCGAACATTAAACATTAATGAATGCCACTGAATTAGTAATTGGCTGGATAGACTTCCTTCACTCTGTCTTCATTACTAGACTCCTCGCGAGCTGGAACGATCATCAATCGAGAAGTATTTAGGAACGTCATAAGTAGTCGCGATCAGTCGACTTTCCATTGACACGTTGCGCCACACAGGCTGCACGCTCAATTGCATAGAATTCATCAGTTTTAAAAAAGGGGCAGCGAAAACATGTGATTATCATCAGCAGCGCTGGAACTTACTCCTCGGAAAGACCCTCATTATTACAGAATTGCACCTCCTCGACTTCTGTGTCCAAAGCTGACAAATTTCGCTGTTCCGCTGTGTCTAGTTCTATCACATAAATTCTCGGAACAAAAAGTCCGCGAAATTACCTATCAATGATAATGGAGTAATCACATCGTGAGCGTCATACCATTTCATTATGTTTAAGTGATGAGGAAAATTTGTAGAGGAGCTGTATGAGATATCATTTCCTAAATTTAAATCTAAATTTTTCATCGCAGTGTCCTTCAAGTCCCGACAAAGTGCATTGAAAACTTTCTGAATACTTTCTAGCCACATTGCACTTGTGTGTTAATTCGCAAGCTGACATTGGCTAACCTCGAATCGTATAGTACATGTATTGGTGACGTGGCAGGGAGGGTGTTCTTCTTAATTTAGTTGATGAGTATTTGCTTCAAATGATTATCCACGTGAAGGAAAATTGTATTGGGTAGAGAAACATTACTCTTACAGCTATATACGCATTCAGCATATTTGCAAAGTGCAGCAAATTGCCTAATCGTACGTCCATGTTTTTTTGTATCCCTATACCAAGAAAAGTGACAAAGGGTAGCAAAAAAACAAAAACAAAAAACCCAACAACACACAGCTGCTCCGGAATAATTCTATCGATATGCAATATTGTTTCTCGTTGCGTTTTGCCGCTATCCATGCTTAAGTCAATTTACACTTCGCCCAACAAAATTATTGTGTAGCATTTTAATCCCCCTCGCCGCCTTTTCAGGGTCAACGCAACCGCTCAAATTCCCTGGATTTGGCGCCCGGCCGTTTGTAGCAGGAGAAAGGTCAACCAAATTAAGATTTCTCCAGCGCCCACTTTGTTGACAGAAGGGAGGAAGGGACTAACTCCTTACACTCCACGGGTCATTATTCGATTTTTATCTCTTGGCGGTTATTCTTGATTTTTACGAAAACACTAAGAGTGGAAGGGGAGAGGGGTGGGGGATGGGGGGAATCGTCCCAGCCACGTTAATCGTTATAGTATTTCTGTTTCGTTTGAATCTTGCTCCGCCTCAAGGCTACGTCATCTAATGCGATCTAAGCTTACAATTCACATTCCCTTTGGGATGTTGTTGCGACTGATGAATCTCTGCATCGCCCGAGTGACCGAGAAAACATATATCTCAATTAAGTATTGTTTTCTTTTATTAAAGTTAGTTCCTTAGCGATTTCGGTGTCTAAGCCCAGGTGTGTCTGTACGTCGTCAGAAGACATTCAAAACGGATGCAGGTTTTCCAGGAAAAGGTGCTCAAGTTTATGATGCTTAGTATACATCTTTAATTCTCCCTAGAGCTTTATCATACTTTTTTTTTTTATTCATGAATCATTTTCAAACAAATTGTCTTGACCATTCTAAAACAAGCCGCTTAAAATAATTTGATTTCATTATTGTTTACTCGTCCATTCTCGACCAGAATCAGCAAATATGACGAATTGGAAACCTCAGTAAAGACTATCTCATGCTCACCAGATAGAAAATCATCCCAAATGCTTAAAAAAACAACAAATGACAGGTGATGACTGACAGTAAAATTATGAAATTCTACATGTCTGTAAAATCAAAGCTAATCAAATAGTGCTTTATGCTTACCATCACCGTCACGCAACCGAGACACAAAAACGAAAACTTTTGATTTCCTTCGTTTGACTTGTTTGATATTTTTTTTTTTATTGATCTATTGTGTTTATGGCGCTACTTGTTATCTTGAAAAATCATCACTTCAGACTGAAAAGCCCTTTTGAACATGCAGGCTGAATTCCCATGTGGATTTTCCTTTTTGTTCTCTTAATAAACAGAGTTAATCTCAGTGAAATAACTGCTCATGTGGCACAGAGCTAATACCAGATTCTTGTAGATCCAAAGCTCTCCAATGATCACATGATACTCCCAGTGCGCTTCGAAGTATTTCTTCTTTGTAAACATTTCCTTGAAAGAGAAAAACCTATCCAAACCGTTAATGTGGGTTATTGTGTCGCATTCCTCCCGGCAGTATTTTCATCTCAATTCTCTTGCATTTACCTCACGAAGCATTTCAAATGATAATTGTTCTTGTTCTCCTTGTCCGATTCAATTGTGTAATGGCAAAGCCTCAAGCACAAATCCGACCTCTGTAGAGCAACCACCTGATGATAAGTTGGGTCATCTTGAAGAAGAATTAGATAGATCGGATTTCTTTCCTACAAGGATATAAACTTCGAAGATAATGGTGTTGGTAGGATATATTGTGGATACAAAAAGTGTATCGGATGGCATGATAGTCCCCCCCCCCCCCCCCGTGTGGTTGTGTTTCTGGGCAAAGAATTACCTCCTACCAATAAAAAAAGGGCCAAGAAATGTACCTTTGCACTATTTAGACTGAATCGGTGGACAGTGTAAATTTCAAAAAATACCTAAAAAAAGTGGTGTCGTTTCACAAGCGCTATACCAGAAATGCACATGTGGCACAAGCAATGCCTAAAAAGGAGGGGGGGGGGGGGCAGCGCACAGGGAAACACAGTTGTAATAGATGAATCTAAACTTAGAATTTCTTGATGAGGACACTTAAAGATTTTTCTTTTTTACACTAGTTAGGAGATGACTGAGATCAAGGGTTTTGTGGTTTGTTGTTGCTGTTTTTTTTAATTGCAAATGATCATGTCAAAGCCCCTTTCTTTGGGTAGAATTAATGGGCATGAATCGCTCGGAGACGGGTTTGTGTCTGCAATTTCTATTTAACCCTTTGTGTGCTTTGAGTGCTGAATTGCACAGAAAGCCCCATAGCATTGTACAGAAGAGTGTATATACTATCCAAGGTCCCTGGCACAGAAAAAGGTTAAGCAAAATCAACCAGGGAGAGACTTTATCTGCATGAGAAAGGTTGACAAAGCAAAAACACTTGTTAGCTGAGACGTTGATAAAAGTTCCGTTGGCATGCAATATTTGTCACCGCACCGACTGGCAAGACTGTGTTCTGTTCCTTCTGTTAGAAAAAAAATAGGATTCTTCCAAGCCGTAATGCTTAGAGGATGTTGTACAAGTCAAGCGATTTGCTTATTGACAAACGGTTTCCTCCACCTGTATACTCAAAGATTTGTCGTCATGAAATATATGAATTATTTACATGATTATTTACTGAGAACTCCTGTTTATATGTCAATGATTTGTGAATAAATTATGTTTGATATTGTCATATTGGAGAAATAAAACTTACTGAAACTGAACCGACAATAAGAGATCAAATCAAATCGAGCTGCTTTCACGGAAGACAGTGACAAAGCCTGATTGTCTCATGGTTAAGACAAGTTTTATCAAGATAACGCCACAATGCTGCAAAGTAAAAATAAAGATCACCTAATACGAAACTCCTCTTCTTATATAATCTGTGTGTTTCGTTGTAAATGAATATACAACATGTAATTGCAATGATTTCTCTTTAGAAGAATTTTAGAATATACTTCTTGTCGCCCTAGCATTGCCCATCGCAATGTTTTGCCTTTATGTTGTTATTCGCGGTTAGCACTCTATAACAAATTTTTGTTTTTGTACATCATATTCGTGAGTCTTCTTGAATATCTGTCCGATTTTCCTCAAACTTTCACTGATGTGTTCTACTAATGTTGCTGCTTTCACTCAATCCACATTGCTTTTTGGGTTTACCTTCCCTTTAATGGCAAATAACGGAAACGTCCTTAACAAAGAATCTTAGCGGACACAATGATCACCGATATAATTATCTATATATTTCTGTTATTTACAGATAAAGTTGCAAGTTCTAGGCTGTAGCCGGAAGCATAAGGCAGTCTTAAGCAGGACTTTTTATATAAAAAAGACATACTGTTTCATCTACGTACGTGCCTTCTGAATGGATGATATATATCACGATATGACAGACATCCATTACTCACTCATTATGACGTCATTCCATCCTCAGCCTATCAAATCCTTTTATCCCCCTTTAAACGTACTTTCGCCACCTCAACTTCCATATGCAACGGGAATCTTGAATGTGCTCTTGCGTGCATACTCTTCCTTATCGATCTTCTGCCTGTCTTAATTTTGATTCTCCAATCTTTTCATCTCTCTCTCTCTCTCTCTCTTTCCCACCATGCACTTATGGTGGGGCGATATGCTAATGACCAAACTGCCCTGGGCGGGAATCAGATAAAGATCGGTCTGCCCTTTTCATCTATCTACGGCCACTCATGTGTTTAGACCAGTCATGGGGAGGGGGGGGGGGGGGGGCGAGGGAAGGGGGTACGACAGGAACTTCGAGGGGAAGAAAGGGGGTGCGAGAGGTATACCCTGAGAAGTTTTTCTTGAGGTCATATGAATATTCATTATTATACATAGGGCAGTGGATATCTGGCTTGTAGACGCAGAGATGCAAAGGTACTTCAAATCATTTCATGTTCTTACTCATCCTCATATATTTATTACTTGATTGTTTTATGTATACCGTCAGAAAAAAAGTAAAATGCTTATAACTTTAACGTGTTTAAGAAGACTTCACTTCTACATAATAATAATCATTATGTATGTGAACACGGGAATTGCAGGAAGTTGAGGATAATCGGAAAATCTGTTCGAAAGAAATGAATTTTTTGAGTTGTTGTTCAGTCCGTGTGTCGTCATAGTTGCATGAGAAGACTATGACAATTTGTGATATGCCAATAGGGCAACGACATAGCAAAATAATGATTATCTAAAACATACATACTTTTATTTTACTAGCATAATCAGAGAGCACTTAACTTATTATCTCTTTCAGAAAGCTCGAGAAATGATGTTACCCTAAACATAATAGCATGTCGAAAGAATGTGTACTTTCCATTCAAAAAAGCTGGCATTTCCTGATTCCATATTTGGCTACATTCAACAGTGAATTGCAAATTACATTCATATCAGTTACAAAAATTGCCATCCAAACTTTAAAATGTGATATATTTCCGACGAAAATTTTCTCCTCAAGTCTAGGCTCTTTGTTGATATATTATATTGACAAAGAGTCCCTGTTTGCGTATATCTTAATTCCATTTCAGAGCGTTCTTCATTTTGCCTAAGATGAAAAGAGACGGAGACAAACAAAGTAACCTGATCCTATGTCTCCAGTTTCACAAACATTCATCCACATACCCCGTCCTACGTATTGTGAATGTTGCACATTCGGGTTGATTTACAATCTAATCAGAAAATGTTCGCAGATTAAAGTCACTCAATTTACAAACTCATCGTGACCTTCAGATTCAATTTCCTTGTATAGGTAGAGGAGGAAATCCCTTGAATAAACTCAATCTTGAATTATTCATGAATAAGATTAAATCATTTTCTAGAGTAAAACCAGTGAACCAGTGTGGGAAGCCCCCTTGTTTAAAGTTGTCAGTCAGATCAAGTGAGTTGTTATTCCACTTTACGAAGCATCTTCATTCAAGCAAGCTAGCTGAAATGAAGGCCTTGAGTTTGTCACCGGCAGTCGAGGCATCAGTGGAAAAGGAATCTGCTATTATGCCACATCAAACGGGGAAGTTCAAGACACAGCAAAGACATCTTGAAAGATACCTGATGTCATCACACACAGAAAACAAAAATATAAAATATGCCGATTGCAAAAACATGGTAACACTTCACTGATGATAATATTTGAGTACTGACAAATAATTGATGTATAAACAAACTAAGAAATGCACAATTGAGAGTGCGTAGGTGGAGATGCAGCGCACTTGACGGTATTTATATGCAGAAACATGCACGAGGCGCTGCCGAGTGCGCGTTGCGCGACATTGCGTATATCCGAGAGTGCGTTGCATTTCTATTAACATCAAAACCGTAAATCAGTGCATTATTTGCTTTATAAAATGGGTCTATGAACTATGAAATCAGCTGGTTAAACTCTGTACTGCAATACAATGGGAAGGCTCTTACTATCGTAAGAATCAAAGCGATTGTTTAGGTTCGTGCCACAGTAATAGCTAAGCTGCCACAGGAGAACACGAAGCCCAGTTTAGGTTCTTTTGTCTGTTTTCTGAGATTTCTCCCGTGACGCGACTTTGTCGGCAACTCTTGAGGGCGACTCTAGTGGGAGAGAGAGAAAAAAAAAACCCCGAGAAGGAACACTCACATGGATAGAAAGATGAATCGATGCCCATGATGATGATAACAATAATAATGATGATGATGATGATGACAATAATATTTTTTTTTCATTCCACCGCATTAGCAGCATAATAATAATAATAATAATAATAATAATGATAACTATAATAATAATAATAATAGTAATAATAATAATAATGAAGAGAGTATACGTGACTCATCTTAGCATTTTTGATTTGCTCCATTCTTAATTGATTCCTGTCTATAGTATTCATTCTGACAAATTTATCCCAGGGGTCCAACGATCACCAGTTCGCCATTTATTTTCACCTGCCAGGTCAGTTCAGTATGATAACCCAACCTCAACCTATCGTCTCCCCCTGTAACTTTCACTCACTGTCCGCGGCCAATGGTCAACACCTGTCATGAGGGAGATTCCCCCCTGACGTACCCTCGCCTCCTGCCTACCAGTGAGTGATGAGGGGAACACATGTGAAAGCTTTCAGACCTCCGCACGCCGCGATCCGTCAGCTTTCGTTCGCGCTCTTTCCTAAACTCACTTCCCTGTTCTCTTCTCTCTACATACATTTCTGTCAAACTTGAAGACTCTACTGTACTCTAAAATTCAGCCTTTCTTATCGTTAGACTTCTTCACTCTTTGGGGGGAGATACTGCATTTCTGAATCTCTGTATTTTCGTAATACATGACAGATTATGTCTCTCCTGGCTTAACGTTTCTCTTTTGTTTTTGTTTCCCTTGCACCTCAGTCATTCTTTCTCTCAGATGTCCTTAACTTTGGTCACTTTAGATTTGCCTGTGTCAGTCTCATTTCTACTTTTCTATTCATCTCTTTGTCTTCCTCCCTCTATATATAAACCCGTTCTCCCTACTCTCACTTTCCCCCTTTTCCCGCGGGTAGGGTATCGCAAGCCTTACTGTCATGACTGGCAAGCTCTGCGCGTTATCTTGGCTGAACCAGTTTGATATGCCGTGGGGAACAGCAGTCTCTCCCGCTTTGCAAACCTCGTGTAGCTCTTAACTGAAAGTAAGTCTTGAATTCCAGCTCAAGAGGGGCCCTGTAGCACTGGATGGGTGAGAGTACATGACCGCACCTTGTTGAACGACAGATCTAATGGACGAGAATCCCTCCACCGACCGTCGACTGCACTTGTTTGCTTACAACCAGAATGGCGGATAAGATGTCTACTCGACATTGAGTAAACAGTTTGTCGAATATTTCCATTCATGGACCTTCAAGGATGAATACGATAATAGTGGATCTGATGACTGGTGTGTATCTACCTACACACACACACACACACACACACACACACACACACGCACGCACACAGACACACAGACACAGACACACAGACACACACACACTCACACACACACAGCCACACACAGCCACATACACACACACACACACACACAAACACACTCACACATATATACACACAAACACATTCATTTACACATGCACAAATGTTTAGAAATCTACGGTAGATGTAAACGTACTGTAGGGTTACGTTGATACTTTTACTCCACTGTCTGTCGTATGAAGAGTATGGATAAGAAATACATGCAAATCCCCTGCATGTTTTCCGATCACTGCTCTTTGTTTCTAAAGTAGAGAGAGAGAGAGAGAAAGAGAGGTAGGCAGACAGACCGACAGACAGACTGATGATATTAGTGTGCGACGATTTCTTGCACCTTTTTGCCTTTTTCAAAAACATATATGTTTAGCTCTGCCTTTCGACCCAAAACACTCCCCTAGTTACGGGCCTGCATATTTGCTTGCAATATATCGTAAGAGTGCGGAGCTTGTTTGGAGCATGAAGTGCATAAATTTTATGCATTTCTGTCTTGCAAAAAAAGACAACGACATCACAAAACAAAACAAAATGATAAAATGCAAGAAAGCGGGGGCGAGTTGCCAGCCAACTGAGGTCGAAACAGTAACGTAGTGGTGACAGGTTGGTTGCTGGTTGAATGACCATCATAGCATCTGGCGGTATTTTTCCCTGCAGGGTCTGGACTCCAGTTGATATTCAATTATGCCAGGGATCTAGAACAACGCCTGTTATACAAGAGAAAGAGAGAAATAGCTTTTAAAGGCTTCTAAGATTTAAGCGATGTTACATCGAAACACATTCTATTGCTCTACATAAAAGACTGCTTCAAAACCCTTTAACGATTCAATTTTCTACTGGCGACTGACTTATGATGTGAACATAACATGAAAGCTGTTTTTTTTTTTCGAAATCAAATGTCACTACGAAAATTGTCATACACAGCTTCTACATCGAATTTCTGAATTTATCAAGTTTTGGTTGCATGGGCATGGACGAAGACTATGGAAATACAATCCATCTATAGCACCTGAAAACGATCGGGTTACAATACCACTAGAATAATGGAACTGCTTTGCTGACTCCCTAAACATTGCTTGTATTTCTAGTGTCTATCGTTTATCCACGTCATGTCCTGATTTCTGGGTGATGTATAAGGGCGATTTAAAGGATAGGAGACGGCTGGAGTCGGGCTGCCGGTGCGTGAGAGATCATTTCCAAGCAGAATTACGATAAACATTAAAAGGTAAAACAGCACCATCTCGGAAACATGCCATGAACAAAGACTCGAAAGACGAGCCAGCATACCCTGGACTGTTGGCATGCAAACTCGGTGTGCTGACTGCTGAGTGTAAGAGATTTCTCCTATGACGCGACTTTGTCGGCAACTCTTGAGGGCGACTCTAGTGGGAGAGAGAGAACAAAAAAAAAAAAACAACAAACAAACCGAGAAGGAACACTCACATGGATAGAAAGATGAATAGATGCCCAAGATGATGATAACAATAATAATGATGATGATGATGGTAATAATAATAATAATAATAATAATAATTATTATTATTATTATTATTATTATTATTATTATCATTATTATCATTATTATTATTATCATCATCATCATCATTATTATTATACCGATGATAATGATAATTATTGTTATTATAATCATTATAATGATGATGATGATGATAATGGCGATTATTATTATTATTATTATAACTCATCATCATTATTATCATCATCAAGGTAAAAGGTAGAATATCAGAGGGGAGATAACTTTGTTGGTAAAGAACTGGAGATATTAGTAGAAAGAAGTAGGCCTAGATAAGAAAGGGGGGAGAGAGAAAGATGAATAAAAAAGGACAGTTTTGTGACTAGAAGGTCCATATATCATATGATTTATTCTCGATTTTAGATGTAAATATATTAAGAGCACATACTAGGAAAATATTTTTTTTTTTCGTGCAGCAACAATAAATCTATTGCTGTGGTTATAAAATCTTCATTTCCTGCGTCAACAGCCTAACTGTTTATGTTACGATTGGAATACTATCTATTTTCATAGAAAAGATTCTTACCATTTTTTTTTGGCAGACTCTCATGGCTTTTGTAAAAAGCCATCAGAATCCATCTTCTTACATGATGCATGGACTCGAGCTTCTCTCAACAGATTTGATGTAGCGTTCACTTCCACTCGTTCCTTCCCACAAGGACACATATTTTCTCTTATCCAATGAATTTTCTGCATTATGACTGTCATCATTCTCACCGGTCCAAAAAGTGGGTCGAATATGGAGGCGCTTCTGGAGGAGATTTGCAGGTTATGACACACCTTAACGCTTGACATTTCCAACGAAAAAAAAAAAAGCATTACATTGGAGACAGGTCGTTTGTTACCATGGTTACGGAATAGATGCTGCTGTGTGACGTGTTATCTTAGCATTTTGTTTGATTGATTTTGTCCTTTACTAATTGGGACAGTGGCAAACTGCATCAATGATGTTTGGATACATCATCGCCTAATAACTATGGCGACAACATCCTAGCCATGCACATTACTGACAAACTGCTCCAAGGTATGGTTAGAGCATCGTATATATCATTTAATGTTTTTCTTACTTTAAGGATTCACACTTCGGCAGAGATAATAAATATGCCACTGTTATCAAACCTATAAGATAGCGATAATCATCCAATTCTTCTCTCGTAAGTGTTGAGTTATTTTGCGAGATGATATTAATACTTCGCACGGATGAAGAAAAAGTAATGATATCACTTCATAAACTTCGTCATGAGACCTTGTTATGTGCGGGAAACCCAGCCCTCTCGCATGGAGACCTATTCACCAACAATTCACAGGACTGTTACAGGTCTTTCACTGGCAAGCTTTAAATCTGCGACGCGAACGCAAAGACGACTCAGCTGTCTTGCGCACGTGCAGAACACCATTTTTGGCCTAATCAGTTCTAGCGATCGCGTCGCAGATCTAAAGCTTGTTACTGTCTAAATCAGTGCATACTCATTTAAGTTCATGACTTACAGGAACTGATAGTCCCCTTTAACTCTTTCTGTGCCAGGCATTACGGACAGTATTGTTTACAAAGCTCTGGGATTTACTGCGCCAATCAGCACTTAAAGGCATACAAAGGGTTAATAACCGTACAGTTGATATCATTGTATATCAATGGCTAAGAGCTGATAACAATCTGTCCTCATTCGTTTGGGGTACCAGGCACATGTAAGGGTGCTTTCGTTACTACATTTAGGGGTCGCGGAACGTCTTTCGTGGTGTGTGTGTGTGTGGGGGGGGGGGGGGGGGGGAGTTAGGCTGCGGGACTGTGGACGGGGAGTCAAGGTCAGGGTTCGATTTTTCGATTTTTTTAAGAGCCCAAAACGAGTGTGTGTGAAGGGGGGTGCAGCCTCCCTTCCATGTATTGTATTGTATTGTATTTGCATTGAATATTCACATTTTCACGGGAGGGGAAAGACTGTCACATGTATTTTTTTTTCAACTTTTTTGCCATTCAGTGTTCTCAGGGTGTCCCGTGTGGTACTTATAGCTCGTTTGTCGCCTCCGGCGAACAGTCACGTGCCATTCGTTATCAATCGTTTGACCTATAAGAGTTAAAATTAGAAATTACAACTGATTGATAATACGTGTATCGGCTAATGAATGCTAATCGTCGTTTCCGGAGGCCCCGATGTATATTTTTTTTAACACATGCTACAAATCAGTATGTATGAATGTGAATGTCTTTACGAGAATGAAAATGTCACGAGTTGTTCAATATTGGGGTGATTTCCTCGTTCAGTTTACAACACGAGCTGGCTAATGTCATCGTTGACATGGTTTAACCTAGGCGGGGAGCGGGCAGAATTTCAAAACAAACACATGGTCCGATTGTTCTCATTAAATACAAGAACAATAGAGAGAGGGGGTTAAGTTGGAGGGGGAAGAGACGAAATCGACATAACCCCTTTCAGACTTGTGAGTTCTCCTATATAGCTAAAATGGATATGGCCCGTTTTGTGTGTCTGAATGCTCTCATGTTGATACATCGTATAAACTAAGTCGTACTTCGAAGTGATATTTTTCGTAGCGTTTCGATAGACGACGTTTATTGTTTGAATGGTCTCAAAGATAAATGAAACGTATATTCATACGACGTTTGGCGAAACAATAACACGGTGTCTGAAGGCGTCAATAGTTGTGAGTTCATTCTTGTTAACACTTACAGCCCCCCCCCCCTTCCTTGGATGATCTTCCCTATAGAGTAATTTTACCAATCAAACGAGAGCAGAGTCATAACATTCTTTTTTTTTCACTGCAACTTGCGGCAAATAGGAAACAAATAAACGAACAGACAAAAAGATTTATAAGACACACTAATCCTCCTCGAGTTATCCTTCATATTAAACTGAGGAAGAGCGGATGTCTGGAGGAGGAAAATAACATGCTAGCCGAGGGAATATAACACCCACTGAGTACTGTTCTGTAAGATTGGATCGCACGACATGCATTATTGATGCAGGTTTTGTGGAACGGATTCAAGAGACTGGGACTAAAAGTCAAATCACCAATGGATTTCCAGTGGAAAGGAAGTTCTATACTAGCTCATCACAAAATTTTTATCCTGAAAGGAAGCTTCAAACTCAAGTTTAAAGATGTACAGTTATTATACATAAAGTATTATAAAATTGACTGCACTTATAGACGGGTGGTCTGTAATATTGATAACCAGATGACTCACTGTATAACTGTCATGGTGTTGAACACGCTTTTGCTGCCTGCTCATTCAGCCCAAAAGAGTTACCTATAGCCTCAAGTAGATGATTATGATGAATAATTATCATCTCTGCATTTTGCGCATTATCATCATTGTTTTTAAAGTCATGAATAGTTGATCGACACATCTTTCAAGAGTGATGTGGTGCATAAACACATACACGCTCATTTCTGACTATATCTTTGAATATTTAAAATGCGTTATGGATTCCAGAGATACACAGACGTAAAACATTTATTGATTCATATTCTATGACGCTACATCACAGATGTAATCTCTTGATATTGCTCACATCAACTGTTGTCCTTTACTGCAGCGTCTATCTTTTTACGATTGATTTCAAATTAGAAAACATCCCCCCCCCAAAAAAAAAATGTGTATGATACTTTTGTGTGTACATGAAAACTGGCAAAAACAAGTAAATATAATAAAATGAAAAGCTCGTTTTTATTTTTACCTACCCCTGAAATTTCATTTGACAGATTAATGGTGTGTGTTTTTTTTTTTAGCTGGCCGGAGGTAAACTCTGTTAAAGATCGGAAAGAGGTCAGGATCCCCCCCCCCTTCTATCCCATCATAAAACATTAAAACTTGTTGACACTGTCTTCTCAAAATTAGGCACGTACTCTTAACTCCTTGACAAAGTATCCGGTATCCAGGGTTGTCAACGTGCCCTATATGGAAGACTTGCAGAAAGCTGTGCCACGCCTACCTTACGGGTATTCGTGTTTTATTTGTTTCTTCTTTGACTTTTTTTTTTAACGAGGTATTGTTTTTCTAGTTAATGGTCATTTTAGAGCTGACGCGGTATTACTATCACGCCTGCGGTATAGAAAAGGATAATACAAGTGGCAATGTGGAAAGTAATACTTTCACACTGCTAAGAACAAGTAACTGTCAGAGAAAATGAAATTTGCGCCTCGGTTTCTTGTGTGTGGCTAGTCGAATGGGTCAGAATAGGTCACTTACGCTCCAGTGCAGTTAATGCGTTAGGACAGAGTATTCAGTCCGTCAACAAAATGAATCCACGTTTACTGAAACGTGAAGCGATGTTATTTCGTCACCAACGGGCCCTTGTAACTTACTCCACAATATTAGCGACAACAATGACAACAATTGCCACAGAGATTGTTCGTGTGCCCTGTCTGTGGTTTCGACGGACATTGATTGTGCACACGTGTTTGCTGTGACAAAATTCTTTTTATTTGTTTGTTGTGTCCCACAAGGCGAAAGCTGCGTAAGTCGACCTAAAGCTTCGCCTTGCTAATTTACCCTGCTCGTTCCTCAGTCACCTGCGAATAATTTGTTTTTTCCTTGCCTAGACGCCAGAATGAAGTAATCGAAAGTTATTTCCAGAGATAGGTTAGACAGCCACCGAGAGGGCATCTTATTGGGACCAAGACATCCCCTCAGGGAGGATGAAAAGAAACGCGGCTAGCTTAGATAGAGCGCAGAGGATCAAAGTACGGGATTTGTATACATCTTAATTTGCGTAGACCCACGTAATAGAGAGAGTACTATGTGTGAATGCGTCTGAGTGCATGAGGGAGACAGACAGACAGACAGACAGACAGACAGACAGACAGACGGACAGATACAGGGAGAATAGCTATAGTGTAAGGAGATGACAAGATGGCTATGCGCATTCAAATATGTGTGGGAGTGCGTGTGCTCGAGGGAAAGGAAGTATGGATTATACAGTAATGGGTAATTTTTATTTGTCTTAGAATGAAGCAATGATAAGGAAAGGAACTCGTTCGCCGTAAGCCCGTTTACATAAATTTATGTGTGTGTCTCTGTGTATGTAACTAGATTTTTAGAGAAGAAACACTCAACTTTGTTTGAATCACATGATAACTCTGTGACAATCGGGACTTATAACCCCTGTTGGCCTTTTTTTCACTGTTTTCTACTTTAGAGCCGTGCTTTCCTCAGCCCCTCATGATCTTTAGCCACTTTACAACCGTGACACCTTACGGCTCGCAATACTAGATAGTCCAGGTCTGTCGCTGGATATAACCCATTTCCTCAAATCAGAGAAGGAACTGAAACAAGGCTAAGCTTTACCAGAAGAAATAGAAGGGTAATGGGGGAACGGTGCTTGGCCAAGGAATTCGAATAAAAGGAGAAAATCTACTTGTTCAAAGCAATGTTTTCGTACTTAGTTACTCTTGGAATACAGAGCAAAGCTAAGAATCACGCACAAGACCATGTTCTGGGTCACGTGAAACATTTGCCTTTTGTTGAAAGTATCACTTATTTGTCAGCAGTTATGGCAAACTATATTCAGAGCGCGTGCTCATACACAGCGTCTTGTGTTTTCTGGACTTTCTGTGCTATAGTGGGCATCTTTTACTTTTGTGAGCACTGACCCATGTGTCACTTCGTATACATCATATTTATATAAACATGTATTAATACAGGCACGACTGTGATCTCTTGAAATCACGTATGAATGACCAAATTAATCTTAGTTCTGTGAGTCCTGGCCCATGCGTTACTACCTATACAATATGTAAACATTACTGATACATTGTCTGTACGACTATGTTCTCTTGAAATTATGTATGGGTGGCCAAATGTATAATAATATTAATAATGATGATATTGCAGTTAATAATATCAATTATAATGATATTACAATCAATCATCACAGAAATGTAAATGCTGGATAAAAAGAGGATTATTACTTAGGCTTAACACTCATGTGTGGTAGATTTAGATATATCAAAAGAGCGATTCTACGTCATAATCATAACATCATTATCAACTGATAAACATAAAAGGCGCCATCACATTTTCCTCAAACTTCGCTCGTATATTTTACTAATATTTTAGCATTCACTCAATCTACATAATCCTATAGCTCTGGGTTTCATTCCCCTTTAACCTTTCCTGTGCCAATGAGTCATAATGTAATGTGCAAAAATTTTACATACATACCTATATGGACAAGAAATTAAAGTGGTATGCAGAGAGTTAATATAAGTAACGATCAATGTGACATCGCCACGGGGATGGGTCAACGCTGATCTCATCCCCAGGCACTGTAAACTCGGCCATACTATGCTCGCCAACACATCACGTACAACATCCCATAATCGGGAATAAACGATGTACGCATCACAGCATACGAAAACATTCGTCGCCCAGTTCAACGAACCTCTGTGCTTTCCAGTGGATCGAAAAATACAGTGGATTTTTTTTTTTCTTAAGGTGAACGTGCGTAGCAAGACAATTTCCATGCTGTGCCATGTAATCTGGCTAATGATGGCTGATACTCAAAAAGATTTGAAACAGGGCTTCGGCAAAACAAACTGATGCAGAACCGGTGGCTATTAGGAATTCAAGACAAAAATAGATGGAGAGAGAGAGAGGGGGGGGGGGGAGAATGCTGTCTCGAGCTTCCTCAATATCTCTAACAAAATAAAAAAACATTTGTTATGCACTTAGGCTAAAACAAAGGAAAACTTTTGACGCATGCATGAAATTAAAAAGTCTTTAACGAAATTCTTATGAGGCATGCTTTTCTCTTAATAAAAGTAAGTGAAAAGGCTACAAAGATGACTTTCTTTGTCACATTTCCGACGTTGTGCAGGCTTATATGATATAGATTATGTTATCCTGTATTATTTGTCGTTTGTAATATTGTTGTCAGTAGTATTTCAATCCGCGTAAGTAATTTCTTTCTGACGTTTCTATTTCTTGTTGGTACACTGCCGTATCATTATTCATTAAACAGGAAATGTACATTTGGTCACGAAAGAATGATCCCAGCCTGTCTAAAAATTGCTCAAACATGGAATGTAGATTTATTTTTGGTATACGTGCGTAATCATCTTGAAAGCTTTGAGCTGGACGGTATAATTTTTGTTTTCTAAATGAAGCTGATGCGGTTTTAGAAAATATACAGAAGTTAATATCGTGTTGTCAAAAGATATCTCAAATCTTAAAATACGTGAACAGTTTATGTTATTTTATATCATTTACAAGAAGTGCTATAGGCTTGTAATGATAACATCTACAGCTAAAGTTTGGTATGCCGAATTTCTTTTGCTTAAGAGGATATTATCCAAGTTTTGTATAGCAGACGATAAGCCCCGTTTCTAAACTGCTGAAATAAATCGTTGTCTGCGTCAAATGAATCTTACCTGTTTCATTCAACATTCTTACGACACAGTCCCTAACAGGTAGCATTAGTGGAATTCCCTTGTTGCGTGTAAAGTTAAAACAACATTTTCTTTGATTCTACCAAAAAAACAACAACAAAAAAACAACCCAACGTTATGATGAGAACAATCGAAGAGTTTGCTATTCGAAAATTAACTAGTTTACCGAATATAATGAAGTGGTATCATTCTGCCCCATGAGTGAATGTCCTAAAGGTATTGTGTGATAGTTTATCTTTATTATTCTTACGGTAGTCCTGCAGACAAAAGCGAGGTATATTCCGTACTTCAGTTAAAAGTAAGTTAATCCCCAAGTGTAGAGAGTCATGCATTTCGTGACAAGATCGAAAAACTCCTTCCACAGAAATGGTATGTAATGCAATATCACTTCTATTTATTTGTTCTCCATTCATATAGATGCTTTCCACTATAATTTCCCCTCACTGGAGATTCCATGAGTCTTGTATTTCTGTGACTTTAGACACCCTCTAGGCTAAAAATCAAAGCATGAAATTTGACTCTACAAGACTTGATTGCAGAAGATAGCCCGAAATCAACACACCTACGCGTCAGGTGTATTCATGATCTTTCGTTGTCTGTTCTGCTAAAAAGAAAAAAGAAGAAGAAGAAGAAGAAGAAGAAGAAGAAGAAGAAGAAGAATGTAACCATATTTTCCATTGGAACGACAATGCTTCCTGTGCTTGCGTCAGTGTTTTCCCGTGTATGGGCATATGTGCGTGTGTGTGTGTGTGTGTGTGTGTGTGTGTGTATGTATGTGTATCTTGTGATTATACGACAGCTAAGTTAACCTGTCTGAAATCTCAATAGGCTTTGCATACCAAACACCAGGCTACGATAGCAAAAGGGTTAAGTACATATCTCAATGTCCCTGATGTATCCTCTTTAACAAAGATTCGTTGACTTTAAAACTTCTTTAATGAAAACTCTGAACATTTAGTGTTAAAAAGTCGTGTATGTATATACAGCGCTTTGAAATTTCCTATCTCCAAAGAGTCAAGACTCTTTTGATTATTTGTGTATACGCGTAAAAGATGCGTAGCGATTCGTATGTTTGGTTGAAGACATGTGAAGACATAGTGAAGAAATACTATCACTTTTTATTCTAACATGATTTGTTCATCAGCGTTATCAGTACCATAGGAGGTGACGGAGTTTGGTTACTTTTTTCATATCTAAAGAAGACATCGTCACCTCAAAGCTCGACAATGATGCCAAGCAAACTGTGAGGAGATGGAATCGTTTTCTACGTACGGAGTGCTTGGAAGCACCTTCACTTCTTGAAGACACGACACAACACGACTTAGACTTCCTGTAAGGCAGCAGACAGAGGCGAATCGAGATACGGTTGAGATGTTATACAGTACTTATCGCACTCTTCAACTTGGATCGTGATAGGAGCGAACGCTGGTGATCGTCGTTTCTCCTCTCCGGAAATTACACTTTACACGACGTGCGGGGAGTCGTGTCGCGCTCGTCAAGTCGGAAATGCCCTACCTTCCCGTCATGCTATGCGCAGATTTGGATGGATCTGTGCCTTCTGACTGACAAATATCGCTTAGTGTGGATTTACATTAGAGAACGGAAGGGGACAATCGCTCTCACCTGTCGGCACATCACTGTGAGCTTCCGTCTTTTCCGAGTAGCCCTTTTAAATTGTTGTTGACGAATGTCTCTTAAGGTGATCGATTGTGTTGTACCCATGAAACGCGATCTCCGATATACCGCGATAGTCTGATAACTTACCTCGAACTAATAATTGCTGTGTTTAACTTAGAAAAGGGCGACACTTTACTAACTATCAAAACCTTAAAGATGTGTCGGTATGACTGACAGTGTTTTGATATTCACTTTTTGCAATATCCACATGTACCTTAAAATACTAATGTTGAGAATTGCTTTGAACTTTTCATAAACAATGATATCAGTTTCTTGTTTCCAAACTGACATATTATGAGGTGAAGCAGCAAGACTGCATAACAACGTGATGAAACCTGTACAGTCTGTTGATAGTATAGCTTGAAACAATGACACAAAAGGACGTAGGTAGAGAAAAATGCTGTCATTCTTATTTTGTGTGTGTGTGTGTGTGTGTGCGCGTGTGTGTGTTTTTTTTTTTTTTTTTTTTTGGGGGGGGGGGGAGGTGGCCAGCTCATTATTTGATAATGCATAAATTCTTTCTATGAATACCACAAACTATCCAGGAATATTTCTGTTACGTGGAAACGGGTAATGAAATGCGAAAATATTCCGTTTGCTTCCTCTAAAACAATCCGAAAACTGTTTTATTTTTTACGTAAACTGGCCTCCATCGCGAGGCTAAAATCCAAGAATCTCAGTCGAGGTTTTATTTCTATTATACCTTTTCAGAACTGTTTTCCCCCAAGCAACTGCCCCCTTTACTTAGGATAAAAAACGGGATCCTCAGTTGAGGTTTTGCCTCTACCTGCCAAGACTTCCCAGCGTCTATTCTGCTCTGATCGAAACTCATTTACTTGTATCCCCAGTAATCACAGGAATTCCGTTCTCATCACATAGGAAATTTCCTTGATGATGTTGTGGGAGCAAATGCCACCAGTGCTGCTGTGTTGACGTAGCCCAGATTGGCGTTATCAAACGTACACTTTGAATCACTCTGCACAAGCACCTCTACACGTACTTAACTCGTTGGACCCCCACAGAGTAGCTTAGGTCTCTATCAACATCCTTCACTCAATGAGCAGGTGTCACTATTATAACGGAGAAGAGGGGTGGTTGTGATCATAGAACATACCCAGTGGTAAGACCGTCCATATTGAGTTCGATTCATTTGCGTAACTGAATTTAGTATGGAAGGCCAGGTGGAGAAAAATTCGATTAAAACGTGATGGCGTAAAACGATTTGATAGAAGTTGTCGGATCGCTGCCAGTGAAAGTAGTCTGAGCTATGTATCGTCACGAGCCCATATCCGATTAATCGTGTCGCGTAAACTGACCTTTCTGGTCCGTCCGTTAGGTTCGATTGACCCATCTCGTATCGCCTCAGCAGCTGCATCGCAAAAAAAGGACAAAAAAGTAGGTGAGGTTATAGTGTGCGACCTTATTCCATAATGACTTGTGACTAGACGAGGCTTACAGGGGATTTAGCCGCCTTGTGATTGGCTGGTGGATAGCACATGACAATGAAAATGTAGAGCAAACTTGTCATCTTAGCCTCCTAGCCAATGGATGAGCTTCATCTTCGACCGAAAACTTTTCTTAGCTGAAGACACGTGTGAATGCAGACGGACTGCTGTCTTAAGCCTCGTCTTAAGAGACCTCTCCTTCCGGGCGTTCTCCAGCGAAGATTCACCCGTGTTTACATTCCACAGATTCCAAAAACACGGGTTGAACTCCGAGTGCCCCGTTTTAACAGGCATTGGTCAAAATCCTTCTCCGGGGAGGATACGCTCTCTTTGGCCAATCACGTTACAGATAGTTGAAAATAGAAGCATTTCACATCATTGTTATTACAGTAGCATGTGATTGCGTACTAATGTGCACGTGTGTACTGATATAGGCATGTGGGCCCTATAATCTACAAAAGCGTTTGAATTAGGGCTACTGTTTTTCCGTAAAATATGTTTACCGCGCAAACACCTTTTATCTTTCAAAAAGACATAAATAATGTATAAGTCATGAAATCAGCCACATGTTTTACAATCAGAGCACGCGTATTACGATACCGTTCAACCCACAGAATTCAATGAGTGTAACAACTTTATACTTATACGTAACTGCACACAGTCCTTTACACGCTGTGCTTAAGTCGCCGTGCTTCGCGCGGCGTCTGGTCGGGCTAATAGGGAGAGTTCATACAGGATTTGTGTGGCGCAGCGCTGGTAACCTGACTTCGCGCTGATTGCATGACGCCTCCGGGCCGGGGAAGATTCACCCCTCGAGCGTCTTTACAGACAGCGTCTACCCTGGTTGATGGCAGGGTAAGATTTCTCCGTAGGCTCTCCGGAGGCTGTCCACTGTGTTGCGTCCTAACAGACACAATCTTCTCCGGAGAGCAATCTTCGCCGGAGGCTACCCCGAGGCTACCCTGCGTTTTGTTGCCTGTTAAGACGGGGCTTTAGTAAAGCAATGGGCCGTGCATATTTGTCAACTCCACCAATTTGGGCGGTATAGAATATCGCTGTATGGTAATTTGAACCGGCTACTAATTTTTTTTTGGCAAACCTGGCTTAGAATCTAATTAAATTACTTTCTTCTTTGTCGTGCGTTTCCTTGAGAATAGCCTAGAAATAGTGTGGATATAACACAATCTTTCGTTGAACTTGAAATCGAAACCCTTCGTACGTGTGTATTGCGCAGTCAAAAGTGCAGTGCATGGATATTCAATACTGACTTAAGTTGGATAGGATCTGTTATAGCGGACCCGCCGCAATCGCGTGTGAGGACAAACTATTATCGTTTATTTTGCTATCAGAGTGTGCACGTGCGACCTGGCAATGGATACCATAACCTTGACATAGGCTAACATACATATATCTTCTATCAGGCAGGGACGTCGTGTGTTAGTTTGATTTCTGCGTGGTAATTACTGCAAAATAGTCAATCGAATACAAATGAACATGTCCCCTCAAACATACAAAATACACTATGATAGAAACTACGCACCAAGTCACAGAGTTCATAACGCAAAACAAACAAACAAACAAACAAACAAACAAAGTTTCACACCGTGGTAGGGGGGGGGGGGAGATACCCTCGGCTATGTCACCATCCTTTTTCTTCCTTGCAAACCCTGGCAAGTGTGACATTTTAGACCCGAGGAAACAGCAGCGAAATCTGAACCCTGGCAAGATCAATCAAACGTTCGCCTCCGCGTTAGGCACACACGCTCTGTTGATAAAACTCGTTGCCTGTTTTTAAAGAAAAGCTAACCTTTCGTGAAGTGACTGACATCAGGTCCTAACATGGGGACAGACGCTTGTCTCATTCCGTCGAACGCTTTTCATTGACAGTTTACCGCGATGTACCCATATTTGCGGTGAGTCTTACGGGAAAGTGAAATTGCGAGGGGTTACAGCACGTTATATCACTCGGCAAAAATGGACTTGCACAAAACGAAAGTCGCAAAACACCCAACGGTCCCAATTTATGTAAACAGAAATTGCTTTGAGGAACTTGCATGATATACACCGTTTTAAACTTTCAGTCGGGAGACAAAGTGTTATGGAAACTGAAAAAGTTTTA
The DNA here is from genome assembly GCA_033980235.1 of Diadema setosum. NCBI lineage: Eukaryota > Metazoa > Echinodermata > Echinoidea > Diadematoida > Diadematidae > Diadema > Diadema setosum. The sequence continues at coordinate 1,025,171 of CM067066.1, forward strand.
AAGCTCTTAGATCTCTTGCGACCTTATTACAAACATATATCTTTCACGAACCCGCGACGGAAGTGTACTTTCCATCTTGACGAGGAAGCCCCCAAAGCGAGCTTTCATCATGTCCATGGTGGAAACTTGGCAGGCCGCCCTCTTCGACAAGTGGATCAACACAAACCAAGACAGGCAGATAATCGATACGTTACTCTAGATGCTAAACAGTAAACATCGAAAGGACGGCAGACATCATACGCCCACACGAAAGAGCTTCAAAAACAGGATGACGTGGTACTAATGAGAATAGGAAAGTATAAGATCTAGCGCACTTAACAGAGCACCATCTGGTTGGCCCTGGGTATGTGGAGGACTGTGTAACCAGGCGACTCAGTGGTGAAAAGAATACTATTTATATCACTAGTATTTGTTTTAGTGTAAACTTCTGGGGTTTCTTGTTTCCACGTCGGGAATCATGTGTGACTAGGGTTCAATAGAACCTTCTTTTTTTTTTGTGCTGGTCACGTGACAAGATGATGTCATGGCCCACAGCTCTAGGTCCTTTCTATGGTAAGTGTTTCGGAATTAAGTTATTTGAAATATGCAAATATCCCTTCCCAGAAATCAGGAAAGCCCCTTGAAAAATTATCGCAGTTCGTCAGATGATGGTTTAAAGTTTAAGTTATAGTCATTCTTCGTCTATTGCGCCCTGTTATACAAGTAAGATCACGCTTTTCATATCATATATTTGTATATTGATTATGTATGTTACTTCTGTAAGATTTCCGAGATTGTCCGGAATCCAGTGTTCCACATTGCTGCGTGGAGTCTCAAAGATGGTATTTTGGCTAGAAGTTGGTTCTTGAAGGTTGACGAACCCTTACGAATTTCGACGGTATGCTATTGAAATGTTGTACACCGGTTGGCCGCGGGACGACAGCTCCGAGCTGTGATGGGTTAGATTTGTAATCGAAGAGTTATGAGTTATGTTCGAAATTCATGGTTTTATGAAGATGATGCACATTGAAAGTGTTTAGTACTTTCATTTATCAGGCCAGACCAGGTGTTAATACGGCACAAGTTGATCTAAATCCATTGAAGTAATAAATCATTTGAAAGTTGAATGAAAGTTATCTGCGCTGTTCGCGCTGAGTATCGATGCACTCCGCTCAGAGAAGATCGCACTATAGGAGGAGGTGCGGGCCGAGATAACGGGCAGACTTTTAAAAGTTAAGTGGCGTTACAAGAAAGTTCGGTTTCAGTGGATAGCAATATCGATTGCATATTAGAAATTGGAAGATCAAGCGCAACCTTTTATTCCAACAGAATCGCTCATAACTTACAAGCAATTCTGAATTTGTAATTTATCGCAGGACTTATTATAGGGATTTCATATTGATTGCAACTCTCTTGCAACGCCCCCTTCCAGGCTGTAAAATATCGTGGAACGTAACGCATAGAGAATGTTACAGGGTATACAGTAAGTTGAGGGAAAAGTGAGCAGGCACTAATGTTAAATGCCGTACACATTAGGATATCAACGAGGTGTCGTATTCGGATAAAGGTAGGCCCCTAAATTGCCACTTGGTCTAATCCCGCCTTGTCTAATGCCCATTTTGGTCTCGTCCTGTATAAGCGAATGGAATTAGCTGTATTGGTGTTGGACGATGGGTGTTGGACAATCTCGATGGTGGAACATCTTTGAACAGTCCCATCTAGTATCAGACAAAGTGACTATAATCCTTCAGAGAAACTGCGCAAGCTGCGTTTTCTAGACTAACGAGACATTTCAAAGCACCAATATTCGGGAAAGCTAGTCTTTGTCCAAGCAGTTGAAAGGAAAAATGTGACTAGATGGTTCCCTTTATATTACCATACCTGCTAGGCTATAGAGTGTTGCTAGAACTGCATTCGCTAGCGGCTTTGTAATGTTTTTTTTTATGCGTGTTTGATATGTTGATATTGTTAACTGTTCTGTAATATTACATCGGTAGGACAGGGCAAACATGGCAAAGGCTGAAATAAGGTCTGAGGACTGATTACATGTAAATTGGGCTTTGAACTTTGAACTTAAACCTTTGAATTTAACTTGGAAATACATTTATACATAGGCCTTCATATACTCATTTTCTACTTCTCCGACTTTATCGTTTTCATACAAAGCAACATAATACCTGGATTGAATTTTCATTTAATAGAGGAATTGGCGTTGAGGTCAAATTTTCTTAAAACGTCCTGCTTTATTTCAACAGACAAACAAGAAAACAATGCTCGCAATCGAAATGAGAAAACACCCCAAAGATATCAGTTCATGCCTAAGAAATGGAAGTGGAATGAATTGCATTCTTTGCTGACTACCCTACACAGCAGAGATGCGCATCTGACTATGCATCACGATTATCCGTACAGAGATTCAATGCAGGCAATGAAATGCCAATACTATGTGGAAAAAACAAACGTTATGCGTTCTAAGGAGAATCATATTTTGCACCTTCAACTTAACTAATTTTGTTTTTCTCAACCATAAAGATATGTCATGTGCCTCTCTTCTTAACTTCACGGCGCTCCTAAAGTGTACAGATCTCTTCCAATAAGAATCCAATCCGGGGAAACGTCTCGAAACGCCTCCGAGCTGTTTGCTTCTCAAACATTAACAAGAATAATCTCGTTAGAGGAGATTCAGTAGTTTTAGAGGGTTCTGAATGTGTTGTGAATGTTGATGACATGCCTGCGGCAGAACACTTTGCTTAGCCGCTCGCCTTTATTTGATTCATAAAGGGCTGCTGACATCGTAAAAGGGGAGAAAATGAGTGCTGAGCACTTCACGCGTACGCCTCTACGAATGAGATATCTTTGGACGACTACTGAGAATACATTGGAGCAAAAACAACCGTCCCCGACAAAATCTCATCAATTTCAACATCAGATTTTCGGGTTTAAAGACGCCTGTCGGCTTAAAGAGTCAGAATATATCTTACAAACATTCCGGATAGGACCCAATTGTAAGAAAGAACATTAGATTCCACAATTCCTAGCATTCGAAACCTGAATTTGTGCACCACCGTTTACATTTAACTAGCTTTCCAATTTAAGGGGAAATTATACTGACCCATTGACACCGCACGCTAATAAACTTGTAGTCTGTAGTTTTGTTTTATTTTGTTTTGTGCTGTGTGCTTTGTTTTGCCTTGATTTAAGTATTTCACCGAAAGTGAATTTTCCGTTCGGAGATTCCATAGTGCCATGATATGCCAATAGTCTTCTTCTTTACACAAGCAACAAGCGTAGTTGACACCGTTGAGCTGAACTGCAGATACGCACCGACGGGATTGATTACCAACCTCCCGAACAGTACCCGAACTGCAGCGACTTTATACCGAGCATCTCCGAATGACGTCAGTATCGTTTTTGGCAGTCTGTGGTTGCATACAGATGTTTCATATCAATGTCTTTAACGCTGAAATCAGTTCTTTATACCATCGATCAATCATATAGCGAACCATCTCGCTAAGCTAGGAACATCTCTAGGTGTAGGCCTACAGTATGGCACATTGTACATTGCAAGGCTGGGGCCGCGATAACCCGTGATTTTATACACTGCCACACAAGTCCAATACCTATCGACAAGCACGCATGCGCGGTAGACTCAATGGCTTACACCAAGAGGCTTCCTAAGAATCTAGTAATTCAGCCTCCATCTTTCGTAATAACTATAGATCATTACTTCAAGTGCCATTTCAAAGACGACGATCTACCAACTTGAATTGAGTGATAAAAAAGAAGAAGAGAATTAAGTCAAACGTGCGACGTAATTATTGATATTACACTGAAAATGCAGTCTGTATAGAGCAATGAGCACCAATATCTGCAATAATGTATGTCACCCCATCATATATTTGATTGCCGATTAAACAAAAATGATAATCCTTATTATTTAGATATCATTAGATGCTTGATTCTCCTTGTAAAATATTATTCACCCTTCTCTCTATCCCTTCTTTATATACTAGTCCAGAAATTTACTGATGAATTAGTAGTACTATGTCGAATGAATAACGAATACACTTTAGGAAACCTACTGCAGAGATAAGATGCGATAAATGTTTTATGAGACGAATGACCCTCCTCGGGGCTTTGGGAGTGATCTAGTAAATGTCAACGGTCATTAGCAGCAAGACACCGTTATCAAATTTTCATCGCGATTAAAGACGCGGGGGTAAATCCCACTGCAAAGACTGACTGTTTGTGACGTCACACAGAGGTCCCGCACAGTTTTACGATATGAGTCATTGGTTATGTGGGGTGTGCCATCTGCTTTAAACACTGCAATAGTTAGAACGAACGTAAACGCATTACTAGGAAGAACAAGGTAGCTCCAATGTGTTATCTTCTACGTTTTGACATGGCTCACATTTTGTGCGGCATTAAAGAATAAAACTTTGAATTTCTAATAACAGTGTAGTTGGAAAAATCACCAAAAACAAATGTATTGCTTTATAGGAAACATATTATCAAGACAAATTCAATCTTCAGTGGGACTGAAAAAAACAAACCCAAAACGCGCCTGGCTGTTTGTTTCTTCAAACATCAGTCGCATCTGCGAAATAACAATTATCCAGAAGAGTCAAACGCCATCTTGTTTTTGCTATTGGTTGCTAGTGTCTTTTTTTCGTTGTCTTCAGGTACGGACGAATTCCCTACAATGCATATCCACAAAGTTGTACTCAGTTCATCTATCAGCCGTTGCGTGCATCCACTAATATCTTTCACCGTCTTCTATGGCATTTAAGCTAACAAAACACCACTTTTTTGTTATTTCAGGTGCCAACCACTCATATATATATTCTTTTTTCATCACTTGGTTCTGAGACCTTTTTTTTACTGAGGTACAGTCTAGCATGTGTTACATTTTGAAAATGAGAAAAATGGAAAATGAAATATATGCCACTGACAAAAAATGACAACAGCCTTGAGATTTAAGAATAGTACACTGAACTGTGAAAAGTCCTTGTAATAAGCACGGCTTGATCCCCTCTTGGCAGCCGATCAAGTGGAGTCATTTCTGGAATTATATGACGGGCAGGAAGCGGCGGGCCATTAGCCATGTTTTAAGGGAAATCAAGGGCTTGATTTCCTTTAATCCGAGTTTTTCAAAAGTGATACTGGACTATGACGAATGTACCAAAAGCACTTATCGCCAATCTTTTTAGATTCCCAAATATATCCACACACGGTTTCAGTTCGATAATTCTGACCTTTCCGGAAAAAATAAAACAGACAGATAGATTTTTCCATTTGGTAATTCGTGTCTAAAGGTATGGGAGAATATCCTAAGGTGTTTTCACAGAATACAACTAACGCGAAGGCGAGCATCGCTTTAGACACGATGCAGTAAATGGTATTGCGTGTAATTTGTTTTTTGTTTATGTTTATTTTTTATTTTTTGGCCATGATTTGATATACAGTATAGTCTATAATACTGTCTGGTCTTGTGCGCTATGAAATGACATAGAAAATCACAATGTATACTACAGTATTAAGATGTGGTATCTTGAATGATGTCCTGAAACCGGGTTCTGATGTGTATTTGGATAAAGACTCATGATAATCTCATAAGGCATTCTATCATTTTAGGTTTATGCACACATATGATAATCATTGCCCATGCAACATCGAGAACTGGTCAAACATAAAACAATTGACATGAAGATACACCGAATCTTAGGACCGTTTTGGATAACTTCAGCTCTGTGGGGAGAGAAGGCTCATTCTGCCCATGTGGAGATGGCCTTCACACGGCTTTTATATACACAGGTATATGTATATATAATATATAATATATAATATATAATACGTAATATATAATATATAATATCTAATATATATATTTTTTGTGAAAGAAGTCACCACTACAACAGCTTTTTGGCTTATATATCTAATATATATATATATATATATATATATATATATATCATATATTGTTACATAGACGGTAAATTGAGTGAATTTACAAGACGTATAGGGTAGACAAGAAGTAAGTTCTAAGAAAAGTGCATGATACTAGTATCCTGCACATCTGCAGCTTGAGTACTCTGTAAGTCCATAAACAATATAAAGAACATTAGATTACCACCATATTTTCTGAGAGAAGTGAACGAACGCAAATGCCATCTTTGATTTGTTCCTCCCCTTTAGTTAGTAAAGTGGCCGAGAGTAAGACCCAATAATTCCTGTTCTTTGTGTTTCTTTTCCCAACTTGTAAAAAAAAAAAGACAGACAAAGAGGGGAGAGTCTAGTTTGGATGGAATGTTGCGTCTCATTTGTATGTATAGTATGAGAAATGACACTACCGTTTCTATTTGGTATTTGATGTTTCGGTCAGTTTCGGTTTCTGGACTCAGGTGCTTTCTTTATGAGTTGATGTATCCTGCATCATGTTTTTTAGTAGATGGAAAAGAAATAAAATGATTTCCTAGAAAGAAAACTTTTCATCGAAAGAGCCATGTTTGTCCAGATCGTCATCGATCATGTACGATTTGGAAGAGTAAAAACAGAAATGAATATGACAGGTAATGCCCCAGGCGGTTGGTGTGGATGAGATAGAAAGCAAAGAGCGCGCTTGATTTCCAGATTCTTTCTAGGAATTCATTATCAGGAGATCGTAGGTTCGATTCCTGCACTGTGCAAATGTCATCAGATACGACACTCTGACTACGCCCCTTCCCCTATGAGCATCGATAGGGACCGGGTAGAGTTGGGGTATTGATGACCTCCACGGGCCTAAGGAAGATCATCAATAGCAACCCAGCGTGAATAGCGCCGAAAGGATTCAAGATTCAAGGTTCTTAATAATCTATTATCGTGTAAAAGTAAATTTCTAACAGGTGCAGAGTGAATGCGTGTTATTTACAATATAGTGTAATGACATACTATAGGCGACATAGGCCTACTATTCACTACACAATACAAACAACAACAACAACAATAACAACAAAATCACAGCTTTATAAATATTCCATTAGGTGTTTCACGGAAAAAAAGGAAAGAAAACAAACATACTTGTGTCAAGGGCTTGCCAAACTCTCAAGAGTACCTAATACTTAAAAAATTCACGGTTTTAGGTTATTTTTTTATCCTTTTTTGCCTCCTTTCAACATTTTCAACCCAATTACTGTACCTCGCTGTTTTCTTATAAAGTGTAATTCAATTAACAATTAACAAAAGAAGATCGAAGCTTGACTTGACATAACATGTCAGCAAAATATTGCTCATTCTACGGCGACAATATTGATACTTTGAATGAACGAGCTTTATTCTCATCAGAAATTCATGCAAGATATCTTATTCTCAGAATGAATACTCTGCAGTATTCTTGTATAGTTAGGAAAAACGCTTCATAGTCTTAAATGAGGATAGCAGACATGGTGCTTACAAGAGGGGGTTTGTTCAATCCTGAATGTCAAGATGCCAATGAATGTCATGAGGTCACCAAAGGTCGTCAAAAGGTCTTTTACCACAAAATCTTCACCTTGAGCAGAGATGAAGACGAAACGCCTCTGCGTTCTTTCTTACAAGTGTAATGTTAGTGCTCTAATCTTAGCTGTACCAACTGCTACACCCTGTGGCTCTGTAACAAAAGCCTCGCGTCTCTCAAATAAAGGAGAGGGAATATCTATGTTCACAACCTTTGGCAAGTATGAAAAGGATTGGTTGAAATCGAAGCACTGAGATAAAACCGACAAAGAGACAAAGAAGCAGTAATCATCAGAAGTCAGTAAGTGTCACTGGTAGGACTTCTTGAATGTCTTTACGTTGCCAGGATTGTTGTGATTAGCGCCTCTGAAAGGTTATTCGCTGCGGGGAAAGTGGTGTAATTACAAAGTAAGTCAATCCTTTCGAATATGAATGTCTTCTTGATGAAGTTCAGGTTCCTAAACACTGTTCATTAAGTTTGGCTGACATTCTCACTATGCCTGTGACATTTCGGTATTTTCAGTATAATTTTAGAAATACCCAGGGTAGGTTTATGTTAATCGTCTTTATTACACGACGATGCATATTTTGCGTACATTGCAATGTTTTTGCAAAATATTTGAATTTGTGTCTTTGGATTTGCAGATTTTTTTCTTTTTATATACTGCTTCTACTCAAAGTTGGCATACTCGCATTCACGGATAATAACATAACTTCCAAATTATATCAGTTTATGCTATCTGAAGGCGTCAGCTAATGCACAGCCGGTACAGAGATTATAACATTTTGCATTTATAAACATTTTCTTATTTCTCTTCAACATGTATCGGAAATGAGAAACAGCATTTTTAGAGTAAGCGTTTTCAAACTTAAGGTTTTCCGTCCTTTTCTCTTCTTTTTAACAAAATAGGCACGTGAAGCAAATGAATTTTTCAACAGTAGATATTTATTTTAGTATTCGGTGCTGATTCTAATACGTCATTCACACACATGTCTGCCATGTTTATAAGATTTCATAGACTTTGAAATTCCCGTCAGCTTACATTCCGTAGAGGGACATGACATCATCACCCATAAATCCTACCGTGTGCTTGTTGCATGCTGATTTGTCGGACTCCTGAAGAAAATCTTACCGTTGCTTTAAACCTACTCAAATCGAAGCCTGTGTATCATCTACCTGATCATTTCTTATGCATTTCTTTCTATTTCATTCAGAACATTGTAAATCTTTCATGTCCATTTTCCGTTGTAAATGTCGAAAGCCCACCATAATTGCTTGATCAGCCACCAATTAATGTTGATGTTCTTCGAAAAGAAACATCCCAACAAAAATGACCAATGACTCACGCACTGCCTCTTTTCCCATGCACTAGAATCATTTCTATGCAATCCGTGTCATTTCCTACAAGTTTCTTCTCCACGTTACGCGTAATTGAAACTAAATCAGATGTAAGCAGTCATTTATATTTAATTTGATTTTTATATCTGTTGTCGGGGGCAATGTTTACTGTCGTCGTTGAAATATCGAGGTCTAATTTCAGTTGTCTGTTTTGATCCTCTGCCAGGTCCCTTGTGGAAGCATTCTAATTCTGGACCGATCTTGGACTGGATAAATTGTGTCATGGAATTAATGGCGGCCCAGATGTCCAGGCCTGAGGACTTCGCAACCAAGATTGTCCTGGTCTTCTTTCTCGCCGGCTTCAGGTAACATACCAACCATGTATACTCTAAATGCGTGTTTACACCGAGCACGGTAACGGCAACGGTCACATTTTTCTGCTATTGTGCGCCAAAAGGAATCAAGTCTGCTTCTGTTAAAAAAAAGGAAAGTAATTTTGTACAAAATTACCCAAAATGTTATTCTTATACGTCAAAATCAATATCAACAAAATAACCTGTTGACAATTAATTTTGCAACTAAATTATTAGCGGGGAAGTAATATTGTAACAGAACCATAAGACATGGTTCCTTTTGGTGCTCCATAGCAAGGGAAAAAAAATGAAAGAAAAGAAAAGAAAAAAACGGACCTATGCCGTTACCGTGTTCAGTCTAAATGGGCCTTCAAGGAAAAACAAAGTCGATTTCACACTGTCAATACCAAACTTCAATCTAATTTGTGGTCAGTTGCCTTGCATTTTGAAATTTGCGTCACTGTGGTAACCATTCTATTTGGATGTTTGTGCTACAAATTGATAACCGTTCGTTACAACTGATGTTCAGTGAACATTTTAATTGTTATTGAGTTTGTGAAGTAATGTCATGCAGAACAACTGCACGAATTGCATGTATACACAACGTTTGAGCGACGGAGATATTCTGTAAAGCAACGATAAATTGTCCAAGCTTGAAAGTTGTCTTCTATTATTTTATTGCCGGTGACTGTCTTCAAAACAAAATATCTCAGACACATAGTTTTTATGATACAAGTTTGTTAAGACCTACTGTGAGTATAGATCCGAGTATCTTTCCACAGTTACATCAAATCATTCATGTCATATTATCTACCCTATCATCTTCGCAGGTATCAACTTTCATACACATAAGGCACTAACATGTCACGTGTAATGTGTGCATTAACGTATACATTGTGTGCGATGTGTCATTGTTGCTCGTGGAACATTTTTATCCACAGAAAAAATGTCCTTATCCCGGACTGTCAATGGTTATTTCCCATCTAGATCTATCATAAGTGTCAGCGGTAATCTGGTAATGTAAACCGATCACTATCCACTTGAGTACTGACATACTACCTTCAACATTTGGTTGACATCATGGCATGGCTGTGTAACCTTAAAAGAGAAAAAGTGAGGGGAAAATAGGAGAGGGAAGGCACATAGAGAGAGGAGTGAGAGAGGGAGAGGGAGAGGGGAAATACTGATATACAGACAGACAAACTGCAGACAGAAGAGAGAGGGGAAGAGTGGAATAAAGTGATAAATAGACATGCGACAGACAGACAGACAGATAGAGTGAGAGAAAAACTAGAGGAGAGAGAATATAACATACAGACATAGAGAGAGATAGAGAGAGAGAGAGAGAGATAAAGAGGGAGAGAGAAGAGAACGATAGTAACAGACAAACTCGGAGAGAGAGAGAGAGAGAGAGAAGAAATAGATAAGGAGGGAGGGAGAGAAAAAGCGACTGAGAAGATAATATATAGTAGCTATAAACAAATAGACAGAGAACAGAGAAAGTCAAGGCGTGTGAACAGGTGAAAGCACGAAGAGTATTGCCTCTGTAATCTCCGTATGTATGTACCTGTTGAATAAGTGAGCTTCGTGATTGGATTACCAAAGCAAAGATATTACCAAAGCAAAGAGAGCACTGCCTATAAAGTGACACACACACATACATTTGTAACTTTTCATTTGCACGTACCTGTTCAATGCGCGAGCTTCGTGTTTATTATGGATGACTTTTTTTTTCGAGTGCTTTGAGTGATTTGCAAGTCATTTGCTGTGTAGCTTTCTTCGATTCTTTTTTTTTTTTTTTTTGGTCAAAACGCGATATGAATACTTGTTGCGATAATACAGGGCAAGGTCGGAGAAGCTTTCTGCTAATCACGGAAATCTGATATTCTCCGGTTGTACATAAAACCTGCTGAATATATTACGAATTTCCCTTATTGTCGAGCTTTCCTTGCCTATTCTCCGATGGAGGAAAAAAAGAGAAGAGCCCTTTAAGGTCTGAACGAATAATCAAATCACTGCAATTTGGGGAAAAATCGAAATTCCACCTGAGCTCATGGAGACGGAAGGTCGGAAGTGTGGTAGTCTTCAACATTTTTAGATTGCTCCTAGATTTTTTGTTCTACGTGTAAACTAAGGAAAAAAGACCCTTTGCCCTCAGATATTTGATTAAGAAGAAATTCTTTAATGATTTAGATGGTTATAACAAGTTTTGTTGAGAGTGATAATAAGCGAATATAAGATAGGCAGATAGCTATATGACATGTATGAGCAGATGAGTAAAAACTTATTATCGTGAAGCAAGTGTCGACAGGTGAACAAGTAATAATCTTATGCAGAGAATTTGAGATGCAAAGAGACAGAGAGACACAGAGAGTGAAAGAAAGAGAGATTAGATAGAGAGAGAGGAAAATTTAGGGAAAAACTAAGAAAGCGAGAAGGATAGAGAAGGTTTTAACTGTCATCATCTCGTTTCCTTTGTGTTAGGAAAAAAAAATCACGTTGAAAGGAATGGTCGGGGAAATTAATCACGTTTTCTTTTATCATTTCAAAGTTTACTTTTAAAATCAGATATGCTATTAAAATCATTCAGTTATCGGTTCCTACAGTAAAAAAAAAAGTAAGAAATGTTCAGTATTTCTTAAGTTTTTGAGGTTTGGAAGATGGTCATGTCATGTTTACGACATCTAGATGGAGAAATGACATCCCCATGGAATTTCTGACACGTTTTGTGTGACTGATTGGCGATATAATGTGACATTCGTGTGTCACTCTGAAAGTCTTTCTTGAGACAGTGTCTACATCGCCCACGATAAAATCGATGATAATGTTATGGGCAAGTTAGGAATCGATTGCAGGTAGTCTGGTGTCGGTAGTCGATCCGTGGATATCGGTCACTCGGCGGTAACTCTGGGACCAATATATGAGAAGGTAACACAACCCCGTCGCATCCCTGCAGAGAATCGTCCGGAGAAAACGAATTGTTCGGCATTTTAAGTTCATTAAGACAGCCTCGAACGCAACTGCATTTTTTTTTTCTCGAGAGAGAAACATTTAAATTCACAGATACACAGACACAGGCACACACACACACACACCCACACACCCACCCACACACACACACACACACACACACACACACATATATATTATACACAAATCTGCACTTAGTCATATGTAGCCCTACTTGTAGTCTTGAGGGTTTTTTGGTGTACTCCCTTATAGTGAATGAAAGAAATATTTTATCAGGTATTATCTTATTCTGGTAAGTCACGTTTGTTTGTTTGTTTGTTTATTTGTTTATTTGTTTACCTATTCTCCATTTCATATTACAAAAATATGTAAATCATACATGAATCAAAGAAAGATTACAGAATGGATGGATTGCGCATTTCAGAGTCATGAATATTATAACGATTCTGTTCTTCCATGGGGTCCACATGTCGAAAAGAAGTAACAGTCGCTTCTTTCCCGAAGCCTACTTTGGGATTTTTTTGTATCACTTTTTGCTGAGTAACATTTCCACAGAGTAACAGTCCGTCGATCTGTCGCCATCTTGATTGTGATCCGTTCGATTTCCTCTAGCTGCTCTCAGACTGTCCACGGAATTCAATCTCCTGTGCATTCGTGGTGCATCTCAGGAAATGAATAGGGGAAACTTATTTCAAGCGTCCATCGTCAACATGCTTTATTTCCTTTGAGCCCCTCACCTTTTTTCCTATTGTTAGTGAACGAGGAAATATATGGATGATGCTGAATGGTGGAATTGTTTTATATATATATATATGTGACAGTGTACCTCAAAACGAACATAAAGTCGCACACACTGATTTTGCGTGAGGACAGAAAATAAGTGAAATGGGTCAACCTAGCTGAACTTTACTTTTTCATATTTTCTGAAAGAGCGGGTCTTCTTTTACATTGTGCTAAAATTTGGTATTATAAAACGGGCAGGAAAGTGTGTTTTTTAGCAGTTTATCTCGAACATTTTTGGTAAAATAGTGTGATAAGGTGTGTCTTTAGAATCCCTTTTTCATTTCTGAAAAACCTTGTCCACACTCTTCACTTTCAACTCTAATAACTTTTGAAAGGATAGTGCTACTGCTTTGAAAGTTGGCATTAATTATGGACAGAAAGTGCTAATGAGGCATGCTGAATTGCAATTTAATCTGATAATCCCTTCGTTGTTGTTACTCTGGTGGTTTACTTCCTGTTTTTTTTTTTGTCGCATTCATCGCACAGCCAGCACGGTTTGGTAAAGATTAAGCGCTTGAATAGACACTATACTTCAGAGCCTCTTTTCTCAGTTCACACTTTTCCTGAGTTTGTGTTTTCTTTCCAATATTTAGATAGATTAGGAGAGTCCATTTGATTTGAGTTATACATCATTTTAAAGCTTAAAGTCTGCTCTTTCAGAATATGGTCTTAACTAAAAATTCATGTCTGGCGACTTTTTGTTTGTTTTGAGGTGCAGGGTCACATATATATACAATTATCAAGGACTTCTTGGACAAACACTGTACTACACTGTATAGGGCTTTCTATAGCTAGAGCACCGGTCTATTAACTACCCTACTCCATCGAATCACATTAATATCCGTAATTAAATTATAGGATGTGAATAATAACATTAAAAATGAAACGTTGTCTCCTTTTTTTTTCATTCTCCACGTTCATGTCAAGGCAAATTAAATCTTCTATGTGGTTTGACAGTAAACACACTGCTATATAGCTTTCCTTATGAATTACTCATTGTTTTTATCTATTGTCAAAGTGTTGTCACATTAGCTTTGGTATGGTCAATTATCAACTGTGGAATTGGTTCGAACCGATATTCTTACTAAAATAAAACACGTAGATTTATGATTTGTGGAGATGAGCATTGAGCTTTTAACTTTTTTTGCGAGATACTATAAGAAGCCAGTTATGAAATGTCACTGAGAATACCATTCTAAGAGGAATTCAAAGTTTATTTGATGAAAATCGGTTTTGAAATGGCTGCGATATTCAAAAACAAAATAAAACAAAGAGTTCATAATAAAAGGTGAGTCCACCTTTTATAAGTATCGCTATGTTTTGGATATCTCAGCCATTCCAAAACCAACTTTCATCGAATAAACGTTGAACTCCTCTAAGAATTAGATGCTCTTTCATATTTCTCAAGAGGTTTCTCATTATCTCACAAAAAAACTTAAAAATCTGAAGCCAGGTCTCAACCAAAACCATACCATCCCATTAAAGGTCATGTCAAAATCGTCAGAAATACCAAAATACTTTCTCTTTTAGGAAACTGGAGAAATAAAATGGAGAGCAGTGACCGAAACTTAAGAACTGCATCCGGTGATTTCTAGCGTTTGTCAGTATTTTCAGGTCATTTGGTTTCTGTTACGATCGCCTAATTATGTTATGGCTAACGCATGGATGCGCCCATCAGTTGGTAACAGCTATCGGAACTGACGGCTCGTGCTATCAGTGTTTTGAAGGCGCCCCAAAGCAGTTCGCTTCTGCACGGAGCGCAGCTATGGGAATTGACAACGGGCTAGTTTGAGACAGCTCCACCGTCATAGTCATAGCATTCAAAGAGACCGCGTCTGTATTGCTTCTTGAATAACACATTTAGTTTTACACCACTTCCTCTTAGAGTTATTCATCGACAAATTTCTTGCCAAATTTCTCGGCATGCTTTTTGAGCTTCACAGTCGCATTGGGATAAAAAAAAATGCTGATTCAATAGACACAGCTTTGTGACGTAATGAATATGAAATAGTAAGATAAAGAAGTGACTTTACCACATCTGTTGCGATTTTAGTTTACAGCGAGTCTATACAGTTTCCCCGGGACTCTAGCTCTTTTCAGATCCAGGTACCTCTCGATCCTCCTCCTGTATAAGGACATTATGCTATCTTCTTTTCTGCGTCAGTCGTTTTCTTGAACAAAGTGCTGGAAAGATTCGACGAAGACTAAGATGATAACAACAACAAAAATACTTGTCAAAAACATGACGTGACTGAATAATTGATTTCATGCTGAATACAGATAGAAGAGATCTATCTTTCATTAACTTTCTATTTCTTGTTCATTTATATGGACAATTTCAAATTTGATAATTCATTGATATATTCATATATCCTCTTTCAGATGACAGTCACTCGCGATCTTGATTATTCATAGAAACGACTTATTATTTCACGAAGTATAGCGTCTTTGCTTCACAGCAAAGATTACACTTAAACTTCTATGACATTTAACCTTAAAGAAGTACACCTTTACTCATTTCTCCCAATCGATGACGCTGTCATTATTTTTGTGACAATCTCACTGAGATGCTATTCCCGGGAATCATCTCAAGACTTTGTGTGCTGTAAGTAATCCGAACGTTTTATCTTGTGGCTCTCACCTTATGAAAACATGCCATACGCGCTGCGAGGCACGTTATGCACAATGTCAATTATTGGTGAAATCAGGGGTACAGAGACAGAGACGTATTATGATATGTACACCTAAATAATACAAGCTTCATGTTGTCATTATCAAACGACGCAGAAATACTCTAGTCTAATTCTTAGGAGGAAAGATTTATCCTGTCTGCATGAGTTCCTCGACCAATCTTGGACTATACCTTATCTTGAAGTCCACCACACCATTCTGATTTTCATGATGTGCTGGGTTACGACAGATTGTCACAAACTCTATTTTATATATTACTCATGGGTGTCATCACAACCTCATGAAAATATTTCAATTTTTATTTCAATTCAGTTCAGTTTTGTTTTCACGTAATCATAAAGAATACAAAGGATACATAAAACGTGATATAATAATGAAATTGGACAATTTGAATAAATCAAAAATAAAAGTATATCAACATAACATTATACACAAAAATAAGGATCGCCAAACACAGATTGAAATGCAGGAGAGTAACATCATTATAAATGATTTATTGGAGGATCATGAGATTACAGAGCAAAATAATTTCTATGAAGTGTGATCCCCAAGGATGTACAAAAATTATAGTAGAATATTACAAGGGGAGAGGGGAGTACCAAATTAGTGTCATTATTTTGGTAAAATGCAGTATTGGTATTTCACAAAAGTCGAGATGTCATTACAAATGACCTAGCATACAACAGCGAGTATTATGTACTGATAGTAGATTTTAATGCTACTTTGATAACTGGTGTAACTCGTTGTACTTAACACTGATATCAAGTCCGTAAGGAAGTTGACCGATTTGATTGCCACGATTATAACAACACTTTGTAGCTGGGCTCGTCAAGACGAAAGAAAGCAATCTTTCTCGGAAATCCAGGGCACAATACTTAGTGGTTCTATAGGGTATAGTCCCTAGGGGTAATCAGTGTCTTGGATGATGGTTCCTTCGGAGCGTATCGAGCAGAAAATGTGCCAAGTAGAGCGTGAGTTCTGAAACAGATTACAGCGGAGAGCGGAGAGACTCTAGAAATTGGAAGCAGGCGAACCTCTCAACTGTCAGGTGGATGTATAAATTCCTATTCCGTTTCCTCAAAATAATGTCAATGGAACGGCTTGCTGAAATATTGCTGAACATTAGCACGCATCCTCTTACACGCTTTGTTCCCTTTTTGACCATTTTATTTTGGTAAAAATATCTCTCTCAGTAGATTCCCGCCGATTATCTAAAAGTCCCGCGGAATATCTACGAGTCCCGCCTAAGGCGAATAGGATTGGTTTTATGCCGCGAAATCAGTTCAGTGGTATTGTTTGACAGAGAGGAACGTAGGAAACGGGTCAAAATAAGAATGATATGAACGTAAAGACCTCGCACCAGTTCACCAGTAACCATTCACGAAAATGAAATGAAGATAGATTTTTTTTTTTAAAACAAGAAGTGGTAACAACCAATAATTTCTGTCACCTATACTGTGATCCAGGGCACTAACCATTTAAGTCTTTATAGGTATCTGCAATTTCAGGATAAGAATTAAAAAAAAAAAATCTTTTAAACTGAGAAGCAAACGGACAATATACAGTACTCCATGCACTGACACTCCATCTATCTATCTATCTATCTATCTGTCTGTCTATCTATCTATCTATCTATCTATCTATCTGTCTATCTATCTATCTATCTATCTATCTATCTATCTATCTATCTATCGCGCTCTCTCTCTTTCTCCGTCTTTCCAGAATGATATATGATCTCGACTGCATGATACTGTGCACGAGAATGCTTAGTAATGTTAAGTGCATCATACACATGCGAATCACATAAGGGGTAATTATGCCTTTAGTCTAGAATGGGGCATGCAGGAGCATGTATTACACGTAATTTATATGCATTCTTATGGTTAAGCAACCCCCTGAAAAAAAAAAGTCCATGGTTGCATAACACTGAAACACACGAACACACACACACACACATTAAAACACATACACTAAAAAACTCCAACATAATAATAATAATGATAATAAGTACAGCATTTGTAATGCGCCTTCGATCTAGTATCCTATTCTGAGGCGCAGAGGGACGTGATTATGAAAAGAATAGCATACATCGTAGTCATAATTGTACATAAGAAGGTTGAAAAAGAAGAAAGAGATAGGTAGAGATATACACACCAATGAACAACTCGTTGAAAATTCAATCGAAACAAGATGCGAACATATGTGATTTCAAAAGCTTTTTAAATGTTTCAATGGTCTCTGCTGATCGGATCCTCAGTGGAAGAGCGTTCTAGAGAGATGGGGCTGCAGAAACAAAGGCTTTTTTCCCGAGAGTCGAGATTGTTCTTTTAACTGTTAATTGTTTACTATTACATGAACGGAGATTTCTGCCAGGGACGTATTCTGAAATAAGGTTTTGCAAATATTTTGGAGCTGAAGAATGTACTGCTTTCCATGTATGAAGAAGAATTTTAAACTCTATCCTCTTGGATACTGGTAGCCAGTGAAGATGAAACTCGACACGAACGTGATGTTGCTTATACAAGCACACCCACACACATAATACGCATATATATCATTATGTGTACATGTGTGTTTATTTGTTTGCTTGTGTTTATAATCTACAGACCCGCAGAGACAAGACTTATTAATTGATATAATCTGTACATTAATGTGTGCCATTGTGTGCATTGATGTAAGATAATTTATTTAGCTTACACTGTCGGTTCACTTCCCAAACAGTAAGTATAATTTCTTGCTACTGAACATGCTTAACGCTTGATTTTACCACCGTAGAGACGTACTTGCTAATTGCTAACTTTGTTTTGCGTGTAGCAAACGATGCATATAAGAAGAAAGAGGAAAGAAAGAGAGAGAAAAATTAGACAAAAAAAAAAACCACACACCAAAGACTCGTACCAGCTTTGGAGGCTCCGGCAAGGCGCGGAGGGTGTAGGGCTGGCTGCCACGACTGCTGTTTCATCACCCTGGTCCTCAGCGCAAGGCAGCTTATCCCACGTGTTTCTGTTCCTCTTCCTTCCTCGTAGCTATAAAGAGTTAAGATTAAAAACATTGCCAGCTTTTGGCCTATTTCCCCAGGTCATGTTCGAGATTGAGACGCAGAGATTCAGGCGAGGAGGAGCCACAATCCATGCTTCATTAGCAGGGAAATAACACACGCCCGTGGTACAACGCATCTGTTCGGCTTTATTTTCGATGGAAAAAAGATAATGACACATAATTACTCCTTCTTCTGTTTCTTTTTTTATTTCCTACCATGATCTGCATTTTAGTGCAGAGAGGAGCTATGTAGAGAACAGTTCCATCTTGCAATGTTTTCCTTTGCGTTTAGAAGAAAGGGAATCTATATGAAAACATTCTGACATTTTTTATGATACTATGTTTAGGCCATGAATTTTGAGGTAGAACAACTGGTGATTTGATATTTTGTGAACTGTCCGTCCTTTCAAAAGCTGGTGTTTGTCAAGGAAAAGAATATCCACTCTCAACAAGCTGTTTGTTTGTACTGACAATAGTCTCAAGAAATCTAATATTGGAGTGGTTAATATGGTCGCTGAGAAGCTTCTCCATTTCGGAATTTTATTTACTGTCTCTTTTCGATAACTCATTTCTGAGAGCGTGGTGAAAGAAAATAGGGTCACTAGCGTGCGCCTCGACGTTCCTCCATCCCT
Source organism: Diadema setosum (assembly GCA_033980235.1). Taxonomy (NCBI): domain Eukaryota; kingdom Metazoa; phylum Echinodermata; class Echinoidea; order Diadematoida; family Diadematidae; genus Diadema; species Diadema setosum. The sequence goes on from CM067066.1 coordinate 1,044,433, forward strand.
CCATGACAGAAAGCGGATACTTAGTGGCAAACATATGCTTCGCCCAGTTTCCCCATCTCCATGGCAACGTAAATGGTATCGCATCTGGTCTGGTCATCCAACCCTCGTCTTCAAACGACGGCCAGACAATGGGTGCGACCTTTCCACGCACAGTTCTTTTCCTCCTATTCCCAAATCCCCACCGAATCCATCTCTTTCCATAAATCCATCCTCGAGAAAGATGAAAGAGCGTAAAGAGAAAATGAGAGGGAGAGAGAAAAACAAAAGATAAAAAAGAACGGTAAATGTAGTGGGGAAATAGAGATAGATATATAAATAGAGACAGAGATATATAGAGAGATAAATAAGTATAAGAACAAACGGAGAGAAAAGATGTATAGAGATGGAGAGAGACGAAAACCTCGCTTCCTACATGGTCCTTGATGATTTAGCTCTTTTACCTCGTTTACAGATAGAAGAATCTGTTAACTTCAATTCGTATGGCAGCTAAGGTTAACGGGAACTTTAGAATACTTTTCAGCATGTTAAAGCGACTGACCCAAAGTGGAGCAAATTCCAAATCACAGAAAACGAAAGCATATCATTTTTTAGTAGTTGATGAGGGTATTGACATGCAAAACATTAAACATTTTAGTAACATTTGCAATAATGACTGCCGAGGATCCATGGATATTGAGATCGAATAGCCTTTCAAATTAATGAAGTGAGTAACTAATCATACAAGTTGTAATAAAATCATGCTCGTGGAGATCAGCGAGCAAGCATTTTAAAAGTATCTGTACGATGGTTCGGTGATTTTGTTGATCTATATGATGACGTCTGCCTGAAGCGCAATTATGTTTTCTAACTACAATTTATGTTTTATACTTTAGTGAATGTAAAATTAATGTCGATGTTATTTCGTGGCAGTTTGATCAGTACCTGTAATTTATCATCTAACAAGTAACAATTTAAGTTTGTGTTGGTGAGTGTATGCATAGGTTTATGATATTCAAAATCTACATCACTTATATATCAAAATAATGGAAGGTATTGTTCACATTGTATCCGAACGCTGTCATGAATCATTTTTTTCCTTACTCCAGAAGATCTAGCAAAGATTTTCACCTTAACTAGCGGTCTTGAAACCATTTCTGCATTGTTGACTTGTTATCATGTAACAACCGTTCATAAAGATACCATGGATTTAATTTCTCAAAGAGTGATAGTGTTCATATCTACTTAAGATCATAATTCACCTTTGATTGATATCCCAAAGGGTCAGTTAGAATTTATAACAAAGAATTGATATATAAATGTAATCCCTTAGTGGTAATTGGTTATTGTGTAGTTTAGATGACAGAAAGAAACACGAAGAATCTATGAAAGAATTTCTGAATCATCCCTAAGAATCATCCACCTCAACCCCCCCCCCCCCGTGGCGCCATATTATTTTCATACCAGGTCCCTAAAGCACCACCACGTCGTGCATTATTATATCAATGAGAACAGACTTGTGTTGTGTGTTAAGTGGTGCCTGTGTGTGTGTGTGTGTGTGTGTGTGTGTGTGTGTGTGAAATGCTTGTGATGAATCATACATCAGGCAAAATGTCTCTGAAAGACCCTTTCATTTCAAATAGTTCTGGCAGTCATGTTCCACGAGAAAAGAGCACTGAGATCGATTAAACCATTCAACCTAAATATAGCCAACTTTGGATGACTTTAGATGAAGGCAGTATAGTTCAGCTTTATGTCTCGAGTATTCGCTGGGATTATTTCTGAATACATTGCCTTGAGATAATTATTTTATTAATGGTCACGGCGGAAAAAACAATGAACTGCTATACTATTGACTATTCTCCGAAAACGACCACAAAACGAGTCTTCAACAGCATTCAAAAATCCTCCGATATGTATATGTATTTTATTTGTTCGCTTCCTCAACGATTATCTACTTTTAGATTCTTATTGTCAAACGCTGAAAGAAATGGTGTAATTTAGAGATAGTACATTTAGTTGTTTGCAATATATCAAGGTGTAATAAACACGAAGAACACGTTGAATGGTCTGAATGTTTTTTAATAGTTTATTTATAAAAAACACAAACATGCACCTTAACAATCAAAGATTTTCACAAATAACCCATCACCTTCAGTATCCTAGTGTCCCGCCACTCCTAAAAAATTGAAAAAAATTGATTTTCTTTTGAAACAAATGGTGCATCACGGTAAGTATCATAAGATGCTACTTTTGGGGACAGCTTTGTTCCAGCAAAATGCACCAACATAGGTGTGACATACACTCAGCCGACACTTTGACTCTTACAGTAGTAACCACGGCCACAGCAATCCTCTATATACAGAAAGTAGTTCATAACAAAATATAGCCCTCGATAGGGCCATATCGCACCCGCTTTCGATAGTCATGGCTCTTGGGATTTTAAGGACTGCCAAAGTTCTAACACAACACGAATAAATGTTGCTGATAAAAGTTTGCACCAAGTCAAATCTTATGATAGCTGGAGGGCAGTGACCATCTTTTTGAAAAGAATTCAGAGATTTTCTTTTTCTTTTTATCGGGTTTCATTTCCCTCTCTTTTTGTGACAAAAAATATTATTTGTCACTGGCAGACAAATCTCCAGGAAATATCCTTTAAGGAATCCTGAAATAAGGTACGGGTCTCCGGTTAGTCGTCCATGAAATCAATTCGCCTAAGCTTTCACAACTGCTTTTTATCAGTAGAGACGTGAGATGACTGCCAACAGTACACGTCATACCCTCGTTCTCTCATCCGCTACTATCATCATTCATGGCGGGAGAAATCCCTCACGGTGGAACTAGACAGACCTTAACATTCGAGAAAATGTCTGAATCCCACCCTCCTTTTAACAAGATCCGTCTGAACTCAACGGACGAGTCAGATGCGCTCGCGAGGGGCGCCGAAAATAATCCCAAGGTCGCCGGTGCGTAACATTTTGATAAGATCGACTGCGTGATGGTCGTGCACATGAGCGGCGACACCTTAACGCAAGCACAACACCAGCGCATACGCAACTTTGCAAAGGCGTTCAGTCTTCTTTTACTCATTCAATGTGTTTACAAATGAAGCTTTAACTTGAATTTTAACTGAAGTGATAATGTCAAGTCATTATTATCGCTGTCACCGTTATCACCATTTTTCATTGCTCTCAAAATACAGTGGTGATTACTATCGTTATCATGTCATAATTCCTTAAACAAAGAAATGGTCTAGAATTGAAGATTCCTTGGGGATTCACAATAACCACGGCCAATGCATTATCAGTTATTCATTTTACCACATCCTTGCTAATAGAACATTTGAAATGCATTAAATGTCAACGGTATCCATATTTTGCTTTACGTCTTCAGGTGACTCAGCTGTCAATGACTCGTCAAAATAATTTCACGGAGACATCTGGTAAGCTTAAATCTGTGATACACATTTCGAACATGTTCGGATGTACAGATTTCAATGCAATGAGTCCATGACACTATACACCGTAAACAGGATTAAGAAAGAAAACAAGTTCACATAGGGTCTACAAGCAATCTTTTTGACATCTTTCCATCCTATACTCTAACTGTTGGAGGTTTGGCTCTTTTCTTTCCTTACATAAAGTACGAAAAATCAAATACTTACAATTCGTATTCTTATATTCGTACAATCAAATAAATTGCATCCTATCAATCGTGTACCATAGACGTGGTTTGAAAAAAGCTTCGATGTTACACGCATTTGTATTCCGCTCGTGCACCTATGACGCAATTACCAATGTTTGCCCTCTCATATCCATTTATTGAATGATGTGAAGGAAACAGTTGGGAGATTTGGGAATACGCGGAAGCACATCGACAAATATATAGATGATACACTATTACTAATTTAATAGATGTCATATTGTACCTAATTTACTTAAATTGTTTGCAAAAAGGAGGGTCATTCTCTCTTTTGTAAACATGCATGTGAAGTACGATGCATTCTCACTGATTGAACAGCCTGCGACAACAGGCTGTCGACAATAGAAATCGTTCAGGTTACAGTTTGTCGTTCCGGAATTTTGTTATTCCAAAGGGTCGTTTTTCCAAGGGATCCGAAGGTTCTGCAATGTGAAAATGAAAAAAAGTTCCTTAATCCGAAAACTAAATAATGTTAATATAATTCCGACGGTTCTCATTAAATTTTACGCACATCGCTTTTAGTTTCGGATTAACAATCCTCCGGAATAATGAACCTTATTTCACTTTCAGATTAACGAACCATCGAAACCAGATTAACGAACCATCGAAACAATGCCACAAAAATAATAATAATGTATGAATTAGCGAACCTTACTTAATTTCGGATTAACGAACATCGGTAAAGGGAATTTGTGTGTTTCGGAATAACGAACGTTCAATGTAACGAACCGTATTCCATATTCGCATTAAGGAACCTTCGGAATAACGAAGATCATCCGTCCTTCAGGTCACTATCATGGCGAATTCTCAACGCTTTTATCTGAAGGTGTGTCCAGAAGAGCTCGTCAATGTCTGCCAGAGGATGACGTAGAAGAGTTAAGAGACACGTCTAGGGTGCCACATTAGTAAGCTTATTATGAATGTTTGAAAAGAGATACAATGGGAGTGAATTCTGGGACAATAGTCTTCATGTTACCACCTTGGAATCATCGACTCGTCGCCAGATTGTACGGGAATTACCCTCATTTCAGTTGTGATTGTCTATTTCTGCTGAATTTGTTAGGAAATGGATATTAGGAGACAGTGCGGATGGCGGATTAGAGGAGGGCATTAGACGGGAATGCGGACAGCTCAGCTTTCGAATACTCGCCCCTAGCCGATTTCAAACTGTCTTTGTTTATGTGCATAACCTCCATTATTAAAGGCAAATAATATACTCCAGGGTGTTTCGGAGGATCTTCGTCGCCATGGTAACACCACACTTGGGAAGTGCCTCGTGTTTTCGGAACGAGGTAAGGCACGCGTGTTGGGAAACTTGGCAATGGAAGTCGCGGTGTGCTCCATCAGCCAAATCTGCATGCATTTCCGCCTTCGGGTCATTATCTATACGTTTATATCATATGTAAAAATATACCTCTATATGTTTAGTAATACATTCATATGTTAATTTACACCTGTTATATACATGATACTTATATAAAACTACTATATAGATTTGCATCTTAGCATATTGCAAATTCATATCTGCCAAAACAAAAACAACAAAAAGTATCCACAATACATATATGGCTTTTGTAGTGACGCATCACATACAGTACTTTGAATTTCTTTGTATGAAAGAACAATGAAATAAAGAATCAGCTACGATCTAGTCAATTTTCGTGGTCAGTTAGTTGGAGAATAATTACGTTCTGTGGTCCAAGATAAACATTGAAAACTTGGATTCTGTTGAAGAAGTACCGTACAAAATACTTTCTAGCTTATTCTCGATAATCCGGAGACGTCAGACCAGCAGTAATTACTTTATTTCGTCCGGTATATCCCCCACTCGTATCAATGTACTTGACAGCAATAAGCAAGGCATATTCTATTCTTCTCGGTCCTTGCTGATTAAAATTCAACGTAAATGGACTCTGCAATATCAATGGTTTAGACCACACTTCAGACGACTATAGTCATGCTCGTTTATTCAGTCTCTTGCAGACTGTATGGCAGCTAATCCATTATACCATTTCCGGTGTAATACCTCAGCAATACTTGGACCTTTAAGCTAACCGCGGTTATTTTGTTTGCAATTTTTATATCTGCATCACCGTGTCTAATGTCCGAATCTTGCATGGCTTTAGTCTTCACATCAAACCTAATCTCACGGGAATGTGACTGTCTAAAGTGTGAACTTGTTCGTTCGTTGTCCTAGATTCTCTCTAGCGTAGGTTATGCTTGGTGTGAACGGTAAAGCAGGGTGTCTATGGTAAATTAAACATGTCTTCAGCGGTGGCACCCGATACCCTTTGAGGTCGGGAGGGAGCTCCTCAAAGAAACTTCCTGACCCAGTATAGAAAGAAAAGGTTGCCAAAAGTATTAAAGATTGAATTTCATGAATGCATGGCGTACTGGGTCACAGCACAGTGTCAGTTTTCTTGTGCGAGGCGGGTTGCTTGATTCAAGGAAAAAAACTCCGAAATAAAATCATGCACAAAGACGATCGAACGTTCCATTGGGCATCGGTATTGGCTCTTTATTTCACAGACGAGTGGTACTCGTTAGTTGGTACTGGAATGGGATTCAATTTAATGGGGGGGGGGGGTCATGCTCTTTGCCCCTACACTGGTAACTCTATTCTGTTCTCCTTATTCAACATTACTTCCCCAGGATTTTATTCCCCAATAGAACTCGCACTGTTTCTTTCATACCATGTCGGCACTGAGGCCCAAGCGATCCGGTGTTGATATCCGTAGGGGTCTATTTCTATTGAATTAAGTTACATTTGTTTAGGCAGAGGAGCGAGAGAAGAACCCCATATATTATTCAGAGGATATCATTGTGTTTTTTTCCTTAAATGGGACATGATTTAGTTATGGAAATCAAGTGGGCTGAGATCGAAAATTGGCTTGAAGTAACAACTTGGGGCAGCAACATTGTGTATTACGTAAACACAGAAGTGAAATCAACCTTTTTGCCAAGCAAACAAGAAGTAGAAAAGAGTAGTATACCTGTATAGCTATAAAAGCAAAGATTCCCTTTACCTGTAATTAGTAGATATTTCCTACTTCCTCAGTTCACTAACTGTAAAGCGTAACTAATGTTCTCTGTAAAATGTCAAGTCCTTCCCCAAACTTTGAGATAGAAACCTGAACTACCTATCAAATGGTAGGTACCATAATCATGTACAACTTTACCAAACATTACAATATTTGGTGATGAGTAAATCATTCTACAATTTCTTCAAACCATCGTATGCATGTCAAATAATAAAGTAGAATCTCATTTCGATATCATTTCTTTAGTAAGGTGGTACACCTATTGATAAGTACAACCAGAGTGTTTTACAGAATAAACTCACGAGATCTTCGTGGGAAAGAGAGAAATGTAACGTTCATCAAAAGTAGTTCGAAACTCATTTTAATTCAATTTAATCATTTATTTTTCCATCAATAAAAAGAAAGACACAATACAAAGTGATACAATATCAATTCAGCTTCACATTTTCTAGAGGGTATAAAGCACAGCTGTGTGTAGCTCACTCCCACTCAAAACTATTTCATGACACACTAACCCCTCACCATCAACCACTTTATCCCCTGATCAGTGTGACGGGAATATCAGAAGAAAACACAATTACTTGGGTGCACCAGGAAAGGAGAAGGATCCCTCTCTAAGAAGGATCCCTCTCTAATCGTCAAACCGTTTCAGCAATTTGAAATGCCATCATTATGCATGCCTCGGGCATGCTTTAATGTTCATCCCCCTCCTGTCTGATGAGCGGTCATATAAAGAACGGTGACGAAACCTCATGAACTCGACGGAATTTCTGATGCATGAACATTCGTACCTATATTTATTCATAAAAACCACAGAATATCGAATATACCATCGCTGATTCAACCCACGCATTTTTTCTGGAGAGACAATATAGGTATTAAGCAACAACTGCTTCTAGAAATCACACTCGTTTGAGTGTTCTTTGTAACATCAGGAATTTCTGACCATTAAGAATCGAAACGTTTGACTGACCTATTGAACAACAATCAGCGCATCAAAACGTCTCACTAGGATGGTTGTCGGGTTGTTGTGTTGTATTTGACTGGCTGTGTCTTAAAGAAGCAATGATGCTTTTTATAGCCTTGCCTGACGTAGAACTTCTTATTTCTGCAAGAGATTGATCTATATATAGAAATGACAACATATTGATTGATTTGTTTGTTTGTTTTTTTCTTTAACGTTTCCACATTTGCATTTCATTTTGATCATTGAGGCACTGCTCGGTCTTTAAATTCGTTTTGTTGTTTTAACAATTGCCTAATCTCTAATGCCTATACGACCAACGTCGTAAAGAATATATATTAGTTTGAAAAGTGGGTGAATTAAACCTTTATTTATGTATATCGATTAGATCAACAGGAAAAGTTGAAAAATCTCTCCGAATGCATGAGAAGTTGTCAACGTCCAACTTTCTATGTAAAATCTCAGGGGCATAAGTCCACAATGTGATGAAAAAGTGAAGTCTTTGTATATCTTCTTTTTTTTTTAAGAATAAGGAGTTTCGAAGGCAGATTTTATATTGAGTGATTTCATTTTTCAAATTATGTGGTTTTTTTTTTCTTAGATGTGAGTTACACAATGAGCACCACACGAAATTGTCAGAACAATCGCATTAAAAGCAGTCAAACTGTTGTTGAAAAAAAAAAGCTATATGATCCTGTTTTTTTTAAGCCTGTACTCACACATACCCTAAAACACACATGTCTAAAAGTTAGTCGCAAACAGTCTTCTGAGTATAATCAAATACTTTCTGTGAAACATCTGCAGAGTTGCAGAGATGTATGGTGGCTGCAAGGAGCAAACTTTGACTGACTCCTGAAGTGCCTGTTATTGACAGTAGAATTCTTCAGGGATTTGTCGAAGTGATACCGCTTGCATTGCTGGCCAAGTCACGGCAAAACTGTGAACTCAGAGACAGTCACTTACATGCTTACCTCCCATTCGCAGTTTTAACACGTGCTCTCGCTAATGGTGGATTCGAGCAAACTTGTGTTTGATTTATCATTCGCGTGAGATGCATCGATTTCTCCGAAAGTAAACAGAGAACAACATCGGGGAACATAGGCCCCTCTCGATCACCAGCTTGTCGGCCTGATTCAATGGCTTGCCGACTCGTGTAAGAAGAGGGCTACACCCGGCATCTTCAATCCGGTCTCTGGAAAGCCCCGAAGCTGTCTTTTCAAGAGCTCACGCTTATTAGTTGTATTTGCTTCTCCCCTTTTTGTGGAGAAAACATTAGACCCGGCTGATCCAGAGGCGAAATTCTGCACGTGCATCAAGCAAGATAATCAATCACATTAACCTCGTCCTTCCGGTCATACCAATAATCCGGGCAGACACATCTCGGCTGAAAGAGGACCTGGTCTCACTCAATGCAGGAAAAAAAGGTGTCATCTTCACAAATATGCATCAATGTGATAATACAAACACCATTCCTCTATCTCCCTCACTTTGTACCTCGCCAACTATTAACGGTATAGAGATTATGAAAATTCATAAACATTGCTGATGTAATCTCATGGGCAGCGGATGCAGTTTATTCTGGTAGACTTGAGAGGCGTTTAGGGGTTGTTCATGTGCGTACAATGGTGTTGCCAACATGTTCTCTTACGCAGCTACGGCAGGTGTGCTATATTAAGACGGATATATGTCATTCTGCAGGGATGTGAAGAATTCATCTACACGTAATAAGTTTCTAAATCATGTTTGGTGTGATTCCTGAAAGAAAGTCTCTCAGAATACCTCTGACATAAACATGACTTTTTTCGCTTCTTTTTCATGTTCCCCTCACACATTATGCCTATATAAAATCACATTTGTCTTCTATATTTGTTACCTTATCGTATGAATTCATCTATTTATTTCAATACTATCTATAAAGCTTTCTTTTGGTGTATTCATTTTTTTTTTCTGTGCCTGCATTCATCTATACTCTATCATTAATTTAGATTTTGTTTCTTTTGAACTTGTGTGCACGCGGGGATCTCAGAAAACAGATGAATGTATTTCCATTCCAAAAAGTAAAAAAAAAAACAACCAAAAACAAAAACGAGTCTTTTCTTTGTGCTCAGTAAATCCTATCTCACAATAGACATCGGTATATTCACTGCGAATAACAGAATGATTAAAGTCTTAAATCCTTGTAGAAAATCGAAACACATTCAGGTGGATTTCCAGGATTCCCAGGATTTCCGGAAATTCGATGTACAAATGCAAGACGTAAATGTCAGTCAGCTTGCTATGAATCCTCACATTATTGAAAATCGACAGAACTGGCTGCACAGTTTGCATTCATATTCTAAATATAATGTCATTGAAAATACAGGAAGCAACATAATCCCCCAGTCTCCACAAAATGTGAATAATCAAAATGTTTTAGGCTGTTTTCACAAATTACGTTCAAATTTCACTCTCTCTTGGAATCGCTTGAATCCTCCTTCAGTGAAAACGAGGATACAGGCTGCTCACGCTCAGAAAGAGATGTTAATTGTCTTTGCATAGACAAGTAAGAGTATAGAACTTTGGCTTATCTAGATTGTGTGTGTGTGTGTGTGTGTGTGTGTGTGTGTGTGTGTGTATGTTTGTGTAGAACATGCGCGGGAAATTATGAAATTATGGCACCAATCTTGACATGAGAGTTCAAAGACTTATACCAGAAGCATGGCATCAGGAAAATATTGTGTGTCATTTGTGTGTAGAGAGATAATATTTATATTCTCAGTGTTATTTGTCGTTATTCTTTGTAAGAATGTTTTTCTTTTTTGTTTGCTTTTTTCCTGCACTTTCTGCATGTAAAACGGACATGTTATTATATTATAGAACAAACTATTTACATAAATATCAATTGACAGCAGAACATGCCGAAAGAGACAATGTAGAGACAAATATGAAGAGGGAAATGTTAAGGAAGGGACAACAGCTTGGTTTCCAAATGCAACGAACAAATTTACATGTTTCATCGTATGTAGGATCTTCATTGTATTCATAACAACCATTACACGAGTATTTTAAGTTGTCATCTTTAAATGTGCAAATAAACCTTTCCCTGCACGCATAACTATTAAATTTAAACGACTGCTTTTACTTTTTAATGTAATACTTCATATAATACTTCATAATGATATTTTTTAAAGACTCTCCGTCTACGGTACAGGCATGGTAAATAAAATGGGAATACTTATATATCATTTTTTTCATCTGGCTTATTTTCACCTTTTATCCCTCAAACTCGCGGGCATAGAATAGATATCACAGGCCATTATCACATCGATCGTTTTTATTGATTCGTTTTCAGCAGACTGTACGACAAATTCATATTCCTCCACTTGTCTAACAGAGTATTTTTTCCGTCATGACACAAAGAATATACTTTCGAATGCCTTCCTTTACTGATGTTGACTGATAAATCGAAAGAAGGGCTTTTTATTCCTTTGGACATCACTTCTTTCGATGAGAGAGAAAGTTGTCGGATTAATTATGTTCATCATCAAGAGCTACTACGGGGATTTTATTGATTGTTTCCTTTTTCACCTTACCGCTGCAACTCTTTGCGGTTTCTGTCCATATTGCTGACAGTGTAGAATATCATTCATTAGAAATATCACAATCCAACATTTTATGACTTCATAGCTTTTTCGCATATTTTTCAGCATTATTATTATCATTATTACCATTATTATCACTGACATTTTAATTTCTTCTTGTGTGCATCATTGATGGTGATCTTATCTGATATATAGAAAGAGAGGGGTTTAGGCGGGTGCACGTCACGAGACCGAGACCCACGAGTCATACAGCTCACAAGTCATACAGCCCACGAGTCATACAGCTCACGAGTCATACAGCCCATGAGTTCGACACTAAGCCAACAAGGCCCACGAGACCGACACATTACGCGCCGTGTTGTATCTGTCGAACTCGTGAGCTGTTTTTACCTAGTGTCGAACTCATGGCCTTTATTTGCCTAGTGTCGAACTCATGGGCTGTATGACTCGTGAGCTGTAGGACTCATGAACCTGTTTTCAATGTCGAACTCGTGGGCTGTATGACTCGTGGGTGTCGGTCTAGTGGGATGACCCCGGTTTAGGCAATCCCAATATTACCAGAGTGTTAAGAACATAGGTAACATGAATATCTTTTTCCAAAAAAAAAAGTTCATGTTTGATATTGAATTCCTGATGTGAACATGATAAAGATAAAAACGGGCACTGCGCAGACTCGTTACTTACATACATGTACTTCAGTATTGAGTTTAAGACTGCTCATTGCAGTTGGAATCACACCCAACAACAATGTAATGCCGTTTCGTCTAATAAAACAAATGCCATTACGTGGTGTAATCTGGGGTAAAAGACTCGTCTTATCTGCGTGAGCAAAGTAACTATACTAGTAATTCTTGACCATACAAAGTACTGAGTATATTGGTGCACCAAGAAGAACCAAAATGATCTCATATCTGAGAGCTTTTAGAACTTTACGAAATAGTCTATCCCACTCCCCCTTTCTCGTTCCGCATCGTAACGACCATTTTATAGCGCAACAGGACCCGTAATGAGTTGAACTATACCAGTTTACTGTTCGAATGGTCGCACGATCAAGTCAAACATCATTTTATATCTAAGTTCGTTGTTGATAATGAGCTGAACAATATCTTTTACCGAAATCAGTAAACTTGTCCAGTGACATCTCAGAAATAACAGTACAGAGTGGAAATGAGACTTTTCTACCACGATCAATGGCATCGTGTAATCGGGGAAACGGGGGAGCCAAATCTTTTGCTGCTTGCTAAAATCCAGGAACTTCAAGAAAACCTCTCTTCTATTTCAAATGCAGTGTGAATCGGTGGCATTCAACACGAAATTCCCCCTTACACATTATAGCGAGCTTTAGATCTGCGACGAGAAAGCTAAGACGACGCAGCCTTCAGGATTGGACAATGGAAACAGTTGTCTGGCACATGCGCAGAACACAGCTTTGTGCCCATAATAAGTGTCGTCTGAGCGTTCGCGTCGCAGATCCAAAGCTCGCTAACAAAAAGCACGGACACACACATACCGCACACAGAGATAAATATCTTCACAAACTTATTAAACGCCTTATTCATGGCTTCCACCAGCACTTATTCGATCAGCCTGTCTTTTGGGACCTTCATCATTGATCAGTGGGGAGTCCGCTTTCAGTTTTAGCAGGATGACTTGTCTCAGTCTTCTCTGCATTATATGTATATATATATATATATATATATATATATATATATATATATATATATATATATATAAATATATACTGTACATATGTTTGTGTGTATTGATATGTGTATATCTGTTTATCCATCTTAAAGTTCATCTACACACCATCTTCAATTGGCTTTAATGACCAGAAATAAAACAAGAAAAAGTTTTATGAAAATTGTATGGACCTTTGATTAGGAAAGTAAAGAATTTAAAGCTTCATTTGTCTTGTTTTTGCGAAGCAGTGATGGATATTGCAAAATGAATATCATGACTTCAGCGGGTGATGTTCGTTATTCCGGAGGTTCGTTAATCCGAGATTACACAAGTTTCAATATTCCGAAGATTCGTTACTAGTATTCCGAAACACACAGGTTCCCTGTAGATGTTATATTAATCCGCACATGAAATTTGGTTCGTTAATTCGAACACTTTTAATGGCCTATTCCAAAGGTTCGTTGTCCCCGAAGGTTCGTTAATCCGAAAATGAAATAAGGTTTGTTATTCCGTAGGTTCGTTAATCCGAAAATGAAAAGAAGGTGCGTACTATTGAACCTTCGAAATTACCAACCTTGTTTCATTTTTGGATCAACGAAAATTCGGATTGGAACTGTAACCACATCAATACCCTTTATTTTCGAATTTTAATGTTATCTCGAAATTCAAACATGTAAAACTTCCTTGTCTTAGTCTTATTTACAACTTTTTTATTCAAACTCGGCAACCATCAGAAGAAAGACATGCGATGTTTTAAATCTGAAGCGCACAGCATAAAAACACACAGGACTGCAGTTTCTTGTCTTAACCCTATTCCCACGTTTCGTGTGATTATTCCGCAACGCGTAATGGTCTTGCCGCGACATTTTATGACTTTTTTCTTTCAAGTATCGCGCAACTTTTGAGACCAAATTTGTTGCTTCCGGACATACCGTTTTGAAGCCTCGCTCCTTTGAAAAAAAAAAAAATTCGTCGACACAAAAATTGATCAAAAACATGATTTTGTGTACAAAGCCAATGTAAATTGTGTTTTTGCAATTAATTCATATGAAAATAAATAATTTTTACTTTCAATGGCTGATAATGATTTATTTTAGCCTGGTTATGCGTTAAAAAGTTTCTGCAACAAATTTTGACGAAAAAAAAAACAAAAACAAAAACAAAAGTAAAAAACAGAGAAATACATAAGAAATTCAATAACCAATAAAATACATAAGAAGTAATTATGAGGCCGAATTTTTGCTTCAATATTATTGTTGAGGATATCGGAAAGAATATGTTCACCAAAAATTAGAAGTCTTGGAGCTTTATTTTTTTATTTATAGGCAAAAAAAAAATTATTTTTGCATAAATTAGCATAAATTAATTAATATAAAATACATAAATTAAAATCTGAAAAATCTAACTGTACAGTCCTGTAGATTACATTGGCCTCTACCTTAGTGCAAATTTTCGCGAGGATCGCGAGATCCACGACCGAGATCTGAAGGGGGGGGGGGGGGGGGGGCAAAAAGGCCCCCCCCCCCCCCGGTGGTTTCAAGTCCCTCAAAAAACCCGGTTGGATTAGGGTTAAGTTTATTTTTATGCATAGGGAAAATGGACTAACATCTTTGGCCATTATATGAGATTGCGTAGGCGCATTTCCACGCTCTACATATACTAATGCAAACATTCACTTGTATTTAGCTCGACTGAGAACGACAGGCTTTATTACTGTAATCCAGACACGAACACAAAAGCGAAATGCGGTCAACAGCATTCATATTCTTTTCATAAAATCTCGGGCATTCATTTGCTTGCTTTTCTACACTGTCATATCGGATATACGTAATCAAAATGTTTGATTCCGACTTTAGATGGGACCAAAAGCATACACGGAATACACAAATGCTAATCTCCAAAGTTGGAGAAACGTGAAAGTAATGCAAACAACACTTAGCTAGGTCATTACAGATCACATGCATGCATGAAAGTACAATTGGTTTTTGCGGAGAGTGTGTAGTTATCGATGTTACTTTCACCCGTACTCTCGTTGCTCGATCTTTACTGTTACACTGCAAAAAGTCCGGTGTCAAATATGACACACCGAGTGTTAAATTTCCGGTGCTCGTTTGTGGTGTAAAATTAACACCTCCGGGTGTCACTTCAAAACATAAAATTGTTTTTTTTTAATAGCTTTTTAGTTACTTTTCTTCTTGTTGATTTTGAACTTCATCAAGACCATAAGATTCAAGAATTTCCGATAAGTACTTGATTTTTGAAAAAAAAAGGTGTGAACACATTTACACCACAGTAACACCTGTTTGCGTGGTCTTCTATTGAAGCTGGGCGGGTGTTACACCATTGACATTAACACCAGCAATATCAAATCAACACCATGTGGTGTCATTGTTGAATAAACACCAGCACAGTGTCAAAAATATCGCCAGTTTCAAACAGTGTCAAATTAACATCACGAAGTGCCAAGTGAACACTTTTCAACACCATCACAACATACTTTCTGCACCTGTGTGTGTGTGGTCCTCTATTAACACTTGATCGGTGTTAGATTTAACACCCATGGTGTTAGATCTCAAACGCCTGTGTTTTTGCAGTGTACAAACTACACGTGAAAAGAAAGGAAGCAGCTTGAGGTCACCAGGCATGGCGTCAACTGCCAGTTTCTGCCCACATTCATTCGGAATAACTAACAAACAACTTCTTCATCTTTATAACACTGATAAAACCAAACCTGTGATCTAAATCCGAATATGTAGATTTTTTTTTGTAATGTATTATACAGTTCGTTGAATTTTAAATAGATTTTAAGCTCAAAAGGTCTGAATGCATCGAGTCGTAATAAAGAGACCTTTAAAAAAACAAATGAGAGGCTAGGTATCTTTCTTTATTATAGTGCACAATATGCCAAACTTAAAGGACAAGTCCACCTTCATTAACATAAGGATTGAGAGAATGTAGCAATATTAGTAGAACACATCATTGAAAGTTTGAGGAAAATCGGACAATCCGTTCAAAAGTTATGAATTTCGGAAGTTTTTGCGCAGTCACCGCTGGATGAGAAGACTACTGCAGTGTATGATGTCACATGCGTACAACAATATAAGGAAAATATAAAGAGAATTTCACAAGATTTCATCTTTTGAAAAAAGTACACATTCCCTTGACTCGTTACTGACATATGTTATGGGTAATATTATTCTCATTGCCTTTAGAAAGAGGCAAGTCAAGTGCTCTTTTATTATGCGAAAAAATTGAAAATATGTTAAATTTTCTTTACATTTTCTTTATACTGTTGTACTCATATGACATCACGAGCCTTAGTAGTCTCCTCATCCAGCGGTTCCAACACAAAACTTTTAAAAATTCATAACTTTTGCATCGATTGTCCAATTTTCCTCAAACTTTCGCTGATGTGTTCTACTAATATTGCTGCATTCTCTCAATCTTTATGTTTATGAAGGTGAACTTGTCCTTTAATGTACACTATACTTACCGAAAAAAAAAAAACCCTATTGTATTATTCCGTTTTTCCTGAGCATGCCCATTTACGAATGATTCTAGATTTTATGTAGCGTACACGTAAACGATATATCGAAGAACAATTTGTTTTTTTCAAATTCCTTTTTTTATTTCTGAATGTAAATGACCCTATTGATTCGTTGCCTCTCCAAAGGCTTGCGCACACCCTCGCTTGCGTGCATTCGCATTCGCCCACACACACAACCCGCTTTCACCACCACTTCCTCCCCGTTTTAGTCAACTAATCTTTCAAAGATGATACGTGATTCCTGACTCAATGTTCACGACAGTATACTTGCCTCTAGAACTCTGCGCTGAAAGAAATCTCGGTCAGGTTCTGCAATCTACGCTGTGACAACGGATGTCTTTGCCGACAGTGCTGACTTGTTGAAATTATTTTCAACAAAATTTCTGTTTGTTCCTTTCTTTGACGATACGTTGACTGTACCAGGCCATAAAAGTATGATGCGATCGTCTGTGTGGTGGATAGAAGCTTGTCAGAGATTGAAACTGGCACGCTGTTTTCAAGAATGGGAACAGAGATTCATCTCACCAAGCTTTTCGAATTTCCATAAAATTAAGGTGCTTCATCATTTGAAAATGCTGCACCTAAAACCTAAATGTAGATTTAAGTTCTATCTGCGTAGTTTCCTGAGGCTATAGAGGATACAATATGGATACGCTTTACACAAAACGACAGCTGAAAAAGGCTGATCCATCACAACGGATGGCCAAATCTACTCTACAGATTCTTATAAGCTGGTATGGCATAATCCGTCACAAATTTTAATCTTACGAATCTTTCGGGCAGCCATGCGGCTCGTCCATTCGATTTGTTCCGGTAATTTCTTCGTGAGGAACTTATGAAAATGGTGGCACTTTTCTCACAAGGTTGATTGAAGGAAACCAGCTTAGGAGGTGAAAAGGGAAGAATAGGAAGTCATGGAATCAGGTCAAGTCTTTACCCTAGGTCTTCTCTTGCAATATAGTTATGACAGAAGGTAAAAAACCTTTTACATCTTCATGATATCAATGACTGTCGCTGCACTGTATTGTAGGAAACTTTGATATTCTCGACATTCTGGAAGTGATTCTTCTTTTCTGCAGCCACACGTAAACATACATACACACACCCCTACCACACATACACACATACTTTCTATGTAAATATGTACAATGTAGTGATGTACCATGTATGATATGTATAAATATACATTTGAGCATTTGATACATTAATTAGAGAAACACCGAAAAAAATCACACACACGGAATTGAATTTTTCCATACTTTTTTTTTCAAAGTTCAGAAACTTTTGCTACATTAAATTAACTGAAAACTGATTAACTCTGAACTTTGTTATATATCTCATCTATGTCCATTATTGATCTGACTATGTCTTTACTTGATATCGTTTGGATGCAGATAATAAATGAAAGAAATGATAATGAAATATCTACCAGGAGCACAAAGTACAAAGAAATATCATATCGATAGAAGTGACTATCGTCCAGATGGCATGATATTATCTAGACAGTCCAACTATACGTCGCTTGCTATCTCCCTCCTAAATCTCGACTATTCTTGGCTCTCCCTCCTTAAAAATGTTTCTCGTCTTACTCCTGATTCTTATTTCACTTTATCCTCTATCTACCGCTCCCGATCACCCCGGTCTATTGAACTAGTTTTAAAAGCTCTACATTCAGCTGTCATATCTCTTACATCTTCAATTTCACCTGTAAAATGATTGTTTAACAATATGATATTGATTTGCCCTTACCTTGGCAGCCAAAACCAACAAAACACTAACTTATTTCTTTCCCGTAGTCTCATGCCTGTTTAATATCCGTGATAACCTCACGTAGAAACCCTGATATTTTTATATCAGTCTTTCATCGCACAGCTCTTATTTTCCCATTAAAGTCTCAAACTTGCTTTCCATTCAGTTGTGTTATTTATAACGTAGTAACATCGGTAAGGTAATAAACCAAATGCATTTGTGCTGCCGTTTTCTTGATATTCTTAGGTCAACTTCACACATGTTAAAAAAAAAATGCTGTGCAAGACTCAAGATGAAATGATGCAGAAAATAATCTTCTCTAAAGCGTTTCCATCACATTTAACACGAGCGAGCTAATAGCTGCTTGCTGAGCTCTTACAATAGGCTTTGATCTCATACATCCAGAGGAGACAAGGGTCTTTTCAAACACAATGAATATTACATCAAAGGGTAAGATCGCCCTTGCCCCTTTTTATGACTCTTGTAGTTACATATCTGTCTGCTTTGTATCAAACATCGACATAAAAAAAAACAGTATCAGTAAGAAGTGAAAGCAGATAACAACAGGTCTGCTGAGATTTGAAAAGATGACTTTCAGATATCAAAGATTGAAAGAAAAAAGGAAAAGAGAATAGAAAATGCTGAAAGAAGGCGGAATAAAATGAAGGGTTGAAAACGGAATTACGTAGTTATCGTGATGAACTGACGATGAACTTTCGTTTACTTTTACCTACCAAAAGAGAGATAGAGAGAGAGAGAGAGAGAGAGAGAGAGGGAGAGAGGAAAGGATGAAGTCATGCGCATGTTTAAAGAAACCCTATCTTTAAAATCTTCGTATCAGAAGACACTATGTGCGCAAGCGCAGTGTGTTTTTTTGCAACAATGACATTGATTTTGGAATAATTTCTTTTTAGTCAACGAGAGGTATAAAAACGAAAGTCCAAGCAAGCAGCTGGCAAGTCTGAACTTACATTGATGTATCGGAGAAATTTGTCTACTTTGCATACGTATCTCTCGGTGAGTTATGCACTACTTGCTTACTACTTTGAAATTTTGATTAGACAAAGTAAACGAGAAATACTTGTTCACGTTAAAAACTGTACTACTATGACTTTCTGCAACTCCAATTTAGAAGATAGAAATTCTCTCTAGCACTTATTCTCCCCTTTCTGACTAGAGCCTGGGGTCACAGTTCGTTATTCCCATGACTCGTTATTCCGAAGGTTCGTTAATCCGAAAATGATTTAAGGATCGTTAATACGCGTCATCTGTTCGTTGTCGGATGAACAAACCTTATTTCATTTTGTGATTAACGACTTATATGAGTAACGAACCTTACATCTTTTTAGGTGGGAATTCCAGAGTCTTACAGTATATTGGTTTAGAAATGCATTTTTTTTTTTCTGGGATGAATACTCGCAACATCTTTAAACTCAAATTTCTAAATCATATTTCCATCATGTTCTTGAACTATTTCTACGCTATGTATACATGCTGAAATAGCATGAATGCAAGCTACTTGAATACGTCATATCATTTAATCAGTACAGGGTAAGGTGACTTCTGCGTGTAAGTTTTCATTAATGCTGTTGCTTACGACACAATGACTATAAAAAAATACATCATGTATTAACCCATTCGGACGTTCATTTCATTACTAAAAACTACGAAAGGGTGTTTCTTTGGTGTTTTTCCTTGCTGTTGAGGTTTGGTGCTAGATATGTTATGTACTTGTCTAGTTGTGTCAAAATGTCATTTCTAAATGATGACATGATTATGTATGTTATGACTTCTTTATGCGAGATACAAAGGTGAGCTCTTTTTACTTTTTGTTTCTGTATTATTAGCTGCAACCACATTTGCGTGCTTGCATAGAATGGCTGGGAGAGTTGTCCGTGTTCTCATTGCGTTTACGCTGCTAAGGAGGCACTCCCAAGTCGCCGGTGAAGAAACCGAAACACTCCTCATGGAGGAAAGTGGATCGTTTTCTACTTCGTCGTCTACTGGTATCACGTCAATGGGTCGTCCGGTCCAGACATCTACCGTTTCGACAGGGTTTCTTCATCCAACTCATCTTCACCTTCTGCAGACTGGGGGAGACGACTCTCTCACAACTTTAATGGAGGAACTTGTAACTCAAATCTACGAAAGTAATGACGTCTTGACAGATCCCTCAGATGGGGTTAATCTTGATGCATCTGAGGACGTGGAAGGAGTGGAGTCATCATGGGTGTGGCAGTCACTGACCTGGACGTGGATCACGATTGCTCAGATAACGGCTGCTCTGCTGGGAATCACTGGCAACGGTCTCGTCATCCGCGTCGTCTTCCAAAGAAGACACAAACGCCGCTCAACCGACACCTTGGTCGGAGCGTTGGCCGTCGCCGATTTTTTGACGTCTGTCTTCGTGATTCCTCTCCCGATTCAAGCAGTTAGAGTTCCTCCCTCTTGGCTCGGAAATCTGTATTGTAAAGTGGTATATACGTCGTTATTCATGTGGCTTTCCATAGATGCTTCAATACTCACTCTGACTTTGATACCACTCGAGTTGTATCTTGCCATTGCGTTTCCACTCAGGTTTAAGATGGTTGTAACGCGCAAGAGGGTTATGCACTCCATTATACTAATCTGGTTTTGTGCAGGTGCGATGTGCTTGGACCTGATTATCTTACCGAAAGTAGAAGAAGGTGAATGTGTACATGTTTATTCGTCTGTCAGTGTGCAACGCGCTTCAGCCCTCATGTTGTACATGTTTCACGTCGTAATCCCGATTGTCACCATGACGACGAGCCAAATACTGACAATCAGCGCGCTTAATCGTCAGTCTAACCTCAACCTCCAAGAAAACACTCGCAAGGAGAAATCAAACAACAGGTCTACAATACATATCGTGGCTAGAAGACGCATGCTCCAGATGTTCTTCCTCGTCTTTGCTGTGTATATGATATGTTGGGGGCCACCTCTCACAAGTTATCTAGCTCACGTATTTGGTCTCCTCCCGGGAGCCTATATATACTCGCCTCTGGATCAAGCCTTCGTTGTCTTGGCATTCTGCAATTCCTGCGCGAATCCATTCATATACGCAATTAAAAACCCTGGCTTTCGTAAAGCGATAACCAACATGTATAAACCGTCATCTCGAAGTAGTGTGGTTTCCATTTTTACCGACAAAACGGATTTGATGTAAATTTCTACAGCAGTCAGGATTGAATATCACAAATAGAGAAACGTATCTGAAACTTGAATACTTAAGACGTGTTAACTTTACCAGCACAACGGCACTGCCATACTAACGGAGAACACAGATACAGTCAAAACTGCACTCAGGCGGTTTTTCGTTTGTTTGTTTGTTTTGTTTTTTGTTTTTTGTTTGCTGGTGATTAGAACGCCTCTGCTCATGCAAACGCACCATTCCGGTTTGCCATCCTCTAATTAGTTGTAAAATAATGATATTAAAAATAGCAAATGCAGCCTCTACGAACTCGAAGGTTTTTACCTCCTTTTCCTCAACTTTCCGTTTCCCTCTTCCTTCACCTTTGACTTACTCTCTCCCATTTTCCTTCCCTCTAAGTGGGTATCTCATTGGCTTGGAGACTACGTGGCGGCTAGCCTTTTGTCAAGGCCCTCTCGCTGTATGGTAAAGAGAGTCCCGCCGAGTGGGGTTGGGCTCGCTTCGCTGCTCGCCCGTTACAGCGAGAGGTCCTTGACAAAATGCTAGGTGGCGGCCTGGTGGAGACTCGAGTCTCACTGGTGAGGGAGACGTCTCAGTGACGCCTCCGCGACATTGTGGAGACTATAGCTTTGTCTATGGGGAATCGCTAGAAAAGCGAGCATGTTCAATTCTTTTTGAGACTTTTCAGCTTTCTCCTTTGTTGCGGCCAAGTCGCGGATTTAATCCGTGACATTGCGCAAACCCGTGGCGACCTACCTCACGATATGGAGACGTCTACGCGACTGAGAAGACGTCTCGGAGACGTTGTGGAGACATCCCCGTGACTTTTGGTAGAAAAAAAAAAACCCAGAATCGGCTCCTTGTTTGGAGATGGCTCGGACGGTGAGAGCGCGAGCCATTTCTTGGTCTTTAGAGTTGCACGAGTCGCGGAGACTACTATAGTCAAATGACTTAATCTGACAAATATAAGTGAGTTAACACGCGTAATCACTCATTGATATCCATTCATTTACATATTGTTGCTCTTTAACCCGTTGAGGACGAGTCCCGAGTATACTCGGGCAGGTGTCTATGGGAAATGTGCGTTGGAGCAAAATCAGTCCGTCCTCAACGGGTTAAAACAATTTTAACATCTTTATATCAACCAAACACCTGAGCCACTGGTAGCATTTGAGCCGTTATTGCTCAGATTATTTTTCGAAGTGAAAACAATTGCAAACAGATGTCATGCACCAACAGAACACCCGTCAGCACCGACATAATATCTGTCATACACCGACAAAACATTCTTGGATCAGCACCGAATGACTGCAACTGTTCACGCCATGTTTGCCAACTCCAACTCTCCTGTCCCGAATGGACACTTTTATTCCACCCCACCCTGGTTTCACCAAGGCACATCACGGTTCTCCGTCACACCTCCCCCCAACAAGAGGAAAGTTATGAATGTAACTTTTCGACTATAAACACCTCCGTTGTAAGGCTTGCTTCACTGTTCGTGCGTACTGTTCAGCTTACACGATTACAAACTCAAATAGTTTTGTGTTGTTTTCTCACAACCTCACCTAGCATACTACACTTATAATTACTGATTTTGAGCCTTATCAGAATCAGTTAACTCCGGCATCAATTGTCCTTTTTTAGAACAATACAATGTATATGAAAACTTGACAAGCCCCCTACAAAACATGTAAATACACAAATCAACAGTCTACAGTAATACACATGTGAAACCGTTTTCAATGGGTGCACATACGGGTGCACATAATCCGGAAAGATTACACCAGATGTAATCAATAATTTCTCCAGTAGTATCAATATTTTGACTGAGACTGTGCTTTCTGGTAGTCTCGACTGTAATTATATCCTCGCATACTTGATCAATAAACTTACGTAACTTCAGGCATGAATAGTATTTCTTTTTGGTAACACATACACTTCATCTTTAAATGTGGAAACCAAAAATACACTTTCTTCACAAAATTGTTCCGACTGTTGCAAAGATATGTCTGTTTCTCCAACACAAATTTTCACTGGAGTTTGACTGAATGAGGTAACAGCACACATCTCTTGATTATAACAACATCATATTTAAACACGTCAACTATGTGTACATCTACTCAATGTACTTGCTCATAAATGTTATACTTATGTCAACTCTGCGTCATAAGTTAACCAAAACAACAACAAAATTTTAACCATCGGACATTTCTTTTTGTCCCTTCACACATATGTACTGTCACGCGATAAGATGTTGTAATATACAGTGTATGTGCAAACTCTGGAAAATATCGAGATCATACTCGACACACAAATGTGACGCTGTCACTCTGTAACGAAATACATATACAGGTTATTAATTTACAAAAGTGACATTATGACATCTTGGCTTCTTTATGCCTCACTGTCACTCAACACTTTTTCATTAATACAAAACAACACAAATTCTTTTGTTTTAACACAGATCGGTTGACATAAAACTCAAAATTTGATCAACAGTTTTCCTGTGACTGCCCGGATGTGTTTTGCTATACTGTTTTTGCATTTGCTAGCATTAACTCGGTAACGTATCGGTACACATACAAATCTGAATCCTCTTTGGGATACATTGAATGAAATCAGAATGTAAGTGTGCAACTGAAGCACAACTTTCACCGTAATCTTACACACCACAAATGTTGTATCCTGGCGCTTCCTGTAATGTTGGGTTTTCAAAACATCATACAATGCTTGGCGTGTAACACATCATGAAAATTTTCAAGCGATGTCTTCTTATAAAGACAGAATATTGTGTACTAGTACTTTCTCATACTTCCTAGCATCACTCACATAATACTGTTTTCGCTTAAAACAAACATGATTAACATAAATACAATTTCTTCCTTCACAGATCCTTGGGAGAGAAAAAAACTGAACGAAAATACATAAACACATGTATATTTTGTCATATACAAAAAAAAAAATCAACATCAGTTTCTTGTCTGTTTTGAGTCTCGTTTGAAATGTTCTCCTTGATTTAGGTTTCACTGTAGATTTGAGATTGTTATCGTTCGGCAACATTATCAGCGCGTGCACAGTTTCAAACTCGCGACAAAGCGTCTGCTAATTTGTTGTCCTTTCCTGCTATGTGCACAATTCTCAGTGGGTACGGTTGGAGAATCAAACTCCAACGGAAGAGACGCTGATTTTTGTGCTTGAAGCGTTCTAAGAATGTCAATGGGTTATGGTCAGTGTACACCACGATGTCTCTTCCACCGTCCAAATACGCTTCGAAATGTTGCACGGCTAGAACGACACTGAGGCATTCCTTCTCCACAGTTGAATACTTTTGCTGATGGCGATTCAGTTTTTTGGAGAAGAAACACACGGGTTTGCTGTGTCCGTTGTCGTCGTCCTGAAGTAGCACGGCTCCTACTCCTCGGTCACTAGCATCCGTAGCTAGCTGGAAACTCCTCTCGAAGTTTGGTGCGATGAGCACGGGATCGATCATGAGGACGGCCTTCAGCTTCTGGAACGCATCCTGGCAGCTCGCCGACCACTGGAACGTTGTACCCTTTTTCAACAGGTCCGTCAAGGGCACCACCAGGTGACTGAAGTTGGGAACGAATCTCCGGTAGAATCCGCACATTCCCAAAAAGCGCTGAAGCTCCCGTTTCGATGACGGCACTGGGAAGTCCACGATGGCTCGGACCTTAGCATCTCGTGGTGCGACGCTACCTCGGCCTACCATGTGACCTAGGTAAGTCACACAAGCTTTCCCGAACTCGCATTTGGCCAGATTCACCACGAGTCCTGCATGTGACAACCTCTGGAACAGCTCTCGAAGATGAGCAACATGCTCCTCCCACGTATTGCTGAAAACCAACACATCGTCTATGTAGACAACACAGTTATCATGACCAGCAATAACTCGATTCATCATCCGTTGAAAAGTTGCGGGGGAATTTTTCATCCCGAAGGGCATGACACGACACTGGTATAACCCGGAGGGCGTGACAAACGCCGAGATCTCTCTTGCATCCTTGTCTAATGGCACCTGCCAATACCCTTTCATCAAATCCAATTTGCTGACATACTCAGCACTTCCTACCCGATCAATACATTCCTCAATCAAAGGAAGCGGAAACGAATCAGTCTTGGTTATGGTATTGACCTTCCTGTAATCGATACAAAACCTGGACGTTCCGTCTGCCTTTGGGACTAGCACTACTGGGGAACTCCAGTTTGAGTTACTAGGCTCTATGATTCCATTTGCAAGCATGAAATCTATCTCCCTATCAACCTGTTCTCTCTTAGCAGGATGAATCCGATATGGATGCTGCTTAATGGGTGCATTTTCACCAACATCTACTGTATGAACAGTGTCTTTTGCACAGCCCAATTTATCACTGCAAACCTCCGGAAATTCCTGGAAGATGTCGACAACATCTTGCCTCTCCGAATCAGACAGATGACTGAGAAGTAACTCTGGATTTTCTAGTGCCTTTGAGTTCTCTACTCGCGGAATCATTCCCGACTTGAAACTCACACTCTGAGAATCTGGAGCATCAGATTCAAACTCTTCTGCACTTTTCTCAGCACTGTGCAGGACACTCTCACTCACAACTGCACCTACATCTTCTACACGTTCATGGTATTTCTTCAACATATTCACGTGACAAACTCTCTTGGTTTTTCTACGATCAGGCATGCTCACCACATAAGTCTCCTTCCCAAGCTTCCTCTCTACTCCATAGGGACCACTGAATTTAGCCTTCAATGCATCTCCTGGCAATGGAAGTAGAACCAAGACTTTGTCTCCAACCTCAAACACACGACTCTTTGCCTTTCGGTCAAAGATTTCCTTCATTGTCTGTTGCGAAGACTTCAAGTGTTCTCTCGCCACTTCATTCGCTCTCACAAGACGCTCTCTGAACACGGAAATGTAGTCTAAGGCATTGGAATCCTTGTCTTCCTCATCAGACAACAGCTGCTCTTTCACAACTTTCAGGGGCCCTCTTGGCTCATGCCCAAACACCAACTCAAAGGGGGAGAATCCAGTGGATTCATTAGGCACTTCACGAGCAGCGAAGAGAAGAAAAGGGATACCTTTATCCCAGTCCCTGGGATTATCCTGACAGTAGACTTTCAACATCGTCTTTAGCGTCTGATGGTACCTTTCTAAGGCCCCCTGTGATTGCGGGTGATAAGCAGACGACTTGATCTGTTGAATACCAAGCTGGTACATCAACTCCTGAAAGACACGAGACATGAAATTGCTACCTTGATCCGACTGTATTTCTTTTGGTAGCCCGTACCTAGTAAAGAAAGTCAACAAGGCATCCAGAACTGACTTAGCAGTTATGCTCCTCAACGGAAATGCTTCTGCGTATCTCGTGGAAACATCCATCACAGTCAATAAATACTGACATCCTGACTTGGACTTCGGCAATGGACCAACGCAATCTACCATCACACGGCTAAATGGCTCCTCAAAAGCCGGAATAGGAATCAACGGTGCGGGTCTAATGGCGTGTTGTGGTTTTCCTACCACTTGACATTTATGACACGTTCGACAAAATTCAGACACATCCTTTCTCATCTTGGGCCAGAAGAAATGAGTTCTAATTCTACACAAAGTCTTCTTGACACCCATGTGTCCGGCCATTGGAATTTCATGTGCAAGACGTAGAATTTCCTTTCGATACGGCGGAGGAACAACTATCTGGTCGACAACCGTCCAGTCCTCATCTGCGGGACGATCTGGAGGACGCCATTTCCTCATCAAAACACCAGACTTTACATAGAAACATTCTGGCACTCCCTTCGCCTCATCTACAGTCAATGCACCCTCTCTAAACTTCGACAACTCTTCATCTTCCATCTGTGCTTTGATTAAAGCTGGCTGACTGAACACACCTTCCTCCCAACTTTGTTCTCTTTCATCTTCACTAGTCACCTTTCCAAAGAATGTGTCACCAAGAGAAATTTCACTTTCAGACTCCTTTCTCTCACGCTCTGCTTCACTTGCTCGAAACCTGGTGATAGCACATGTTGGAAATACTTCTGGGAATTCATCGACAAGTTTTTCAGTTTCCTGCTCGTACACTGGGACTTCAGAAACAACCGGAAGGACACTCACTCGACCTCCTGCAAGGTCATTACCAAGCAAAAAGGAAACTCCATCCATAGGGAGAAATGGAACAATTCCCACAATCACTTCCCCTGAAATCAGTCCACTATCCAAATTCACTCGGAATAGAGGGACTGCCTGCGTTCCTCCGTTGACATCATGTATCAGTACTTTCCTACCCGTGTTACAATCTATGGGCATACTCTTCACATCTCCTACCATGAGGGACTGTGTAGCTCCAGTATCACGAAGTATGACAACCGATACTCTAAATTCAGCAATGGTAACTGTACCCCTGGAAATGAAGTCCTTGTACTTTTCATCCACACGACCACTTGAACACCTATCTGTCATTTTTGTGACACTGCTTTTCACAACATTTGGATGACGCTGTTCATCACTTACACTTGACTTAACAAAACCATTGGTGGCTGTCTGGTTTGGTTTCTCGTTTGTTTCAGCATCTAAACTGTTCTGTGTACGTGTGTCTGCATGGACTATACCATGTGTTGCTTTTTGCTTTTGTTTTTCTTTTGCTTCATTTTGTTCCAGCAATCGCCTACATTCGGACTTAATGTGACCTGTTTTCCCACAGAAAAAGCATCTCACTTCT
The DNA here is from genome assembly GCA_033980235.1 of Diadema setosum. NCBI lineage: Eukaryota > Metazoa > Echinodermata > Echinoidea > Diadematoida > Diadematidae > Diadema > Diadema setosum. Next base: position 1,072,573 of record CM067066.1, read on the forward strand.
TTGTATTGAGGCCGTGGCGATTTTGGTCGCTCTTTCTGTGATTCAGTCTTTACTTTATCCCTGCATTCACTATGACTACTGTGCCACTTTTGAGTGTCAGGATTTCTCAACTGATCAAACTTCCTCTTTCCCTCAGGACTTTTTGTTTTCACTCTATGTGTCAACTCATACTGATCAGCTGTGACTGCTGCACTCTTTACATCATGTACTCTTCGATCTTCCAAATATGTTCTCAGATCTGGAGGTGTCGATTTCTTGAACTCCTCCATCAACACTATCTCTCTCAAATTGTCATAAGTGAGATCTACACTGTACTTTCATTGATCGAACCCATCGATCAAACATAATTTCTTTTTCTCTCTGAAACTCTACGTAAGTCTGTCCCGAACCTCTCCTATATCCTCGAAACTTTTGCCTGTAGGCTTCTGGGACTAACTGATAGGCAAGAAGGACTGCTTCCTTAACTGTGTCATAGTTATTTGCCTCCTCATCCGAGAGAGCAGACACTACTGAATGTGCCTTGCCCGTGAGCTTTTGTTGTACAATCATGGACCAATATCTCTTCTCCCACTCCAAATTCCTGGCTATTCTCTCAAAGGAGAAAAAGAAAGAGTCTACATCCTCTTCATCAAAGCGGGGGACTGTGTTTGCCATTTTTGCAATGTCGGGCGTCTTTGGTCTCGACATAGTAACATTAGGCCTATCCCCTGGGACGCTTCTGGCCTGGGCCTGGGTCAACTCAATTTGACGTTGCATTAACTCTTGTTCGAGTCTCAGATTTTCTGCCTTCATTTTTTCTTTTTCTAACTCCAATCTAGCCAGTTCTAGTTGTGTGGAATCTACCCTCATCTCACTAGGTCTAGTAATAGTGGTAGTACTTGGGGCAGTTTTTCTACCAGCACTCTCAATCTCATCTGTACTCTCACTCTGGTCTGTGTGTTCATTTTCTACACCACCCAGTTCAAGCTTCTTCACCAGAACTGCAAAAATTTCTTTCTTTCGACTACACTCTCTGATATCAGCATCTACATGAGTTGCAACCTCAATCAATTGGGCTTTCACTAACCCTCTCAATCTACCAAGAGTGACGTCTTTCACAAACTCTGCAGCATCGAACTTGGCTGCCATTATTCACATCTAGCTTTCCGACTAGATTTAAAGACTACGTCGCTAACGCAACTTCCTACAGTACACTCCACTGCGTACCGCACTACGAGAATAGTCTAAGCAATTCAGACCGAACAAACACTCGTATATCTCGAGGCCAATTTCCTCGTAAAGCCACATCTAACGATGCTAATCCAAATAACCAGAAAGTGACACACTAATCTGATAAAATGACATGACGGAAACGGCAATACGTACCTTTCCTTTCCAGCAATCAATGCTGCAACCCTGGTATTCAGCTAGCGAGAAGACCAGAACAAGTGCGCAAAAGTACAAAACATACTCATCGCATCGCTTCGCGAATCGCACTTCCATTCACAACCACTGCTAACGCAGCCCCATTACACATACCGTGCAATGTCACGCAGTATACAATACCGCTACATGTACGAACGAACGACACTGTTACGTTCGCTACCCTGTGTACACATCTCACATGAGTGCGAACACTACACACATACCTCCATCGGGCATCAACACGTACAACGATGTACAAATCACCGAAATACTACCCAAAAGATGGCCTGTTTGTATGTTCATTTCCCGGACATGTTCCCCACATGTCATGCACCAACAGAACACCCGTCAGCACCGACATAATATCTGTCATACACCGACAAAACATTCTTGGATCAGCACCGAATGACTGCAACTGTTCACGCCATGTTTGCCAACTCCAACTCTCCTGTTCCGAATGGACACTTTTATTCCACCCCACCCTGGTTTCACCAAGGCACATCACGGTTCTCCGTCACACAGAATATGCCTACCTCATGCAAGGTAGACATCACCAAAATAAACCTGTATTTTAATCAATTTAAGTAATTTTGTTTATCGTAAATATCAATACTTTGTTCTATAGTTATTCTGATTTCGTTTACTTTTTCCCTTTTACTCTAATCAACAACAATGTGAATAAAAAAAAAAGACAATCAGTCAGTGCACTGTCTATCACATTTTGAAATAATTGGTATCATTTATAATTACATAGGTGTATAATGTGAGAGAGTGAATAATAGATTTACCGAAAATGTTTCAAATGACACCTGACGACCTCCTTCACGTGCATAAGTGAAAGCACCACCTTCCTTCTCATTAAGTCTGCGACTTTGGCACGTTGCCAGGTAACGAAGAGGAGGCGGGAATCATTCGATCTATACGTCAGATCCGGTAGAGATCAAGAGTGCCTTAGGTTGGCTGTTATCCGTGGAGTGCCCTGGGCAGAAAACCTCTCACCAATCGTCGCACTGCGTGACCGACGAGCCCGCCTTTCGTCTCGCTGTCGGTAATCCGTCTGCCAAAAATCTTGCCACGGCAGCACCTGATGCCCCTTATTCAATCGACGCCATCATCTCCTAGTGGTAAGGTGAACGCCCACCCGTGTGTTCTCTTTGAGCACTCCACTCAAACCTAGCCCATTGAAATTCTCGCATACATACCCCCGAACCTCTCAACAGGTAAGGTAAGTGGTAACGTGGATTCTACAGGTAGAGATTCGTCGATTTAGACCACTATATATATTGCGATCCTCTAAAGTAATAAGAATTCTGCATCATACTGAGGGACATAGCAATGAATTAGAACGTATTTTCTTCATTTGTGACCAAAATGTACTTTTGGTCTTTAGTTATTAAAAAGTTAAGTTATTCAGTGGTTCTGGTTGAGAACTAACTTCAGGTTTGTAACATTTCTTAGTGAGATAATGAGAAACCTCTTATATGAAATGTAAATAAGCATGTATTTCTAAATGGAATTCAACGTTCATTCAATGAAAATTGGTTTTGAAATGGCCGAGATATCCGAAATAGAGTGGTCCTAATAAAAGGTGGGACCCACCTATTATTACGATTGATTTGTTTTACCTTGTTTTTGGATGTCTCAGCCACTCCATGACCGATTTTCATCAAATAAACGTTGACTTCCTCTTAGAATGATATGCTCTGTACTATTTCATAAGTGGTTTCTATAGAGTGTCTCTCAAAAAGTTAAAAGCTGAATCCTCATCTCAACCAATGCGATACCATCCCTTAAGATGTCAAATAATCTTCTTTTCATCTTAATATTGTGTCCTAATCATTGGTATCGATGGCTTTGACGCTTGTACTGTGTTGACCCTTTTATTGAGGATGCAATCTGAAGTGGTAGCATGGGTTTCTACACATGTCTTGAGACTCTGGCTGGTAGTGACCTGTTTTGTCACCAGGTTTTGCAGCACTAGAAAATTTTAATCTGATAGATAATCTCGAAGATATCTTAAAGAATGCCAGAGACAGTGACTTATATTTGTTTTCTGGTAATTCTCACTTTTCAATATTTTCTTGTTTAGTCTGGTATGTTCCAACTGCGTCTAGATTCCTTGGTATTCGTTCCCAAGCTAGAAAAAGGAGAGAAAAATGAGAAATTTTCAAGAGATGTCGAACAATACATTTGCGATATATTGCTCTCCAGTAATATTCCCTTGAAGGTCAGGTGTCTCAAAGACTTTACCATAGTTATATCATTTATAGTTGAATGGAATAATTTGTACAAATTCAGGCACTTTCGGTTATCAGTTCAGCTTGTCTCTTGTAATAGGTGCAAACAATTCATTGGAAGAAAGAAACAGCCATACACAACAGAAATACTCATGCCTGCATACGAGGTGGTATCTGTGAAGTGGGTTTTTTTTTTTAATCATAATTTTCTCACTTTTTTGATAAAACATAATATTGGTAAAATGTATATCGTCAACACTTGCTGCAGAAAAAAAAATAGTATTCCAGGCTTGGGACACTGTTCCCTAGAGTTAGACAAACAATGGCCCAGTAATTGACATGCTATTTTCCTTTTAACACTGACAGAATTTTGGAAAGATATTTTTGGAAAAAAGTGGCCTAGGGCACCCTCGGGCAACGTCAATTGGATATCTCCTAACAAAGATTCTCTGAACATTTTTTTTTTCAATCTCTGAAAAAAGAGAGAATGAAAAGAAACCTGAGCGCTTTTGTGCGACATCCAAATCAGTTTCAAAGGGTGATACAGTATTGGTGGAGATGAGAACTGGGCTTTTAACTTTTTGCGAGATACCAAGAAACCACTTATGGAATAATACAGAGCATACCATTCTAAGAGGAATTCACAGTTTATTAGATGAAAATTGGTTTGGGATGGCTGAGACATCCAAAAACAAAGTGAAACAAAGCGATCATAATAAAAGATGGGTCCCACCTTTTATTAGGTTTGCTCTGCTTTGGATATCTCGCCCATTTCCAAACCAAGATGGGTCCCACCTTTCATTAGGTTTGCTCTGTTTTGGATATCTCACCCATATCAAAACCAATTTTCATCAAATAAACGTTGATTCCCCCATGAAATTACAGGTTACAGCTCGTTATTCCGAAGGTTCGTTATTCCGAAGGCTCTTCAGTCCAAAGATTCGTTATTCCGAATGTTCGTATTTCCGAATTTCATTTTCGGATGAACAAATCTTCGGAATAACGAACCTTCGGAATAACGCCACAAATGTTCGGATTAACGAACCCTTTTTCATTTTCGGGTTAACGAACCTATAGGTACAGGGAATTTGTGTGTTTCGGATTAACGAACCTTCGGAATAACGAACCTTCGGAATATCGAACCTTCGGAATAACGAACAGCACCCGGAATTACATACTCTTTCATATTTCATATGAGGGTTTCTCATTATCTCACACACACAAAAAAAAAATTGTTAGAAACCTAAAGTTAGGTCTCAACTAAAAGTGTACGATCCCTTTAAAACCCGTGGACGATTTGTAAGTGGCGTTAGCGCAGGTATCCTTTGGAAAGAATAATAACATGCCGATAAAACCTGATATCGGCATATCAGTTACTAATACGGAACATATCCATAATTGTCAGGTTTTCCGTCAAATGTTCAATGCTGCATCACATCGGTATCATGATATGTGATTTGTGTTTTGCGCCGTTTCAAATAAGGTTTGAAAACTTCCGAGATCGAATATAAGCATGATAAGTGAAAACTTCTTGTGAAGAGACTGTTGCCTTCAGCTGGTTTAAAATAGATGATCTGAAGAATGTGCTAATAAATTTGATATGCCACTGATCAACTAATTCGAACAAACTCATCCGGTAAATTATTGTTGCGCATGATTGTGAAACTGATACAAAATGAAAAGTTAGACGAGCACGAATCAAACAATTTTGGCTTTAAATACAAGTGTCTTAAATTGGTGCAAACATAGCTCGCTATTATTCAAAGAGCTGATGATGCTCTATGAATGCAAAAAAACAACAACAACAAACAAACAAACATAAGTTGTCAAATTTCGTTCACCCTCTTTGCTGTTCAGGAGGGGGCAAACTATTCTAACAAAATATTTATACATAAAAAATATGAAATATATAAACATAATATATCATATTTAACATGAGAAGAGGAGAGATGCAGTGTATGTATAGTTAGGTTTAAAGGGATTGCATCGTTTTGGTTGAGACCTAACGTCAGGTTTCTAACATTCTTTTTGGCGAGATAATGAGAAACCTTTAATGAAATATGAAAGAACATGTAATTCCGAGAGGGATTCAACGTTTATTTGATGAAAATTGGTTTTGAAATGGCTGAGATATCCAAAACAGAGCAATCCTAATAAAAGGTGGGACCTACCTTTTTTGGATGTCTCGGCCATTCCAAAACCGATTTCTATCGTATAAACTTTAAATTCCTCTTAGAATGATATGCTTTGTATTATTTCATGAGTGGTTTCTTGGTATCTCGCAAGAAGTTGAAAGCCCAATCCTCATTTCCACCAATACTATATCATCCCTTTTAAACGGCTGCTCTCTCTGTCTATCTACCTACACACCCGCACCCACCCACCTACACACACACACACACAGACACACACACACACACATATATATATATATATATATATATATATATATATATATATATATAAAGAGTAAAATCAGTCGTATAAACATCGCAGCTAGGAGCCAAAAAATTGGACTGACGTTTATTTACTACACACCGACGCAGAACTTTCATATTTTGATTATATATATATATATATATATATATATATATATACATATAGTGAGAGAGAGAGAGAGAGAGAGACAGGTGGATGGGGAGTGGATGGGGAGGGGAGAGAGAGAGGTTGGTGGTTCCAGCTGGATTTGTTCGCGAGCGTGGCCAGAGGGGAACAAGTGGCATGATGCCCCCTGATGGTCTCCTCCCATCTGAAAACTCTCGTCAAACCCTCGTTTATCTTTGGGCAGACGAGCGAGAGGGAGGAATATTATTCTGTGGAATAGTGAAAAAAAAACCCACCATGGAAGTGATAAACTCATAGCGTGCCACGTTTGCATCTTGTCCATAGGGATGTGTGTGAAATTTATGCTCATTTGACTCATAGGCCCAGAAAGGGCTAAAGAAAAGAGAATGAGATGGTCATGGGGGTAACGGGGTGAAGGATAAACATCATGAAGCGAAGTGGAAGATTTGAAGAAGATATCAAGAGACATAAAAGTAGATGCGTGAGAAGAAGAAAAAGACGGAAGAGAAAGATGAGTCATAATCAGTCCCTTGTCTGCATTACATTATTTTATATTATCTTTTTCTGTGTGAATTGAAATGATCAGATTCTTTTTTTTTTTTTTTTGCGTGGAAACAAACCAGGGCCCTGTTTTATGAAGAGTCATAATTCATATAGTCGATTTCTGTCATAAGTCTATGGCAGCCTGTGTTGTAAGGAAGTTTAAAATCGATTATATCTTTTGATAAAACGGGGCCCAGGTTGATCTAAAGTTGTTCATATTGTTATAGAAAACACTATCTCATCCTTGTAATAATCCTAATTTGGCTAGCTTTGATTCTATTTCTGTATTTCACAAAATATTAACATATCACAAAGAATCTAACCAAGTACCGTTATATGTTGGAATGATATACAAATCAAATACAAATCAAGAAATACAAATCACATACAAATCATGACATTAACGTCACATACAAATAATGCAATACGCGAAAAACGTTAAACAATGTGCTGCGATATGCATAAAACGTTACACAATGATAAGCAATAGCAATGTAACAGCTACTGAGTCAGCCGGCTACTAACGTGACGGCTACTCAAATAATATATCTTGCCATCAGCACGCCCTCTTTTTCCAGCTCGTTCTGCTTATCATCAGTCAGATCACACTGGCTTTGACACACATGTCAATCATGTCTTCATTCATTAATGCTCTGGGTATACATTGGCCGACAGTCACAACGCAGTTTAAATCAAGTTCAAAAATAGTTTAGATTGCTGTCCATGTCCAGGGCCTAATGCGAGTGCGACTATGCGAATCTTTCATAGTGCGCGTGCCGGCGTGCATTCTTCATGGGAGGTCCGTTGGCGTAAAATGCGGGGCGTCACGTCCATCAGTCAAAATGTGCATAATCCATGTACCAGGCTTAATCCACCTCTGTAAATTCCGGTCAATACGTCTTAGCCCGATTGGAGGGTGTTAAAGTGTTTCACAGTACTGTGTTTCTCTAACGTGCGCAGGTGTCTTGATAATCACCGTCATAGTAAAGTTTTAAGTTTATTTTCTGTATATCTAATAGAACATTGAATGGCCTAATTTCGTATTACTCTTCTTGAAACCTTTTTCACAATTGTAATCTCAACTAATGTCTCCTCTTAATACACTTTACCTCAGTATATCATGTGAAAAAGGCTTCCTTTCGACATCTTTCAGTCAATGTTTGACACCGAATTCCTGCCTGAACGAGGCAGGATGATGTCATCGAAATCCCCCGGAAATCAGAGATGAGCATTTTGCATGCATTGCATCTTCCTGAATCATAAGTCAAATTTACTTACCAATCCAGTTTGGCAGTGAGAACATTTCAGTGGCAGCGTCGCCAATTTATTTGACGAGTGGGCACTTCGGTTTCAGCAAAGTGAGTAAACTTTAATTTTGCTCGGGGACTTCATTGACACTTCCACGCGAAGGCTATACTTTTGGTGATACGTCGATGCAAGGGAAATCGCATTCTCACTAAGACACTTGGGCAACATAGAGATCTCGGTGAGATGGTTGACTTTCGTACATAATCGCATCGCTCACCGATCTCTCAGCGATCGTAATTGGTAATAAGGGGTCTCGTGTACACTATGGGACGCGCCACACTTCTAGCGATTGTGATTGCGATCCTATATACCTCGGAGGAGACGGTGGGTATAGAGTTGACAGCCGTCGATGACATTTTCAAGCCCCCCCCCCCCCCCCCGCCACCATTCATGCAGGAGAGAGAGAGAGAGAGAGAGAGAGAGAGAGAGCAAAGGAATATCATATTACTGTATTATCTTCGCTTCTTTAGGTCTTCTACAAGACGATGTCATTTGTACGATAATTGATTTTTGACATGTATTATCTCACGGGAACATCGCAAAATACGGCTCCACCCAAACCGTGATATTGCCTTGATCTCCGATTGGTATGATTCACGCTCGTGTATCAATAGCTTGACAGACGACAAAAAAAAGTGTCCCCAGGGCCAGTTAATATTTCACGGGCTACCGGTGGAATGAAAAAAAAAAAAAAGAAGAGAGAGATAGTGATTATGCTGACAATTACGTAAACTAGTTCAAAGATTAAGAAACGGGTCGATAATATCCCCGGTGGTAGTGGATGTCGTACGAATTGATATGCGAAGTCAAGATCTGTGGCAATGCAGCCTTTTGCCATAAGTTTTATTCACTCATGGAAAACACGAATAGCAAGTAAAAGGTAAAAAAAATGGGTCTCCATAACGAGACGTCATTAATATCGGGTGTTGCGCTGCAATGGTCTGGATTGATGTAAAATTGTATTGTTAAATATTCATTCAATGAAAGTCGGCCGGCATTCAACCGCTTTTGCTTTCTTTCTTTCTTTTTTCGATTTTTTTTTTTGCAAGCGTCAGACACAGTGCATGGAGTTGAGTTTCTGTAAGTGTAAAAAACTGACAAATAGATTGAAATATTATTAACAAATACGCTCACAGTAGAAATTAACGAAAGCAATACAGAACGAGAAAATGACGAAGACAGTAAGAGATTGGAGGACGAAAAACGAGATGAATTTCTCATTACAGCAGGAAAATTTATATGATAAAATAATAATACGATCTTCTCTATCCAGGGTAGCCTCTTCAGTGTTGCCACTGCTCTACCAGATGGTCCTGCCATTATCATTATTATTATTATTATTATTATTATTATTATTATTATTATTATTATTATTATTATTATTATTATTATTATTATTATTATTATTATTATAATAACCCTAGCGTTGCCAGGTACCCAATTTATACACCTGGATCGTGAGGGACGTGTTAGGTAAAAACATCTTGTGCAAGGACGTAAGCACTGGACTGGATTCGAACTGGGGTCCTCCGATTGACAGCCAAGAGTCTTATCCATTATGCTACAGTGCCCCCAAAAGATGGATATTGAGAGACATTGGGATAAATAGATAGATATACAGGAAGTAAGAGAGAAGGCAGACGTTTTATTGATGACAGAGGAGGAGGAGGATGAGATGAGGACATGGTGGAAAGGAATTTATTTGGTTTACGTCCCAAGAGACGGAAAGCTCACTCTCGCTGTCGCCATAGGATACATTCTCGTCTTTTCTCTCTCTTCATTAAACCACGCCCACATCAAACAGGTTCTGCAGATCATACGAAAACAGGAAGATTTTCTGTGTTGCATCGCAATGCTCTCTGAACCTCTTAATCGTGATGCCATAGATAAAGTCACAAACAAACAAACAAACAAATCAAACAACACATGAATAAAATATATCTCTATCTGTGGACTTTCAGTTCTTCAGTCGGTGGAGTAAAAAGCATATAAATCGTACAATTCATTCCTCTCTACAGTCGTTGCCTGTCCCTAGCATGGCGTATGCGTCTTACTGTATTAAATTCTTTCACTAAAGAATAGTCGCTTGATTCTCAAAATAAAGTAAACATAGACGATTTGCTTTGGATTGATTTGCCATGACGCATATTTTGAGAAGAAGCTTTTTGATATAGTAAATCAACCAGACAAAAAAAAAATCACAGAGATAGAGAGAGAGAGAGAGAGAGGGAGATAAGGTGCGTGGAAGTGAATATAATTATGTATCACTCATATAAACCGAAGAGAAATAGAATAGATGCAACAGTATATATTCCTGTCTTTATCCGTGCGTGTTTATGTGGATGTGCATGTTGTTGTAGGTGTTCCTTGAATGTACCAAGAAGTGTGTATTCAAACGTTTCGTTAAAGGGGCCCTGAAATCCAAATGCACATTGATTTGTGTAATTTATGATACCCTCAACATCACTTTTGGGGTGAAACGAATATCTAGAAACATTCCATATATTTTTAACGATTTTTCCTTCTATTTTTCTTCAAATTACTTGGGAACACCCATAAAAATCCTTCCAAACCAATCAAGTTTCAAGTTCAAGTTCAAGTTTGTATAACATTTATTTTCCATCCTTTTTTCCATGTAGGAAATCACATGCATGAAATTATTGTACAGGAAAAGGCAGTACCTCAAATAAAAATCAATATTAATATTCTTGAGATGACCTCATCTGTCAATCATTGCTAAGGTACTGAAATGATTAACAAAAGACATTGGAATGCACCTTCCCCCCGACTCATCATAACTTGCATGTTCCCTCGCCATGTCTTTTGTTAGTCACATTAATATGACAGAAACATGCAAGTTATGCTGAGTCGAGAGGAAGGTGCATTCCAATGTCTTTTGTTATTAAGCATTTCAGTACTTTAGCAATGATTGACAGATGACGTCATCTCAAGAATGTTAATATTGATTGGTTTGGAAGGATTTTTTTGTGGGCGTTCCCAAGTAATCTGAAGAAAAATAGAAGAAAAAAATCGTTAAAAATATATGGAATGTTTCTAGATATTTGTTTTACCACAAAAGTGATGTTGAGGGTATCATGAATCAACACTAATCAACATGCATTTGGATTTCAGGGCCCCTTTAATTACATTTTGTTGGAGATAAACTTCAAACTTGAAGTGATTTAGTTAATGTGAAGTAGATAAAAGGCATGACAGCCATCTCAAGTGTTGTTTCAAAATGAAATAAACATGAACAAATATATGAATCTATAATACAGCTTAAGAATCATAAGGAAAAATATAAAGGAAAACACTTCCCCATCTTGCGTGCTTTTAGACAAAGTTTCCACAGCTTTATTTACATAAGCATCAACGAATATCACGTGATTAAGGAAAATGTCTTTCTTTTCTTGTAAGATGTGTTGCATGCTGTTCAATCTGTCAGTAATTTCAAGACTTGCCGAATACTTGGAAACGAAAATGATCTAGAGAGAAATAACTATTTGAAGGAGAAAAAGGAAGACCAATTTGCTGACTTTGGACTGAAATGTGCAAAGACTTAATCTCACGGACACATCTTACCGTCACTCTTGGAGGAGTTGAAAGTAAGTTTGTTCAGCAGTTTAATGTGATCGACAGCAGCTTGGAAGATTCCCATATGAGCAGTGAGGGCGCAGTTCATCTCTGCCAAATGTCTCTGATGATGACCAGATAACACCACACACACACACACACACACACACACACACACACACACACACACACACACACACACACACACACAAAAGTTGGCTGTTCAAATAAGCTTTACCTTGGGATGGTGATGGCAATGTAACCCTTACGACTGAGTATAGACAAGGTAGATGCTATCTTCTCTTTCCGTTTTCTTACGTCTGTTTTACTCGTATTTCAATTTGCGATTTTTTTTAACAGGATCTTCGACAACAACACTAAACGAATAAACTTTGCGATTGCATCGCTTAAATAGTCTAATCAGCACTGCGCTGTAAGAGGAGTGAAGAGGTACAACATTCCATCATTTATGTATGAAGATTTTCACAAGCGATTATCATCAGGCAACAGTTAGTACTAGTGCAGTCAAACTGCAGTACGATTGGAATCTGTGCATATTCATCGTTTCATTTCTATCTTACTTTTGGCTGACAAAAGATCTGAAAACCCAAAGTTGTTGTTGTTGTTGGTTCTTTTTTTTTTTCTTGAAGGGATGTGCCAAAACCGGTTAACAACGTTTGTTTAGCCAATGCACTCTTAAAGAAGGAGTGTACCAAAAAGGCTAAGTTCTGTAGTCATGACGTGTGAAAGTCATTCATTCAAGCATAGTGGTACTATGAGCCTGGATGATACCGTATGCTGGCTATTGGTAGTCACTTGGAGCAAACCACGAGAGTCGGCATCATTCGCCCGTTTTCTTGTGGGGATGGGTAGGGGACCACTTCACCGGGTTAGCACCCTGCTCTTTGCGATGAATGAATGAAGTGGGATCTTTTACGTGCATGAGTTGTGATCCCCTTTTACACAGGACGTCCACTTAATATTCTATTCGATGCAAAGTGTGTTTTGCCTCTTATTGGAGGACGGAATGCTTACACATAACATTGCTCAGTCAGACACGGGAATCGAACCCGGGTCCTTTGGAACTAGAGGCAGACGCGCTACTGACTGAGCCAAATCACCACCTACTCGCGGAAGTGATTTAGTTATCATAATACATTCTCTATTCCGGGACAATAGTCTTGATAATATGTAATGTTATGTGAAGTGAGACACGTATCACACTTATTTAAATTGGTAATTTAGCAAGAGAATTTGGAGGTAAGAATGTGAAGTGTTTTGACAGGCTTTAAAGTTTACCAAGGAAAGAGACACTCAGATCAAACCTGTACGGTAAGATATCTGCTCCTACTCCAAATCATTTTAACCTCTCTGGTATGGCTTTTTATCTTTATTGAATCTGTGGAGACTTTCATCTCTTGCGATCACGTTGTCCGTTATTCTGAACGAGAAACTACGAACTATTTGGAAGACGTTTTTTTTTTCTTTGGTTCTGTTACGAATATCATGCTGTCATTAGCTTAGCATCATCATGCCTTAACGTTTACCAATATATTCAAAATCAAAAGCAGCAGTGACTGGCAATGATCATTACAAGGGCAGGTGTAGTAGTAGCTCATATTCATAGTAAAAGTTGTAGAAGTGAGTGGAAGCAGTATCAGCACGTAAATCTTTTTCTTCTTGTTTGTTTGTTGTTGTATTTTTATCGTTGTTGTTAATGCTGCAGTTGAACCTGAAAGAAAAAGTAGCTGCGCGCTCGTAGAAGCATCATCATTATTGTCATAGCTTGTCGGCGTCGAACTCATGAATGCTTGTTACCCTCTCTCGTCTTCACACATTAACCCCACACCTTCATAGTAATCAAATCTATCAATCAAACTTCGACGTGTTCATACCGACGCCCACATCGTGTCATCAATCGAATTCTGCAGACAGAATAGGAATCTGACGAGGTGAAGAGGTCGCTTCGTTAGACTCGTCCTGACATTTTCGGCCCACACTATCGATCCGCGCATTCCAACCCACCGCTAAACGCGCCAATTGCAATCGTCGTCATTCCCTCCACGTACAATAGAGCAGTGAAGAACAGCGGCGCCGGTTTTCCAATTTACGCGTCGGGATTGATAGAGCGCTTATCATCTGAGCTCACTTACATCAAGCAGCGATCGAGTCAGTGATAGAGAATACCAACAGACGCCAAATATGAAATATGGATCGTTGATAATGTTTTCGTTACGACACTCGCCTAGTGTCTTCTATTGTAGTATTGTTTACATGATTTTGACAGGTTATGTGATGATGCGAAAGAGGTCATCAGTTTATCAATTCCTCATAAACAACCAACTTTAAGGAAGATTAAATCATCCCTACTTCCCTGACATCCCATCCCCATCTCTCCCTATACATTTCCCTTCATCTATTACTCTTCCTCTCTAGATCCATCTGGTGCTCTGTGTTTTCAAGTCCAAGAAGTATAACTTTCTATGAAGCCTAGAGATAAATGCGGCCGAAGGATCAGTATCACCAAACACGCTATATCATGAATGTCATACAATCTTCCCATTCAATGCAAATGTCGTCCATCCCGCATGTGATGAACGACGAGAGAAAATTTGCTTTCAGTGTATGATCCCATCCTATTCACGGCATCATCAGCATTGTCACGTGACTTAAACACCTTACAACAGAACTCGGGCGCTACGAGTGTAAAGGAAGCCCCCAACGAGCATGATTTAAGCCGTCTGGCCCGTCCTGTCGAAATTCTGGCCGCGGGTTTCTAGACGCGACAACATTATTCAACATGCAGGGAGTGACTGAATTGTCTAGCCACATTCAAGGAAACAGAACGTGAGAAAAACAGAAGGAGTGACAGCGAATGTGTGAGAGAAAGTATGAAGTATAGAAAAAAAACAACAACAACAGACAGACAGAAGCAAGAGAAGGATAAACGCTAGCAAGAAAAAAAATAATTGCAGAGAAGATTGTTGTACAGATCTTTAATCATGACAACAGTACAGACATGGAAAATAGAGTGAGCAGTACCTCTAGACAAAGAACACTTCACAAGTGCGTGAAACTTATTTTGGGTATAAAGAACAATAATTATCTTACCTCAATATCTAGTACTATGTTCGTTACCGACTTTTAGCTGTGTATGAATTCTCTGACATTCCAAACTATTGTACAGTTCTAATAACTGTCTAATCAAGCCTGGGCTTTACTTTATTATCATGTGTAAATATGACGATAAGGTGAATGTTAGGAAAGGCAATATTTGTTTTTCTTCAGAAAAAGAAAAATTGGTTATAAGTTTTTGAGAGGTGAAATTATCGCAGAATCATCCGGACATCCTGTTTATCAGACACAAAGATCGGCGAGACAAAAAACGATTGCTAGTCCCCATCTTTCTTTGTTTACGCATTTTGTATTTAGAAGAAGAAAAATGACAATTTCTTGAGTGTTTAAGACACAGGAGCACTGACAGCTAGCTATATATCACAGTCTTCAAGAAGCTAGGTGCATCGAGGAATTCGTCCAAAACCGCCTCGAGACAAAGTAAAATGCTTTTCTGTTTTCCATGAATTCCATGCACCTGCCATCACCCATACCCTTTTCTCCACGTCAGGGTATATCGCGACTTTGAACACTAGTTTGTTGCATACGTTTTTACTACACAACATATCGCAATCGAATATAAGCTTACAGTCAAAATCATGTTCACACACACACACACACACACACGCACGCACGCACACACACGCACACACACACACACACACACACACACAGATGATCAGCATCGAGTAGTAGTAACTTACAATATGGTTTGATGTTGAAGAAACTGGCAATTTTCTGCTTCCCGACCTTATCTTTGTTTTTGCCACTAAGTACACCTTTACCACGTTTACACAGCGACAATAATGTCTTCCATCCCCCTCCCATCACCTTTCTTTTGGTATAAAATCTTTTACTGCAAATACAGAAAGTGATTCCTAATATTTGCCTAGATTAAACTAGACGTCTCAAAGAATAGCCCCAATGAATGGCGCTGATCTATGAATAGAATACTCGGTCTAGAAGACATCAACAAGTGAAGTAAACACCAACATCTGCGGGACATTTCATGCAAACGCCATGCATGTAATCGCCATGCTCTATAGTAGAAACCACTATAAGACATTTTACCACATTATGCTGAAATCATGTTGAAATCGGATTGAGATGTACACGAATGAAGGCTATGCGTAAGTGGTAATAAACACTTCAAAAATAAAGGCTGCTAGAGAAACTGTAATGGGATGTAATCATGGATTCAAATATGGCGCCTATAGGTTAGAAGCATGCCTGGATCTGTTCCATCTTTTCGCAGTCATGTGATGTCGGCTAGACTTGGTGTCCAGGGGGTTGTAAGAGAATGATCTATGGTACGCCCTCCAGGCTAGGAACACGTGATATCGCGACTTGTCCTACAACATGACGAGATTTGACGAGACAGTTATGATGGCTGCGAGATTTCAGTATAGGAGGACTCGATTAACATTTTGTGTGATGAGAGTTCTATCGACACATGAATGGGCGATGTGTCTCATACCGACACGTGTCCTGTAGCAAAGTCATCGCAATGGTCAAGGGCTCCAATGCGGGCGCTGTCTATAACATTAAATGATCAGGAAATTCAAACAGGGGGTTTGCCCAAGTTTGGCTGTTCTTATCGACACTTCATCAGGCAATATCTATAGCCATCCAAATGAGATAAAGAAGAAATCAATCGTGATTATCTTTGCTACTTCTATCTTTTTCTGCATATTTCATTCCTGTTTGCAGCCACGTGGATGGAAACTCGAGCGCCAGAGACGCAGGTTGCTCCCACTCGAACGCGGAGAGCGTGCCAGACGCAAGCTCTTCGGATGTGCTAATGTATCCTAGATCCAATACCCCTCTGGATCCCACCCTTTCTGGGCCGTCGGCGATTTTCCACGATATGCTGGCCGAGTACGACATGAGAGTTCGACCAAACTATGGTGGTGAGATAATTTTCCTTTAAAAAAAGTCACTATTACTGGTCAAAAAAATTGTCCGCCGTATACAAGGTAATGATCATGCAACAGCAGTACTATAGTGTCTCGAGACAAACCAAGAAAAACCAACGCTGGGTTGCATTCCTTGATAAGTTAACTATATCAAAATATCTTATGTAGGGGCAACACTTATCATTACATGACAACTATGTCCAATTCATTTTTATGGGTATGAGAACTGCGGCTCAAGGAGGACAAAGAACAATAACTATAAACTGCATGGTATTTTAAACGAATACTATTCTTCAGAGAACGAGGCGTTGTGTTCGTATTTGAAAAAAGAGCCGTTCTCCTTGGACCTTCAGGCGGATTTCTGGGGTGGAAAAAAAGGGGGGTTGTTTATAGGAATACCTGCCATGAAGCAGTTAACACAATATTTACATGACAGTCAGAACATAATCATCTTTAGATATGAAAATAATATTGGGCCTATTGAGAAACTAAGAGATTTAAATCTTGAGCACTCATTATAAGATCGTCTCCCTATCGACACTGTAATTCACCATTGCATGATATGATAATTGTGTGACACATGCTTCTTTTGTTCCAAATATTTTCATATGTTATATTGATGGAAGTTGTTAGACGTTGGAAAGAATTATCGAGGAGTCTTGATGCAGTTATTTTTTTTGGGGGGAAAGAGTTATATTTTCACTTAACCCCAAAGACCGGATAATTAATAAAATAAGAATATAGTTTCATTGCAACTGATTGACAGATTGCCCTACATCGACGTAAATAAGCACTGAATTGATCAGTGTTTTAGTAGTAGCCATGATAAAAATTCATGGGCGTACATACTCGAGCAGGATTCGAACCTACGACCTCCTGATCACCGGACAGGCGTCATCTCAGTATGTACGCCCATGAATTTTTATCATGGCTACTACTAAAACACTGATCAATTCAGTGCTTATTTACGTCGATGTAGGGCAATCTGTCAATCAGTTGCAATGAAAACATCTCGACGGAAGAATTTCATGAATTTGAAGAATATAGTATATGAGATGCATTTAGATAGGACGTTCTAAAACAATGTATGAACAATCAGCAGTGGTTATAGGCTATATGATCACAGGGTCTTTTAGTTTAGACGAACACTAGTTAGTACATAATTCACTTGGCCAAATTATATCATTGTTGATTGCTGACAATCCTCATTTTCTTATTTAATTAAAGCAGTTCCTTCTATATAGTAGCACAAAGTTAAACACATGACATTTGAAGATAAAAGTACGGTAGAATGAATAAGAACATCATTCTATTTCAGCTGTTCCAATATTGCATACCGTATGACACAAATAATATACCCATCGCGTATATAATGCATTAAATAATGCACTCTATAATGATGATCTCTGGTATGAAACAAATAAGAACATGTATTTCAGCTGTATCAATAACATATTCACATAATGCTGGTTTCAATCATTGCATAAATGTGGATATAATACTCACGGCCTTCTCAAAAGATATTCAAAGTATCACAAACGATGAAATCATAAAGCCCGATAATTTCATCGGGATCTTGGGAAAACCAAACCCTGATGAGTCGGAGTGTTGCCTTTCTAACCCTATTATCCAGTGCTGGTGGTTAATTTCCCGTGAAAATCGAATTACCTCTGGCTCCAGCGCAAATGGGATTGAGCGAGAACATTGGCTATTCAGAACCCATACAGCTACCATAATGACACGAGGGTGAAAATAAGAAAGTGGAAGAGAAATCTAATATGTTTGATGATTTCTTAAAGTGGCAGTTCTTCCGTTCTTAATAACATAATGTGAAATCTTCTATGTGGAAAAGAAAGCATGTAGATATTGCTCACTTGTAACTTTGCAAATCTTCTCATTGATTACAAACTTCATCCAAGATTCAGTGAAGTGAGTTCATCAAATCATACAAACGAATCGTGAAAAGCCTAATCTTTTCTGCTTCTCGTTGTGTAGATGGGAATACACAAATTTAATGGCACTGCAACTTTGCAACCCCAGAAAGTCTCAGCTGAACTTTTGTTTGCTCTAGGGTATTTCTCAGTTTACGTTTCTCAGCAGTTTGAATGAATTGATCAGGGAACTTGACATCGTGTTGCTTTTTAATCATACTGTGTCACCGCCTTAGGGAAATGCACTTTTGGTTGATTAGTCCTAATTCATTGAGGTGACGGAAAAGTTTGCCCACCCGCTCATCGGTACTCTCGTGTACCAGGGAGGTGGAAGACAAACTTGCCAAGAGCTGACATGTGTCGAGGTAAATATTGCTAGAAGTGTGGGTAAATACAGTTTGACACTCAGACATCAGATGAGTTTGCGCCTCAGTGTGATTGGAATGTCTCACAGATGATATGAAAAACCAGGGACGTATTTTTTCCCCTTTGCTGCAATGGTGACTTGTCTGCATTTCTTTGTTGTTGTTGTTGTTGTTGCAGTTATTTATCTTTCAAGAATTAAACGCTAAGACGAGAACGGACTTCCAGACCAGGTGGGGCAGGTAAACAGGGTGCGGGAAAAAATGTGCACGAGAATCACGATTTACGAAAAATAGTATTAAACAATCAGGTTTCAGAAGACTGTTTAAGGGGGGGGGTAAGAGGGGCACTTTTCAAAAATATCTCTCTGTGAGACAAAAGGTTAGCGATAAGTGTCAATTTAGCCATCATTTCCCCCAGCCTGTAAGAGACAGATTCAGGTTAGAGCGAGGGCGGGTTATTGACTAAGACATGAGAATACCCGCGTTATTTTAGCCATGTCTCTTCTCTTTGTGTTATACCTCCTGTAACAGGCCTTTTAAAGATTTTGACTGCCACTTTAAGAGGGAGTCTCATTTAATTCTCGTAGGATTCTTCAAAACTTTCATTCGAGTCGCCGTCTTGAACTGAATTGTTGAAAAACATTTCAAATGTCACGTTTTAAACATGGAATTTGAAATGAGATACTTTTACTGTTTACCGATCGTTAAACCATTGTCTGCAATAGTCAGCGGCTCCTCACAAGCCCTTCCAAATATTTCAAGCTATGACCAGGCACGTAATATACGAGCGATGTTTTGTTGACATTCAGGGACGCGAGAAATTAAAATCTTTGAGCTCTTTGGCGCACATGCGCACTCTTCACTCGTCCGCCGCAGTCGGAGTGGGTCGATGTCGCCGTAATTGTTCGTGATCGACATTGATCGAATCAAAATATCCCAAAGTGTTGGCACACATCATCCTCTGTAAGTCCTACCTTAATCGCAGGCTGAAACGTGCTCTTTCCTTGGCACAAGAGGTACATCGCCGCCTCCCTGGTGACTTTTTTTTTTAATTTCACCCATAATTCATCACCGTTTTGCGCGTTTGCTGGCGGTTTATCGAGATCAGCATCATTACACACACTCCGTATCATTGATTCAAGACAGTCGATGGAATGTTTTGCGCGAGCAATTTACTGAAAATCGAAACTAACTAGCATGCAAAAATACTACTCGTTCAGATTTTGAAGTAAAAATTTTTCACTTCCACTACATTTCCAGGATGAATCCATCATGATTCCGTCTGAAAATGAGCGTCCTACTTCCTTTGAAGGTCACGGTTGATTTTCTAACACATGCAAAATAGACTCTTATTGACGAGCGCGCTCAAAGAGACAATTAGATTTATTTTCAGATAAAATGTTTTCCGTACCTAAGTCAATCTCATTCCCAATAAGTAAAGTATTGATCAATTGGTACTAACCAATCACTTAATCAATCATTTATTACTCAATCAGTCTTTTATTACTCAATCAATATTCTGATGTTCGTAAATCGTGATTTGCGTTCACATTTTGTTTGCACCCTGTTTATTTGTTCCACCTTGTTTGGCAGTCTATCCTCACCTTGGAAATTAAAAGGGGCATTCCAGACGATTTTCATAATTTCACATCATGTGATAGATATAATCGACAGCTCCATGTATAAATTTGCTGAATTCATTGTGGTCCTTGAGCAGAGAAACCAATACTTTGAAAAACCTTTAAAAAAATTACACTGAATAATGATCATGACATAGGAGGCTCACATATTTCATAAAAATGTAGCAGTGTAATTCCATTACAATACCGCTTGCTCAACAAGTACACCTTTGTATAATCTATGCATGCCTTCTTCTTTTGTGCTGCTTTCTTGAGCCCCGACTCAAGCATTTTTATGGTGAGGCTACCATGTCATCATCCTTGTTCATTGCAATTTGTTATAAATTTTGAAACATTCTTACTCTTCATCCCAAACATTATAAATTCTGAAACTCTGTACTCAGTATAACTAATAATATATAGTTGTTCAAATGTAAATGTCTGAAAATAATCCCGAGGTCTCCTTTAACCCAGAAAGATAAATACCTTCAAAAATAAACTGCAGACAAGCAACACTCACTGGTGATACACGTATACTTACAAGTTTGTCTATGACCATTGACTAATGAATCGGTCAAGTGATTTTTTTCCTTTTTATTCATTTTGTCAAGTCCATCACCGGACCAAACCAGAACGTGTTTTTGTTTCTCCTTGTATGTAGGTCAGGCGACGAATGTGGCGTGCAGTATAGACATCATCAGCGTCGATTCCGTGACAGAAATCACCATGGTGAGTAAATGCCAGCATTTCATCAGAAGCAGTATTTAGTCACGTGACTTGTCACCGCAACGGGAAAAAAAAATGACCGAAAAAATCTATAACCGTCGAACGTAATATGCAAGTTGTGCATAAGAAAGGAAGGTACTGGTTCAGTTAAACAACATGACCCTATAGTTATTTGATGCAAGCAAATTAAGCCTTGACCTTTAGGTATATACCACTTCATTAAAAAAAAGTTTTACAGCATTTTAAAGGTGCAAATTTTGCTGTGAAAAGTCCATGTCAAAATCACCTTAAGTATATTTTCTCAAACCCGAGAATGATGTCTTTTCTATGTATAAACGCATAGACAAACGATATACATTTTGTATTGGTTTACTATATTAACAACCTATTATATACATATACAGACGATTTTTGTGGTTAGTTTATTATGAAATAGTACGCTCAATGAGTTGAATCTAAAGGTATAATGTTCACTTCACACATAAAAGTGATGCATGAAACATATTTTGAGAACCAAGTATTGCAAATAGAACACCTAACTTTGCACGTATGCGATTTTGGCTAACAAAAAGTCATGCCAACAAGGAATGACAAAAAGAAATCGACTATTTTCTAAACCTCACCTTTGTATTTTCTAATTGACTGCTTCTTATATCATTCATTGTGAAAGGGAGAAACCTCTGACTAAATATATATGAGAATTTCGACACTAAAGACCACAATTTCTTACTCTTAAAACACACTCTTTTTTAATGACATTTTTATTGGAATTCCATTTGATTTCACCATCATTTAAACACTCACGCACACGCACACACACACGCACAAACACACGCACACACACACAAACAAACACACCCACACACACAATCACACAATGACAACTCCTATCAATGTAAAGGTAACTTCCTTTCAATTCAAATTTCATTTTTCATTTCTTTTAACAGAATGTACAAAAAATACCTAAATTTGACATGCATTTTAAGGATTGATACAGAGGTAGCAAGGAATATTATGTTCATGTCTGCAGTCATTTCAAAATGAGGCATTATTTATCCAAACATATTTATACATTCTGTGAAAAAAATGAAGGTACCCACTCAAAAGACTGTGTTTGTACTATGTGGGTGACTCACAGGGAAGAGGCAAAAATGGGTAAAGAACTTCAAACCTCAAGTGTGCCGTAAATGAGGAAAGGGAGAGAAAAAAAAAGAAGAATTTTGGAAAAAGGAGAGACAGAAATAGGGGAAAGAGATGAGACAATTGAAAAAAAGGCCAAGTTCAAGGATACATCAAAGGTCAAAGCCCAGAAGGACAATTAGCCATAGCAGAACAGTACAGCGTCTAAGCGACCGAGTAAGTGGCGCAGGAAATTGCTGATAGCGGAATTTATTATCTATATATATATATACACTCAGCAAAAAAAAAAAAAAAGCAAACACTTTTTCAAGTTTATATTTCTCATATAATTTTTGGCTAAATGTTAATGTATTATAAACCATATGAAAGGTAATTTAATTGGCTATGAACTGAGTAAGTCAATAAAAGGGATAATTTTACGAATGAGTGAACGCCTTCGCTTTTCTCTTCCAAGGCGCAAAAGTAAAAATTGCAAAAATGAACAAGTTGTTATTCATGCTCTTCCATGTAACAATTAGCACAAAATACAAATTTAAGACAATAAAAGACATGTATTCAGTTGCAAAAATATACCCATGATCTCTACAACATCTTTGAAGCCCAAGAGATCAGTAAAGACTAAAACTAATGAACGAAAATGAGGTGTTTTCTGTTAAATCCAAATTCAAATTAAATGAGAGAAGAAGCAATATTAACAGAAATGGTAGGATTTTGAATTGATTTTTCAATTTAGGAAAGTTGTAAATTACATTTGGTTCTTGAATTTATCACATGAATTCTTAAATTACTAAATTGAATGAATAAAATAGAGATATTTCATTCATTTAATCATCTTTATGCCATTACTCCCTATGTCATTTGAAGTTTGAGTTGACAGAAAATTCTTATTTTTCCCCTTAAGTTTCCAACTTTGATATTGTTCGACGTTATAAAGAGATAAAGAGAACGAAAATTCATTTTTGCTATTTCATTCATGTCTCTAATTGTGTTAAACTGGTCTTTTGTTATCATTGTTATCTTAAGGGGCATTTGCAAATGAAAGACAATAATCTTATGTCAATTTTTCCAATTTTTACTTTTGTGCCTTGAAGGACAAAAACAAATGTGTTCACTCATGCGTAAGGTTTCCTTATATATTGACCTACTAGGTTGATAGTCAATGAAATTACCTTTAATATGGTATATAATACAATGATTTTCATCAACATCTTCTATGAAAATTATGAACTCAAAAAAGTGTTTACTCTCTTTTTTGCTGAGTGTATATATATATATGTATATATATATATATATGTATATATATATATATATGTATATATATATATATATATATATATATATATATATATATATATATTATAGAATTATAGTTACTGCGTGAAGACACGTATAATAGTAAACAAGGGATGTGATATGGTGAAGGACTGCTGGTCTAATCTGTTGAAGTATGCTATGTTTTTCTAAGCTACTGGAATGAAATTATTTTATTGGGATATGTATCGTATGTTCGGTAGTGTGGGAAGAATGGATCATTTTTCCTTATAATGTTGAAGTGATCGATCAAGTATGGATGGAATTTCGCAGCAAGATATCAAGCATTCATCAACATGCAATGAGCCAGCGAAGCCCTCTATTTTTGCCCATAAATGTTTAATCTGGCTGATATTTGAAATGTTTTGAATTTGCATGGTGTCCATCCTTAGCAGATAGTCTTGTTTCAGACGTTATCGATTACCTTAGAATTTGCCCCTTGATATGCATGCATTTCACCCACCATCAGCACATATTCCACCATTCAAAATTTTGACAATCAGGACTGGAGCGTCAGAATGCTTGCCCTTCAATGGGCATCAATCAAACCCAGTGGGTAGCTAAAATGTGTCTTGACAAAAGATCGATGCGTTATGGACTTCTAGCGATTTTTGGCACTCCCGTGAAAAGACGAAAATAATCTCGCTTCATTAGCCACCTGGAAAATGTTCATCCAAGCGACTTAACATTATGACGTCACGTTCCGCATAAGATTTGCTTGAGAAGCGAGTACACAGATACACACACACACACACACACACACACACTGACACACATATTGCATTGCATTATTGCACAGGGCACACACACTACACGAATACACAAGCAGACACAAATCACGCCCACAAACACATTCCTGTGAAGTTTTCCTTCCGCATATAGATCATGTATTTGAAAGTTTTAGGAATTTCCGCACCAAACTTAACGCCAGACGTTTATTTTATGATCTTTATAATATGATTTTAAGTTTTCAATTATGCAGTTTCGATGAATATATATTGTCAGGTTATATTTATGGTAAGTTAGAAGGGAATCCAAATATCTTGATAACCAGGCGATTGCTAAAGGGTGAAAGCGTTCAAGCTAAAAAAAAAGAGAGAGTATTATCAATCAATGACTGATTGATAAATGCCTTCTGTACAACCAAAACAAAAGTTGATGCATGAATTCCTGAATGTTGTGATACCGTAAAGTGTTTTTTTTTTTTTTTGTCATGAAGTTTTGTAAAAACGGAGCAGGGAGGGTTTTTCGACATTAGCTATACCCATTTTCACATCATCAGCATCGCAATTCCACATTTCAGGACATCATTTAGATTAGAGCATTAGAGACTACTTAGAGCAATGAGCAAATATGCCGCAACCTTATAAGTTATATACTCATAACTTGTCTTCTGTACAATTCATCCCTATTTACCAAAGGAAACATTATTTATTCATTATAATGATGTAATCTCCTTCATTTCTTTTTTTTTTCTTCTCTGCTGCATGCACTTTCACTTTTCTGTAAATCAAACTGATAAACTCTTCTGTCGAAACAATTTGCATGCTATGTTGTTCTGCCCAAAAGTTTTCATTTGATACTATAATAATCGTGAAATTTTCCTTTTTTCCATGAGCTTAGGGCAATGTGATGTCACCTTTCAAATATTGATCTTCACAAAAATAGAAGCAGAGTAATTGACAAATAGAACATGGTGCTAATTTCAGCTTTCTTTCTCATAGATAACAATAGTAACAAAACAAGTGACATTTATATAGCGCTTTTATACGGGCTTTTTAAAGAACTGATGAACATTGTGATATTTGCCTGGTGTAATAATAATTGTTTTTTTTTTGTTTTTTTTTGGGGGGGGATTTTCAAACCGAATCCCGTCCACCCTAAAAAAAAGAAAGATTGAAAAAAGACCCCCCCCCCCCACCAAAAAAAAAAAGAAAAAGAAAAAAGAAGAAGAGACAAACATAAAAAGACAGCAGAAAATGCACCTAATCTATTACGTTATCATGTAACCGACTTTGACCTGTAACACCTTGTTCACCTGTACCTCGCTGAGAAAATGTTTTTGTCATGCCTTGCTGATCCAGGTGATGATCTAACTTTGTGTAAACCTGCAGACCTGAATTCACGAAGGTGGTACAATACTATTTTTGTCCATGGTTTAAACCATGGACAAAGGCCGTAGTTTTGTATGGAGCGCCAAGTGTCGCATGGTCTATTTCGTTACGATATCAGTCATTTCATCGACGAAGTGTCGCATGGCCTATTCACCGATGAAATGACTGATTTCGTAACGAAATAGGCCATGCGACACTTGACGTCCCATACAAAACTACGGTCTTTGTCCATGGACGAAAAGTGTACCAACTTCGTGAATTCGGGCCTTAGTGAAAGCAGACAGACCTCTCCTTTCATTTCTTCTTTCTTATCTCTACGCAAGTCATCCCTCCCTTCTATTTTCCAATATGTAGGTCCTACTATGTATATGAGGGCTGCGAGCAGATCAAGCTACGCTTAAGCTACGCTTAAAGGGAGGCTGTCCTGGGAATTTTTACTTGATCTATAATTAAGAACAATAAGCAATAAAATCTTTCACCAGTTTTTACGGAAGGAAATCCACCAGTGTCTTCGTATGCGATTTTTGAAAATTGATTTAAATCAATCTTCCCAAACACTCACTCATTAGCATATTCATCACTGCAGATTCACACTTTTTTCAGTCAAAATATACGCGCTTGTTTGGTGATTAAAGTTTGTTGTTGGCGAAAGTCGTTCATTAGAAATAACAACAATTTTTTTTTCTCAAATTCATGAGGACTGCCTCAGTTTAAGCTGTAGCCCCTCTACATTATTAATTGCATTGCTGATACGTTTTGATGCGCCGAGGCAATGAAGGAAAAAAATTACTTTGTTAAGAACTTATCCTCATGTATAATTATGTATGGCACCAACAATGTATGCATTCATGTATGTGCATGTACAATGATGATACAGGAACCCGTAAGTCAAATCAAATCAAATCAAATCAAATCATCTAAAAGGCATCGAAAACTTCCTTATGCGATTTATGACTGACAGCAAAACCTCAGTGCAGTGCAGTGACGCAATAAAACACTAATTCAACGGTCACCCCTCCAGGGTTTTCAAATCTTTGTCTTGACAATAATTCAAGTTGCCGCATATCCAAGGTTTTGATTTTTATATTTTTACTCAAACACTTGGGTAAACACAGCTCGAAGAAAAATGATAGTAATTTGCAAATGTCACGTGGCGGTTTATAGAGTTGTTCAAGGAGAGAATAGGAGTAGTGCAGCGCTATTGTGTAAATTTCAATACGATATGGGAATTGAGCAGATAGGGACTTACAGGATGATTATGAAAGTTGAGTTCGAGATCATGTACGTATGAAACGTACAACCCTCTCTGTTCCCGCAATTCCAGTTTACAAGGGGTTCGATATTTCTTTCAAAAAGTCTCAAAATCATTTTAAGCTCAAAACATTCCAAATTACTTCCTCTCCGATTTAAAGCACAAACAACTTCAGTATCAATAGGGACTTTTAAGCGAATTTCAGCAATTTGTTAACTCAGAGCGTTAGAAGTATTATTTCCTTGGATCACGTGAGTTATCATTATGAAGATTCAGGAACTACAATTGTGATATTGGTCTTCGTTTATTAGAATTACAATCAAAGCGATTTCAGATTTGTACCCCGATACATTTTTTTTTTTTTTTTTTGTCACAGGGTCCAATATTGCGCAATGAAAAAAATTATGAAAACCGTTAGAGTTGTTATTCCCCATTATAGGCATAAACGCGAAAACCACAAGTAGCACTATATAATCGAGTACGCACATAATAAAATGTACTTTTCTTCGTCCAAATCGTGAGTTCACCTTCTTTTTTTTTTTGTAAATTTTCTGTGATATAATATCTCTTTGAAAACATATCCTTATTCATCTAATGTAGGGGATTGAAATTCTGTGCTTTGTCCTTCGAGTGTAAATAAAGTAAATATTTACACGCATCTAGTGACAATTCTCTTTACCAAAACTTCTTATAAATTCTTTCTTTCACTCCCTAATGCATCCGCTGTAAATATTTTAATTTATTTGCAATTACTTTAACATAATGTAGACTTGCAACTTCAAAGACAGCCTTTACTCTTCTTGACAATATGAAATATTTCAAATTTAGTCGCAGCTTAAACCTCGGATGACTACTTCTGCGCAGGTGAGAGCTGAAAATGGTGCCGTGCGCAAACTTATTTTTATTTTTGTGGTACTGGTGGTTTCATGATTGTGCAAACTTCACGTCACCAACGCATCTACATTGTGTCCTAAAAAGGCTGCATTGCATGGTAATTTTCATTTTTTTTGTGAACGTCATAACATCTTTGAATACACAATGATAGAAAGTTTGTATTTGTACATTTTTGTACATTTGTAAATTTGTAAAACAGGTCTTTCCTCTCCTTCCTTTTCTTTTTTTTTTCAATGAATTATGACATCTTCATCATAGTGTGATGAAATCGAATAAGATTTTTTGTTGTTGTCGACGAAAAGCATGAAAATAAGCCTGTGGGAATTTTGAAATTCACACATGCTTTATTTTTTTTGAATCAACTAATGTTCGGAAAAGAGTATTTGCCAAAGAGAAAGAGATACGAAAATTGGAAAAAAAAAAACACCTTTCCTTTTGAAATGGAGCCTTTTTTTAGACAGACACAACATTCCGCATAAGTTTTGATTGTACCCATTTACCGTTTTTATTGCCTCGTAATACTAATTTTGACATTGTACCTCATTGGGAATTATTCCTTGTTCAAGTGATCACGTTTGTTCCTCTGTCGCGTTTTATTTTGATATCAGGGAGCTTTAGATTTTCGCGACGGAGACGTTTAGAGGGGAAAAAACTGTTGTGAGCATGCGCAAAATCGCTAAACAAAAGCGATCTATTTATAGCTCGCGTCGTCTGAGTTTTCAATACGGGTTCTTGATTTTTTTTTTTGTGTTTTTTTTTTTTCGTCCGCTCACTTCACGACGCAGAGAGCTACATGATGCACTAATCATAATAGAGGCGCCATTTCTTTATATGTTTCGTTACGAAAGCTACTTTTCAACACGACGCAGGGAGAGAGAACGTCCAACGCAGTCGTTTTCTCAAACGTCCGTGTCGCAAACCTAAAGCTCCCTATTATTACGTCATTTCAACGGGTGCACGTCACGAGCTCGACACCCACGAGTCATACAGCCCACGAGCTAGACAGTAAGTGAACAAGGCCCATGAGATCGACTTCAAGTAAAATACGCTCACGAGCTATACGGTCCATGCAGCTCGACACTATATAGGCAACTAAGGCCCATGAGTCCGACACGAGGAAAAGTGGCCCACGAGACTGACATTACATCACGGGGCTTAACGTACACAGTGTCGGTCTATTGGGCCTTTTCTGCCTGTCAGTCTCATGGGCCTTATTTCATTATTATCGAGCTAGTGGGTATTTTCCCTAGTGTCCAGTTCGTGAGCTGTAAGGCTCTTGGACCTTGTTTTCCAATGTCGAGCTCGTGGGCAGTATGACTCGTGGGTGTTGAGCTCGTGGGATGACCCATTTCAACTTGGCAAGTTTGGTTCAGTTGTTTTCACGTTGTCTTGTAGCACAATAGATGTTACAATGTGTCGGATTACTCCTAACCAGTTTTTCAGTTACATGGTCTTCATGGAATCGATCAAAAGAAAGTATTACTTAATCTGTACACTTCTATGTTCATCATTCTGGTCGTGTATAACAATTAAGTTTCGTTTTCATGGCACCGTCTCAATATTTCTTAAATCATATCTTCTGATAAATCATAATCGTCTGATGAATCATATCGTCTGATAATCATATCAGTCTCTTTCTTAAAAAAAAAACAGTTAAAGACATTATAATTATTATTAAGGATTATAACTATGCAATGGACTATGATCATCTTTGTTTTATATGAGAACATAACGACATGTTTCGTCTCAATAAGGATTTCCTCTCTCTGCTTTGTTTTTATTTTTGTTTGCATAATTCAGAATTTTATTTTCCTTTTTTCTTACCCGCTCTCCTACATAGACTACTTATAATGACTCCATGCCACTATCCTGCAAACATTATTGCTGCTAGAATAACTGTTTAGCTTTTGATGCCTTTTCTTGTATATTGCTGCAAATATTTCATCATCTAGATAACTACTTACACTGCCATTACAACCACAGTTACCACTATTTAAACACTAGTTTTTACTTTTACTGTTATCTTCTTCTGCCATTTCTAATTCTAGAGGTACTACTCCTGCTGTGCTATAGGTTCCATATCCAGTACTACAAGTACTATTTCCAGTGAACTACTCGTACTGTCATTAAAACTGTCTCTTATTAATCATGTTAATCCTTCAGCTAATCTTACTTGTAACTGTATTTTTTGTTTTTATTTGTACTATTTTATATTCCTACGTGAATACTCTTAGACAATGCTGTAACACCCAAAAATGGTTAAACTTTTTCACGTTTTCTGGAGAGCGTACTTCTCATGTTGGGTTTTTTTTTTTTCTGTATATGTTTATACGCTATCCCACCACTAAGTTGTTGGCGTTAATGTCAATTACATTTTTATTTTTACGCTGCGGCACGGACAATCTCATGCAATGCAACATTTGAACAGAATTGTGCATTTCACACACACACACACACACACACACACACACACTCATTTAGACAGGACAACTTATGGTAGCACTTTCCTTGTTAAGTATAAGAGCGAAATCTACATTAAAATAATAACCAGCAAATACCAAACATCCTGTGCGCCTTCTGGGAACAAGATTGCATTAAGAAAATATAATTCTTATTCGTCCCTTAGTGGTATAGGTTACAATGATTACATTTCAACGCACACGATTCGTTTAATCTTTATAGATCCTTCTCATACGGGAATATCTAAACACCATTAGAATTACCGCAAAGAGCTGGAATACAATAATGTTGAGTCACTCTTTATAGCAACGATAGAACATATCATATAAATATGAAAACAAGGCAACGTTTTGTTTCAACAGTTTTTGTAGAAATACAAGCATTTACAAAAAAAAAAATTAATTACCAAATAGATGTAACAGTGACAATGTCGATAACAGTAGTGAAACAAATTTAAAATGCGCCGTGTCTATCATTGTGGTTGCTTGAATTGACTTTGAATCACGGTTACATGATAATGAACGTTTAAGTTTTATCTTGACAGAAAGAGAATTTACGTTGTAAAAGCGCAGGTTAGTAAGAACTGAGCTATAAGCTGGATATTCGGATTTTAGATTTAATAAATTTGATTCTAAACCCAAACTACCCATCCGCAGTCGTAAAATATCATAAATGTTCAAATTGCTGGTTCAGGAGGGATACCATTTTGGAGGAGAAGGGTGCATTGTACGTCGGTCTATGTTATGTTGTTTTGCTGCCATGTCGGGCAGTGATCCATATCAAACATCGGTCAACCATGAAGCGAGACTGCCTCGAGTCTCCCGTCCCTCCTCTTCCACCATCTGTCCAATCTCGCTCCAACTCAAGAGGATTTGGTCTTTTACCATTTCAGTAATCTACAAGACTAGTCAGAAGCATGTAAATTTTACCCTATGCCATCTGGAATGCAAGTTGAATTAACGTTATAAAACGTTTCGACAATGTTGGAGTGTCCTTAAGACTTTTTTTTGTTTTTATGTTTTATTAGAAGAATCATACAGAATCACACTATTTGTAAATGATTTGCATGAGTAGAATAACAAATCACAGAAGGGAAGTTATCGGCGGAAAGAAATAAGAAAAAATGAGGAAAAATGTTTTACAGTATTAGAAGAATCATACAGAATCACACTATTTGTAAATGATTTGCATGAGTAGAATAACAAATCACAGAAGGGAAGTTATCGGCGGAAAGAAATAAGAAAAAATGAGGAAAAAGGCAGAACAGATATTGTTCAACAAATCAGATAATTGTTCAAGATATGATCATAAGCAGGCGGATTTTTAAGGCCTATCTGTTATTTTTTGCTGGATAAGGCAGATATATCACGGAATCTCCTTGCACATGGCTTGTAACATAATGAACAATGATCAGCCTGCTTGTTTGCCTATAGCCGTAATTCGTCTGGCTGTTCGCATCAAATTGATCGGGAAGGAATCTTTTGCATACCAACTGATGATATATTTAAGTAAACTAACAAATGAAGCAGAAAAAGAAGGTGTCGCCATGCTTAACTATTTACTCCTGAGATGTAAGTTAAAGGGCGGTGAGTTAGCTCAGTCGGCAGCGCGTCTGCCGCACGATTCAAAGGACCCCGGTTCGAATCCCGTTTCCCACTGAGCAATTGTGTGTAATCATCCTGTCTCCTCTAGTAAGAGGCAAAACACTCTGTCCCTCCGATAGGACATAAAATGGAGGTCGCGTGTGTGAGAGAGTCACAGCTCATGCACGTAAAAGATCCCGCTCCATTCATTCATTCATCGCAGGGTGTTTAACCCGGTGAAGTGGTCCCACCTCACATCCAACTGGACCCCATGGAAGACCAGCTTAGCATAGTTGAATATGGGCTATCCAGCCATCTTAAATCAGATGGAAACGAAATAAACAAAAACAAAACAAAACAAAACAAAACTAAATGGATCTGTCTTCTGAAAATCAACCAAACATTTGCGCTGCGTTTTGCATCGCCGTATAGTATAATATATGACTTCGTATCCTAACTAAAATAATCACTGATGAAATTTTAGCGATTATTCCTCATACAGTATGAAATTTAACTATCAAATCATTTTCTCCCCCAATATCGATTATGTTTAATAGATAGTGAGGAGTGGCAAAATGAAGAATATAATTACCATTATTGCCATCGATTACCAACGGGAAACTGCATGGTTGGTCTGTACAAAGTCTAATATAAGTATGGAGACAAATCCCGTTTAGGTTAACTTCCATACTTCCCTATTCCCTATTTTATGTTGCAGATTTTGTGGTGGACTTATTACCCATTATTGATATATATTATCCAAATGGCTTCCCATAATAATGTTACTAGAAATTATGAAAAAGGCTCATGATCCAATGCTGTACGTGTTTCATTCAATCTTGAGGTAATCATAATGAGCGATTACTCACAGTTTATTCACTGAAATTGATAAGGATTCCAAATTCGATCATATCATGTCAACTCATTAGCTGTAAACAATATTCGAGCTAATTTACGAAAAATCAATTTTATGATATTCTTTTGGAGATCGGAAACGATCCTTTATATCTAGAGCATTATTAATGTAGAGCAATTCTACTCAGTGCAGTCCAACCGAACACTATATCTGAATGATATATCCATCTGGTGTTTGTGTTTTCATGCTTAGTACTCCATCAATACACCTCTGCATGGAAATATACGGGTGCACGTCACGAGACCGACACCCACGAGTCATACAGCCCACGAGTCATAGAGCTCACGAGTCATACAGCCCATGAGTTAAACAGCTCACGAGTCATGCAGCCCATGAGTTCGACACTAAGCTAACAAGGCCCACGAGACAGACGCATTAAGCCCCGTGTTATATCTGGCGAACTCGTAGGCTGTTTATACCCATGGTGTCGAACTCTTGGACTTTATTTGCCTATAGTGTCGAGCTCATGGGCTGTATGACTCGTGCGCTGTATGACTCATGCATGGACCTGTTTTCAATGTCGAATTCGTGGGAGTTGACAGTTTAGGTTCACCTAAAGGAAATACCAACTACCTATCTGTGAACATTTTTTAGTTAAAATCATCTTTTTATTCTTCGACAGGACATAATAAATAATTCACTTTAATGAGGAGTTTATGATGTTAATCTTAATCATCAGTATAGATGTATGAAGGAACGGATTTATTCTCTTCACCTAATTTGATTCAAGATCTGAACAACATACATTCTCATCAGGACGTTAACTCTCATTGCAAGACTAAAAATATCTTATAAATTATAGGAAAAGAGCCCTATTTCATATTGCTGCTATAATTATGATGATATGAGTGTTCACATGTCTCCATGTCGTTGTTGTTATTGTGTTGGTTGCTTTCATTCCTACGTTGGCTTTTGTATTTTTCATTCACTCACGACACCAGATTCATCGCTAGGGTTTACACCTCACATCACAAATAAGTCTTGTTCAGTGACCATGTGGTTTTGTGGTTATGTGAAGTATACTAACGTTATGTTTAACCATCTAGGAAAGCCAGTTGATAATACATGCATGTACACTGAATTTCTAAATGAAAGAAAAATAACACAAAAAATCCTCCTCTCATCACAACGAAAGACTTATAAAGTCCGTGAAGATGTAAGTGCACTGCGGCATGACCGTTACCATGGTGACTGGCACTTATACACAATCTAAAATGGACGAAACATTCTTTGGGAATAAGCCGAACTAAATGAGTAGCAGTGATTGACTCGTTTTTGTTTTGATTGGATGACTCTATTTGCTTATCAAAATCTCACATATATTTTTTGAACAGCATCAAAGACAAAATGAATATAACGAAAAGAATATTACAAGCCTTAACCTCAATACACAATAGCATGCTCAATTCCCATTTTGGTGGTGATTACCTGAAAATGTACAGAAGCGTCCCCTATCAGTGAGATTAGTAATTATAGATGATGCATTACTCACTTCCTATGTCGACTTCTTTCGGCGCATAAAAATACCGCAGTTTTGTTTTCCCTCAAAAGTAATTTCATTTGTTAGTGGAGTTCAATTCAACCTCTTCCTAAATTTCTATCAATCAAGCAAACTTCAATCATCTCTCTTCATGATTTGGTAATAATGCAGTTTATGCAATGACGTCATCAAAGGTGACATTTTACTGGAGCTTCTCTTTTTTTTTCCCTGCACAAAGTTGTCCTTGATTTTCAGGCTGATATTCAATAAATCAGTCAAGAGCAATACACAGTTAATTCTAATGCATAACAATGATCCGACGATCGGCCAATCGGTGATTGGAGAAAATGGCAGGAGAATGAAATTATCCTTGGGGATTTGCACCCCATTTTTTTCATTGTTTGTTTGTTTATCATCTAGTATTTCCTCTACGGCAAGAAATCTACTTAGGAGAGCTATTCAGTTTCTCTTGGTTTTCAGTTTCTTTTGTTTGGGGGTGGGGGCTGTCTAGACGACATGTCTAACATGTGACGAGCATGTGATGAACATGAGTTCAAATAATCCCAGGTTTTGGTATTGGCAGCTGGTAAACAATATACGTGTCTCATGAAATTCAGATTCAATACACATTAGTGTCTGGGGATGCCTCAGTGGCCGGAAAGCTAGAAATTGTTAATTTCCCACGTGCATGAATTGCACTCGTTATCACTTAAGAGCAAATGTTTCGATAGGTTGGCTTAATGGATCATGATTCTAAGCTACAGTTAGCTTTCCGCTTTAAGATTATCCTCCCCCACCCTCCATTTTGTCAGAGAAAGGTGAGTATCCTTCAAAACCTTTCACTTGAAACTTTGAAGATTCTTTCCGCGCTTCCAAGAGCATCTGATAAAGGGCACCTTGGTAGTAAAGAAGGTGATTGTTGGCAAACTTTTTTTACAATCGAATACCAATTTGATTTTTGTTCTGCATGAGAAAACTTATCATCAAGGGATCAAAAAACAAAAACAAAAACCTACATCATAAGGCAAGGTAGCATCAGTTTCTTTTTCTTTGTTCGTGCAATAGTTCATGTTCATGTAACTTGAGACATATCGACCATACCATTTACAACGTAGCCGATGATAACAAATTTAAATCTTTAGAACTACAAAACTTTTTATCCAAATGCTTTATTCCTAAGTAGGACTATGTTTTCTCATCAGCAAACTAGGTTTATGTTTTCATGAATTGGGCGCTTGAGATAAAACGACATTTAAAACCATTTTCATATTCCTCAACCAAGCAATAAATTCATCACTCACCTCCTCATAAGATCTAAGCGTCAAGGTGTGAATTTTTTATTATAAAAGGGGTAAAATTTACGGCCGAGAGCTCATTATCATGCTGGGCATGATATTACTCCTATCCATAGATAGAATGAACCATGTGCTCATTATCATTACATTCGAGATACTAGTAGATCCAAGGGTGGCAGAGGGCCTACATACATCAACATTGAGCCAGGATATAGTTGTATGTTCAATGTGTTTGTGTGTGCATTCGTGAGTGTGTGTGTGTGTGGGTGTGTGTGTGTGTGTGCTGGGGTGGGGGGTGGTCCAGAAAGATCCCTGTTTTTTCTTGTTACTCGAGTCCTGCTTCCGAGCAGCAGCGCATACTAACAAACTACACCAAACCAAGAAACCTCAAGTCGAAACCGTGTACTTGCAAACATATTGGTTAGTAGTTCCGTGTTTTCCCCAAGAATGATAAGAGCGAACGAGGTAGTCACAGTGCATGTAATTACTTCACAAACACCGAGGCACAAAATACATATTAACAGAAAATTTAATCATAAAGGATGAAGTCTCCAAGAAAGCGATATTTGAAAAGGGTAAACAATCAAAGTATAACATATAGCGAGTCACATGCAACCTTAAAGAGCTGGAGTCATTGGGTATTCTGAGAAGAGAATCAGTAGTAATGTGTTCAGAGGAATACTATACTATAGCTTGTCTTTATCAATTCACTGCTGCGACTGAATATTTCATTTATGACTAAGTTCTGAGCATTTTTAACCATGAAATTTTCTTTATTGTTGTGATCTTGCAGGACTTTGGCATGACTATCCTTCTGAAAGAGTACTGGAACGATCCAAGACTGGCCTACGGGAACATGACGGACCAGCCATATTTCGCGTCGGGAAAGAACATGATTGAACAGATCTGGGTTCCCGATCTCTTCTTCGCCAACGAGAAGCAGGCAAACTACCATGACGTCACACAGCCGAACAGGCTCGTTCGCATCTATCCAAATGGAGACGTGTACTACAGCATGAAGTGAGTGACGCATGCGCGCCGTGTAACATCACACTGGGTGACGTGTTATTCCATGATCATGATAATTGCGTTGCGCTGGGATAGATTGGAATATATCTTCATCATGGGCCAGGGTTTACCTTTTGTTTAGTGCACTATATACTTATTAAGTCAGCAGCCATGAATATTATTGAAGAAACGATCTCTATCTGTGAAAAGTTGGGTTTGGAGATGACCGAGATAGTGTGGATACATACGCCTTCGCATTTTTTTTTTTTTTTTTTTTTTTACATGAGCTATGTTCACAGATTTTATTTAATAGCTGGAGTGTTCTAAGCTCCTTCGATGGGAAAAATATTGGTGATAATCTAATAAAATTACTTGAAAGAAAGTCAGAATACGGGTAGATAATGTTGTAAGAATTCTGATATATTCTACGATTATTTTTTTTCACTTGATTGCGTAAGGTGAGGCTTCTGTTCTGGAAGAAATTGTTACTTTGTGGTTGCGTGCCTGGATCCGATTGCGTCAATATTTCATTTGCATAATGCTAGTATTGTCTGTATTGATTGGATGCAACTTAGTTACACTCAAGGGGCTTTATTTTTCCTTCAACGGTATGATTTAGTTTGCATATTACTGTGACTGAGATTATGTATTCAGAAAATGTGGTAATCAAAAAATTATGAAATAATTTGCCGTGACACAGACCTGTCGTAACGCTGCACTCACTGCGACCTTGATTTCAAAGTTGTTTTTGACACCCATGCAGCAGGACTCGGATGAAGTCACGTTGGGAAGGGGTGACTGTACGAAGAGAGGGGATGGGGGCTCTGTTTTTCAGGTATTCAGTCGGGTTTTTACTCCATTACAGCAGTCTTTTGTTACGTGACAAGCCACACTACCTACGTCATGTCCTGTCGCGTTCAACGTTTGGCGGTGATTCTTCTTACAGGGGTCTAGCGTTCATCCGTGGAATATGACCCCTTCTGTCGGTCGTGATATCTCGTGTCTGCGCAGCCTTTCAAGATACGATTAAAATCATCAAGTGGCGTTCCATACTTGTCACTTCCTTCCTCCCTCCCCCCCCCCCCCCAACCTTCATGGTTCATGGTCACATACATC
The DNA here is from genome assembly GCA_033980235.1 of Diadema setosum. NCBI lineage: Eukaryota > Metazoa > Echinodermata > Echinoidea > Diadematoida > Diadematidae > Diadema > Diadema setosum. The sequence goes on from CM067066.1 coordinate 1,110,443, forward strand.
AGTGAAACTTTACAATTTGTGCAGTTGAAGCGACAATGATTCCAGTTCCTGCGTATTTCATCTTGTCCATATAAGGTAATCAATTTGCAAAATCATATTCAGCGATATCATTTTCAATTAATATCGGGTCTTCTAACAAAATTTTGGTCTCGTAAAGTTTACCTGATATCATACATATCTCAGACTTGTCGCCGGTGGGAACAAATCCAGTCTGCATTTCTTTGACTGCGGGAAAACCAAGCCGACCAAGTCTTCAGTCCCGAGGGCAAATTCTACACTGTACGGTCCTGTCAAAGAAAGTTGAAAACACACGCAATACTCTTGTACAAGTACACACAATTTTAATTTAACACACCTATCACTACTCTCATCCACCCATGCACACACACAAGCACACACAGATGCAATCAGTAAAGTTTTTAGGGCTAATAGCCCATCATGAAGAATGACAGGAAACAGGCAAAAGCTATAGCATAGACAGCAATGCATTGTGATAAATAACTCCATGTCCTAATTAGTGGTTCATAGCAAACAAAGAGAGTATATATCTGAAGTGCAGGGGCACAGCCTCAGACATAATGCTTATGATTATATGACAATAAGTGGCTATAATTTATGCACTCTGCTCCTGACGGATGTAACAATTTAAGTGATGTCACCTGCTAATATCTGGCAAGCTGTTCCAGACACGTACTGCTGTGTGGATAAAAGTCCGACCAGTTTATCAATATGTATCCTTATATATATATATATATATATATATATATATATATATATATATATATATATAAATGCGTGTGTATCATATATACATAGAAATAATGATAATAATAATAATGTGAGCGCATATGTATATATATAGATGCGTGTGTATCATAATATTATATACATAGTAATAATGATAATATTAATGTGAGTGCATATGTATATATATATATATATATATATATACATACTGTGTGTGCGTGACTGTGTGTGTGTGTTGTGTGTGTAAATACTATGTTCACGTGCTGAATCTGAATCTGTTTTCTTCTTTTTGTTTCGCTGAGGTTATAACATCCTTACAAAAATGGCTCATATTCTTTGCTAAGAAATCTCACAGCCCAAGATGCCCGCTATCACACACACAGACACACACACAAACAAACAACACACACACACACACACACACACACACACAAGCAAACAACACATACACACACACACAAACAAACAACACACACACAGACTCACATAAACAAACAAAGAAAAAAACACAAACACACACACACTTTAGTCCACACGTCAATGCATACAGAGAAGGAGGAAGAATCACAAAAGGAAGACCCTAACGTACTACCATTTCCCTCCACAAGGCAGATAGAAATAGGATGGGTGGTTCAGGACCAATCTACCACCAATTTACAGGATGCGTGTATGTCCAACTTCATTACTTCACATGCTCCTATCATTCTACTTGTATCATAAGGGACAAAAAACTGTGCCAATAGAATTTACGTTGAAAACACAAACGCTATTACATTTCTGAAGTACATTTCTCAGAAACATGTACGGCACATCTTATTTGGCATAACACTTTAATTTTCAGGCATGGTAGTCCCATCTTATCATGGTGAAGATGATTAATGAGAAATCCCGGATCTGACATTTTAAGGCGACAAAGATATCTTAGACCTAAGGATCCCCTGGTATAAAGCATAATAGGATAGTAAAAAAAAAGGGGGAAAAAGAAAAAGGGGTACAATAGTGGACGAGTTCTCATTTCACTAATGGTGTTAGCGTGCGAATGAACTTTTCTGTTAAGAGTCTTTCCGCAAAGAAAATAAATATATGAAGACCAAGCTCCCCCGCTACACAAGTCATCCAGAGGATATGCGGTACATTTTTTGGAAACATAACGAGGTTATGTCTTATTAGCCGACAGGCGTACGCAAGTGACATGAAACGAAAAGATCCATGATCAGAGAAGACAGTTCGTACAGCGCGTTTTCTTTTTCTCCTCAAAAGCAGATATTTCGCTTAATTCCATCCAAGATGTGCTGGGGATTTCACGGGATTATTCAGATTCAAGTCTGTCAGTTCATTGTACAACTTCTACTCGCTATTTCATCTGAGTTCGCTGGTGAAATCCTGCCTTTGTTATTTGATTAGATGAGGGTATAGAACCATCCAATTACACTGGATTTATCGAAGACATGTCACACTAATGAAATTTTGTAGAAATTTTATTGGACTGCCATCTTTTTTCTGCTATCATTGAGGATTGTGTACCTGTACGGCAAAAGGTACGGTGGAGCAATTTTCTTCTCAATTAGCTTTCCTCTTATTTCGTGAGAAACCTCTTTCTTATTTCTTACACTTCATTTCTTTCTTTCGTCTTGTCCTCTAATCGCTTGTTCTTCTTTTTTTTCTCTAATGTATTTTTTTTGGGTGTTTTACTGTCGCCAATTAGCATAACGCCTTTATCACCCTCTAACCGAAATCAAGAGAATAATAATATGCCTCAAAGAGGCGCATACACTTTCCCTCAAATTACGACTCTGATTGAAGGATGTCCCACTTTCAATACTGTTAATCGTGTTTATCGTGTAAGTTCCGTCTTAGCCAGTAGACCTCATGAGAATTCGCATTCTCACACTTTTTGATGTAAGAACTAAAAGCCACATCATCACTTCAAGTGTGAAGCCGAGCCGTCGATAAATGAGGGCATCTTTATGAGCCACCATCCATCTTGTGGTCTCGTGGGACAATCAGGGCTGGTGATCAGCCCGAGGCTGCTATTGTGGTCAGATCTAGCTGGACATGCTGAGCCATATATAGCTATAAGTGGACAAATACAATCTGTGTATACAACGCATACGGGAAAAAGAACTCTGATTGTGTCAAGTACTGTGGTTCATCTAGATACACGTGTAAAGTATCGATGTTTCCGTATGGTGCCATAGATTCTATGGTCGTCTTGCTTCAGTAACCTCGACGTTCATATCTAATGAAGATACCGTGTCCGTTCACGTTATGATTAAGCAATGGGGTCCAGGGTGAATTTTGCTTTGGATATTTTTTTTTTTCAATATTAAATTGGAATCTCTACATCTAATTTACACAAATACCAACAAGAAATTTACAAACATCAATTTGCCGATGTGAGAGAGCATCAGGGTCCATAATGATCTGAAATCAGAAATGTGTAGTCATCAAAGAATCAGACATAAGTATTCAGGAAACTAAGATGCTGTTGAAAAAAAAAAATCAAGTCTATACGGATAGAATTTATATAAGAAAGATTCAAACAAATTACAAGATTTAACTTTTTTTTTTACATAACAATAACACACAGTATGAAACCCCGTAAATGTGTTTTCAGTGAATTGATGAGCTATGAAGCTTGAAAGTGATGCTTTCATTCGTAGCATGAGTGATTCAAATTCAGCGGACAGAAAAGTTCAAGTACGTGCTGGAAACGAATGGCAAGATCCTTTCCATGGGTTATAGAATGATGGAGAACCCTCAAGTATTAAATTCTGTTATTCTATTTATTTTGAATGCTGAAGTATTTCGGATGATTCATATGTCTTGTTCTGGAGATCTTATAATGTACCAATGGAATGTTGGACAGCGGCAGGGATTAGGATGTAGATAGACTTTACCTTTAGTTGTTGTTTTTTGTTTTTTGAGTTGAGACACGATCAAGTCTCCAAAAAAGCGAACTCCCTCTCTGACTTGGATTGATTGATACACCGACCAATGTCACGATCCAGCGGGTTTCAAATGGAACAAGGCGACTGGTTTTCACCCTATCAATCAGAGACTGACAACTCACTTCCTTTTCGTGGCTCAAATCGAGTAATAAAGGGCGGGAAACGCAGTCATGCGATTCTGTCGTCTGCTTGTAAGTAGCTCCGCAGAGAAGGGGACTTTATTTTAAGGGCTTAGCGATGTTGGTCTCAATATCTTTGACCATAAACTGAAACATGGTAAATGTGAAGAAGTTTTTGACTCACATTCGTTATATTCCCGATCTCTTGTTCTACCCTTGGCGAGTGAAAATGGCTGCTGAAAGTCTGGGATAATGATTCATATTCTTTGAAAAGGTTTTGTTGAAATTGCGGAGGGATTTTTGTGCTGTTCACTTTACCGTCAAGACTGAGGATTGTAAGACAACACCCGACTTCCTGCAATTCTTTTTACTGGCTGAACGCAAAGTGCATTGCCATAAGAAAGAAATAAAGTAAGAAACTAAAATACAAGGGAAAGAAGTCGGACAGACTTTTGCATGCCCACTAAGACAAACAACGTCAGACAGAAATACACACATCAACGCACACTCTTGCCAACACAGTACAGCGCCCTGTCTGCTTATGTTCTTTTGTTTTCTTCAAATGTGAATCTGCCCAGTCCCATTTCATTACGCGAGTTTTAGCTACTACATAGTATTCTACTCCATGCGTCCTTGGCTTGCTGTACCAGTAGGGCCTATGTCCATCCATACGCATAGTCAAATTAACATCTATTTCATGAAATTCATCATGTTCATCTTGTCATTGTTCGTGTGTTCTCACCCACGGCACTTCATTGTTCCCTGGTTTACCTCAATTTGCACACTCGTTATTACTTCCTTCTTGTATATTAATGAGGTGAATCCTCAACGGATGGAATACAGTCCTCATGGTCATGTCAACATGTCTAAGTGAATATGCTGTCTCCTGATCTTGTCTGTATGATGAATGGGGCTAATACACCACCTAATGACATGAAACCTTTTCTTTTTAAGCTGCTTTCTGGCTTTCGTGGAGTAGATTTGGCTTTTTATTCCCTTACAGTGTGAAATTAAGAGAACATGGCTGAGAGAACACGAATGGCGCGCAATATTGGGATCTGGACCAGGGCAATCACTTGCAACGGAAGCGCGCTAGATTAAACAGGGTTTGGAGCACTTTTCGCAGCTCCTATTTCCGTCTTCTCTATACCGACTGCAATAGGACCTCTTGAAATGAATTATAGGGAGTGTGCATCCCCTCCCCAACCTTCCCTCCCCCCCCCAAAAAAAAAAAATCGACCTCAAAGATCCTTTTTCAAAAGTTTTTATAAAAGTTCCTCATTGTGTCGTCACCAGAGTTAACCTCTTGAAATGAATTATAGGGAGTGTGCATCCCCTCCCCCGCCCCAACCCCACCCCCCAAAAAATCGCCCTTAAAGACCTTTTTTTACAAGTTTTTCAAAAGTTCCTCATTGATTGTGTGGTCACCAGAGTTAAAGGGTGCATGGTATAACACGAAATCCAGCAACAGAGAAGACAGATTTCGTTGTTGGAAAATATACAACTCTTATAATGAAGGGTGCGACCAGATTGTTTCATATAAACAAAGAGAAATTGTATTTAAGGAAGCACCTTTCACACACACACATGCTTTAAGAATGCTTCGCACAGACACCAGATAACGCAGGTGCTTCATTTCAAATCGATTCACAGGAGCACACAATTTCAGGTTGATCCCCCACCCCCAAGATCGGAGAGCAGCCTTCAAATACGTAAATTCGCAGTTGTATGTTTCGCACCTATAGTCCACACCTGAATGGCAGCACCCGAATTTTGTTAGACATAGTTACCTCATTTGCCGTTTTATTGCTCTTCCTCTGGCAATGTTGTTGTTTTTTCACTCTGTGTACAGATTTCTAACTGAAATGAAGACGGATATGATACGATGACTGTGAATCGACATCAAAGACTGTATATTGATGGGAACCTTGATGAAAGTTGCGCTTAAAGTGCGCTCAGTGCTCATTGGTCGTTTATCTTCCCATCAGGTCAAAGGTTGATGTTTCAGGCCAATTTTGACGCTGTTTTATACCTCAACGTGAACGAGCACTGAATCACAATGCTCGTAACTTTGCAAAGGTCGCTCTTGCACCAGTTCTGCATTTTCGTATTGAAAGAAGAATTCTTTCAGAAATAAAAGACGAGGATCCGTGTAATATCTGCAATACTCTTTCCATGAGATTTCATCAAATCTTCAAAGAGATGAATATGGATTAAACTTCTCGAAGTCTTTGCAGCATAATAATCTCCCACTAGTCACCCACGATGCTTATAAGCTATTCTATGCTCCTATATGAATCAAACAGTTATGTCATAGAATAAATATCCTTTATCAGAGCAATTTATTTGTTGTTTTCTTTTTTCCGAAGTTGAAGTTTTTGGGATAGTTAATGTCAGGGTGTAAAATAATCAGAGCAATATGTTAACCACAGGAACACCCACAACCACAGATGACGCTAGAAATAGAACCGGTACGCTTCTTATTAAAGTCGTGCATAAATAATCGATGTTTATTTACGTCGATGAAGAGCAATTTGTCAATCAGTTACAGTACACTTTTGTTCTTGCTTCCATTTTACAAGTGCTTGGACGACGACCATTATTTTGTGACAGTCATGGCAGCTGAAATTTTCATCATTTGCTGATGAGATTTTTTCAAAGTCAACATAAGAGTTGCAGATATACATTCTTTTTTAAGCGATTTCACTTTAAGAAAAAAAAAAAAACGATTCTTCTTTGTCAACATTATTGTCAATTGAAATAATGCATGGTTTAACAGTACGTGTTGAATAAAAGCCAAGTGTGCTGTGACAGTTTTCAACTGCCACCCTCTGTGCAAATTATTCCGTATAGTTAATATTCTCCTATATTCATTCAGCATGCCTTGTCTGCCTCGGACCACTTAACGTAGAAATGTCGGAATTTCAGATCCTGGGTATTGATTTCTACCAAGTTCATCGTGTCACTGCCGGCAACAAGGGATTGCCTGGCGATGGTGTCGCTGCCCAGAAAGCAGTGATGACAGGTTTGAATCCTAGTGGTGCTCTTTCCGACATGTTTGTTAAAATGTACATCAGCAGTTGCGATCTTACATAGTCCTAAACATTTGTACAAAGAGAGACAATCATTGTTCAAAATTCTGTCATAGCACATCTTCTCGTTATTAAAAACCAAAGCTCGCGCTAAAATAATGGGACTTCTGATCTTTGGTTTCTCCTTCCCAGACTGACGTTGGTTCTCTCATGTCGAATGAACTTTGAGACGTTTCCTTTAGACAAGCAGAGATGCAAGACAGTCATCGAAAGCTGTAAGAACACCCAACCAATGGGGGTCATCCCACAAGACCGACACCGATGAGTCACACAGCCCATGAGTCCTCCAGCCCACGAGTTCGACACTAGGCAAATAAAGCCCATGAGACCGACACTATAGGTAAAAAAAAAAAAAGCCCACGAGTTCGACAGATTGGATACAACACGGGATTTAATGTGTCGGTCTCGTGGGCTTTGTTTGCTTAGTGTCAAACTCACGGGCAGTATGACTCGGGGGCCGTATAACTCGTAGGCTGTATAACTCGTGGGTGTCGGTGTTGTGACGTGCACCCGACCAATCAGTTCCATACTCTCTCATTTTTCTTTTCCATGTGTATGTTGCGTTGATAAATAGAATCTTATTCTAGTCGTGGAAGGGACAGATGCCGTGGATATTGATGAATCCAATTTCCACGATGAAATCAAGTTAATGATTTTACTAGTAGGATCGTTCCTTAGATGTGTCATTGAGACCATTTTCAAGCAGAATGAATGTAAGAAATGTTGAGTGTAACTCAGAAAACGGAACTGAAGAAGATGAATCGTGGAGTTCAGGCCAATTTTTCATCGTTTCGGAGACACGCCTGATACTTAGGATGAAATTCCTCAGTCAGATATAGTTAACGTCTGCATATGTTGGAGAACATGAAGATACGTCTGAAAAATGGTCGATAGAATTTGCAGCACATGCCGTCGATTTGATTGGATTTTTATTCATTCCAACCCGGTAAAAAGCCTGCTATAAGCTTTAAAGCTGCTTTACAGCAGGGCCGTGCGTAAGAATTTACAAAGCTGAATAGAAAACAAAGAGTGACAGGTACCCGCATAAAAAATGATTAAACACAACATAAATGACGAACAAATAAGCAAAAATAAAATTTGACTTGGTATGATTCAGATTTTTCATTCTTTTTTACATTTTTAATTGCTTCGTGGATACTACGAAAGTATAGATATTTATGCATCTTCTGAAGACGTTGATTAAACATTGATTTAAATATTCAAAGTCGATTATCTATTCGACATGGGATAACATAGCATCAGATAATAATGGATGTCATGAATATTGTCATGAATATTTCAACAGTTCATTGTATCTTATTCGTTGTTATATATCTCATCATGTATACAAAGAATGAAATTGATTATGACAAGTTATTTGTGTTATTCCAGACGTAATAGTCTCATGTTTTAGCACTTCATTTTTATTTACATTCAAATTGTAGTGGGTTTCTATTTTGAAAGCTAAGTATATACTTAGCTAGGTATAAACTTAGCATGCAAAATACAAACCCACTACAATTTGGATGTATCGTGGATTAAAAAATAATGTGCTGAAACTTCTATATAGAATTAGTGAGGAAAATGTTAGCGTTCTCTTTTGAGCTGCATTCATCATCAATTAAATGGCTAAATCCACACAATCCATTAAACTGGCAGATCATTGATTGATTAAAAACTGTTTAGGTTTAATGGGCATGACTGCCAGATTGCATGTAATTTATTTATTAGTGTAGATTTTTACATGGGAATTTTTTTCTGCTTTTTATGATCGTGGGCTTGTTGATTCAAGTCCTTTCTGGCAGAGTTTTTAAACTCCTTTTGTGCACCAAATGGTTTGATTGTGTATATAATCTTGCATCATTTTATTCGCTGTTTTGATATATCCTTTTCTATCATATTGTTTTGTCATATCGTACATAGATCTGGTTACTACTGATTTCAACTAGACGTATTGCTCATATCTCCAACTCTGATTGCTTGTTTGTAGTGGTTTTTATGCTTATATTTATGTAACATGATTTTATATTTATATAGTTGGATGGCACAGGACCTTGATGTAAAACAGCACTCACCTGCTGATCTTGTTATCCTGTCAAAATATGTTGAAATAAATAAATAAAGAAAGAAAGGCTCTAATCCACCGTTTTCCGTTGATGGGTCGTCTGTATTCCACAGACCAAAGCACTGACGACGAGCTTACTCTCGAGTGGAAGGAGCCATTCGCCGTCCAGATCAACTCCAGAATCATGTTACCACAGTTTAGTCTTCTACCAGACATTGATCACGGCCCGTGCTCGGATACTTTTTACACAACAGGTACTTAACTATAATATTCGGTAAATAGCGTTACTTGTATTGCTCTTTCAGTTTTTATCTTCTCTTGTGTGCCCAACCTTATTTCTCAGATATTTTTTATTTCCTTTACGTTCATGTCGTGTTTATTTGCCTTTGTTTTTGTTGTTTATGTTTCTCTCTTGTTTCTGTCCTCTCTGTCCTGCTTTGAATATCTAAAAAAAAAAAAAAATGTCTACGTTTTTGCGCCGATTGCATTAGTTGTCCACTGTATACATGGTATACGAGCACTGCATTTAGTGGACCCGTGATTTTCTTTTTCAGAACATGGATAACGTAACAAATTTGAGTTGAAACTATGTATATACATGGTTTGAATTCGCTAATTACCTCTAATTTTCATCATACAGTTAATCATTGTGTGCTCAAGATAATTTACAATTTCGTTAGGCTGTATAATGGTCTGATGAAAAAATAAAGTTAAAATAAGAATTGAATCAGATAAATAATTGAATTAAAGTACCAAATAAATAAATTTGAATTCACAAACGGATCTCTTATCATTTCAGTGAAATGCATGATCTCTCTACATGTGCGTGGAAAGATATGATTATAATTGCCCTTAGGGTAAGGCCTTTAATATGTGCATGTGAATTGTTCACAACATTTTGCCACTCATAAACGCACACATAATCATTATATAGATTAAAGCTCTGCTCATTTAAACGCACTGTATTTTCTCAAGTCTGTCTTGTCATGATATTCACACCCGGGTTTATAAACATTGGCGATGCTAACTCTATTGTCGGTTGAAGTATGGTACGAAATCTTTAATGCTGTGAAATACCAATTACGATATCCAAATTATTATACACACTTAATTCAGAGCGATGGACAATATCTGATAATTAGATGCATGCATTTGAGACAATGTTTGTTTCCCTTACAATATCAAAGCGTTCACATAAGTCTCTGCTTTTGGAGGCAGAACATAAGTTTTTAGGCGCTTGATATTTTCTGCGAGTTCTGAGACAGAACAGTACACAGACAACAACTGCAATCAAAACTACTAGTACAGTTGTAACTGTTTCAATGCCCTAGAAAATAATAATATTATAGTATTATACTCTAGGTTCAATACAGAGCTGACTGCAACCATGCAGTCCGAGGGCATATTTCTTTCCCTCGCCTTACAAAATACGCGATTAACCGAGAATTCTCGCTGCTGCTTCTGAGACTACTAACCACTTGGCCTGTACATTGAGTGAAAGTTTGAGTAAGAATCAAACTGATTTGCTCTCTCCTGACTTGGCAGGAAATTTCTCCTGCATCGAGTTCTCCTTCCTGCTCATCCGGGAACTGACCTTCTACGTGGTCCAAGCCTACATGCCTACAGCCCTCCTGGTCATCATTAGCTGGGTCTCCTTCTGGATTGATATCAGCCAGGCCGCTGCTAGGGTTTCGCTAGGCGTGACCACTATCCTCACCATGACAACTACCACCACTGGTTACGCGGGCTTCGCTGGTCTTCCAAAAGTCTCCTACACTAAGGTGGGACTTGGTGATAGGGTTTACTCGACTCATGAGCTTAGGGATATAAATTCATACTTCAGTGGGTGATTCCCTAGATAAAAGCAAAAGTATTTTCGTCATAATAGAATAAAATAATGTCTGAATTTTCATACATCATACGACTTTTTCTTGAAAAGGTAGGCCTATTGGTCCTATCTGGATCCACTCGGCATGATTACAGACTGTCATAAAAGTTTTTGAAATTGTAATCTTGAAACAAGTGGGTATTGGCTTGCCGTTCATCCGTCCTGGCATCATTCAGTTCGCTTTTTCAGAGTCGTGAAATAATCCAAGCATTTATATGTCCTATTAATAAAATCAATTGAAATGTCGCATTGAAATGAAAACAAGTACAGGGGAAGTTAAAGAAAAGACAACGCCCTTCTGGAACTTGCAATGATAATTATGAAAGACCGGTAAATGTAAACGGCGTAAAATATTAACGCCTCAAGGTAGAGTGTTGGAAGAATTGACGACTGACGCTGATGGCGTGGTCCCGTCTTGCGTAGCTTTTGTGATCTCTCGTTTACGCCTCATCTGGCAAGTGAGCACCAATCAAACACCTCAGTAGTCGTTTTCATGGCCACAGGCAGAGGATTAAATGGTTTCTCGTTTGAGTACGAGCAGTGACCTGTTGTTTTTATTTTTCCTCGAGAGGGGGCGCTGTTGGCAAAATCGAGAGCGTAGACGGTAATTTGATCAAGTGATTTCGGCTATGCATTCCGTCTGAGAAAAGATCACTCAAGAATCACTCTAACCATACTTACTGTACTTTACTGAGTATGTATAATTTATGTATTTTATACATATCTAAAAATGCAGAGGAGAAGATGCAAAATACAAATTGTCTCCCAGGGGCGGATCCAGGAATTCCGTACAGAGGGGGCGGGGCCTCTCGCACCCCACCCCCCATTTTTTAAATTTCTTTCGTTTTAACAAGAAATAAAGGGGGGCGCCCGATGCACCCCTGCCTTGATCCGCCACTGGTCTCCAATAATCCAACGGAAATTGTAGGCATTTACGAAGCTAGCTGTCTGGTTTCTATTTGTGTGTGCGTGTGTGAATCATGTAGTCGGGTACCTAAGGGGGGGTCACCGTGCATCCCCCCCAGGACTCCTCGAAACTTACATTTTCAGGATCCTCATGACATACCAAAACATAATCAAGATGTTAACAGGAACGAAAAGTGGCTGTTCTAGGTGAAATTTAATGTATTCTATTGTTTTTCATAATTTCTTATGTATTTCTTTGTTTTTCAACTCTTTCAATTTTTGCTTTTTCATTGTTTTTCTATTGGAAATTGTGACTGACCACTTTTCTACCATAATTAGCACAAAACTAATAAATGAAAGTGATTAATTGTAAAAATAATCAGGTTTTTATGACCTTCATTACAGAGCACCTGTTTTCCATAGGAAATGTACACAAAATCACAAAATTGTGCCCGTTTTGAGAGGACATTCCGTTACAATAATGGGCGTGACTTCGCAAAAGTATACGCGGATGTTGCAAATTTGGTCTCAAAAGTTGTGTGAGACTTGAACAAACAAAGTCAAGAAGCCTTGCAACAGATTTATAGCGCGAAACTTTGAGGGAGGGGGGTGGATCCTCCCCCCCCCCGTCCTTAAATGGTTAATGTTGCATGAAAAAAAAAATCAATTTTTACATAATCTCATTTTTAAGGAGGTGGTATGCTTTACTAAGTATTTATCCATATCTTTCTTTTTGATAAACCGACAGTCACTTAACTTTGTGGGTGCGTTTGACATATAAATGTATTTCTTCTGTTTCCACGACAACAGGGTGTGCTACATATTATGTATGTATGTGCCTACATGGGCCTACATAGCAGGGTACCTAAGGGGGGGGGTCACTGTGCACACACCCCCCCCCCCCCCCAGGACTCCTCGAAAATTACTTGAATTTGTTTTATTCAAGTCTTGCACAACTTTTGAGACCGAATTTGCAACTTCCCCGCATACTTGTGCGAAGTCACGCCCATTTTTGTAGCGGAATGTCATCCCCAAACGAGCACAATTTTGTGCTTTTGTGTACATTTCCTATGGAAAACAGTGCTCTGTCATGAAAGTCATGAAAACATTATTATTTTTACAATTAATCACTTTCATTGATTAGTATTGTGCTAATCATGATAGAAAAGTGATCAGTGACAATTTCTGATAGAAAAACAAAGAAAAAGCAAAAGTTGAAAAAGTTGAAAAACAAAGAAATACATAAGAAATTATGAAAAACAATAGAATACATTAAATTTCACCTAGAACAGCCACTTTTCGTTCCTGTTAACATCTTGATTATGTTTTGGTATGTCATGAGGATCCTGAAAATGTAAGTTTCGAGGAGTCCTGGGGGGGATGCACGGTGACCCCCCCTTAGGTACCCGACTAATGGTTTTATGTCAATATCCAGATCACTCTTATTTTCATATCTTCAAGGTACAATGTTATTATTCGATCACTACCTAAAGATTGAGTTAAGGTCTGTGAAAATGAAAAACAGCTAAAATCTAAACAAAGTTTTGTTACTTTGAAGGTGCATTATGGTGTAGATTAAGGTTTTGTTGCTCTGAGCTGTACGAAAATTTTCTAATTTTGATTTGAATGTGTGTCATCTATTTCGGTTTATTTCTGTACCAGGACAGTGAGAAGGGCCAGATTATACTTACTCGGTTTTTTTTCTCTCTCTCTCCCTCTCTCACATGCATGTTACACAATCACATTAACATACTGTACAACACACACACAGGCTATCGATATCTGGTTCGATGCTTGTTTAGCCTTCGCCATAGCCAGCTTGTTCGAATATTCGGTGGTCCACTATTTGTGGACCAGAGACAGAACGGAACGACAGCGGCAAAAAGTCATGAGAAAAGCCACCAGAAAGGTAAGTATAATATGAGGTGACGACTGTTGATCAAGTCTACTAGATTATTTCGCACTTAAATACCCATACGTCTCATTAACGGATAGTTCGTAGCATTTTCATGATACAGTGCTCGCTTTCTTTTTGCTAGACATATAATGCTTAAGTTGATAGAGAATTCTATAGGTCCGATGGCTATTATAGTAAGTGGAACGGCCACGTACTTATCTGTTGATCATGACGCTCAACCAGGGAAAAAATATGCACCACCACTGCTATGAATTGCTGTTACATAATACCTGTTCTAACACGAAGTGTTAAAACCAAAACCATGAATCGAGTAAATATTCGATAGTGGTCTTGATAATGCAGGTAATCGTTTGCATGTGTTCCCTCCGGCGGAATTTATCGACACCGTTGTCTGAATAAGCTCCAAGCCTAATCAAGATTTGAAAATTTCTTCAAGACCAAGGGTGCCTATGGTTTAATCAACTTCTTTTACCTCTACTTATTTTTCCCTACAGTTCAAATTTCCCGGTTTGTGTATCAGTGGCAATGAGGCTGAGTCGCCAATCCACCAACATCGAAGCCACAACATCAGCAACACGGGCAGGACCGACTTCATCGTGGCCATCGACGAAAACAAACCATACCCCGACAACCGCTACAACAAGTACAACTACGGAGCCACCTACCGACCCGTAAGGACGTCGAACTACCGCACAAGCTACGAAGGCGAAACGAGGTCGGATGTCCGCGACGATGATGTAGAGAACGGTCTCGCACCAGGAGCTAGCGGGGAGCGAGCTGGGCGAAGGGAGGGACATGTCCCGGGAGAGAAGGAACATCCCGTTCTCTTTGGACTCTTCTCCTCTCAGAAGAGAAACTCAAAACTCCTGGCTCTCCGAATCGACCAGCTTGCCCGAGTCATGTTCCCCTTAACCTTCCTCATCTTCTGCGTAACGTATTGGAGCTACTACCTGAACATCCGCTCCTACACCATCTTATGATACTGCCGGAGAACAGATCCCGCGCGCCAAATCGTCTGCGATCGAAGCCAGTGGAGGCCCTGCGAAGGACGCCCCGAACAACTATAAACAGCATGCCGTCGCAACAGAACCTAATCCTAAATCGTCTGCTTCGAAAACTGTATTCAAACCCGCCTGACATGAATTGACAGAAACTTAATATTTTTATTTTCTGCTGCAGTAATTCTGAGTTTTCAAAATGTCTTGGGAGGACTACACATACTCTCCTAGAATAGGCCCATTGTAAAGTTAGCTGCGAAATTCAAAACGAACGCGCGAATCCTCGGCAAATGAACTGAGAAAAGAAGTGTGACACTGTGATAATATTGGACCTGT
Source organism: Diadema setosum (assembly GCA_033980235.1). Classification (NCBI taxonomy): domain Eukaryota; kingdom Metazoa; phylum Echinodermata; class Echinoidea; order Diadematoida; family Diadematidae; genus Diadema; species Diadema setosum. The sequence continues at coordinate 1,125,463 of CM067066.1, forward strand.
TTCGTGTATAAATTTCTTCCTATCAACGTTGGTTATATTACGTTTCCAGGAGACCATTCCAGGAGATCATTCCACCATCTGAGACGGTTTGTGTTGCTGATCCGATCGATGCGTTTGATGGCTAGTCAGACATGATTGTCAGAATTGCCAATCGCTGTACCTGATAGTAATCATCCTGTCTGTGCTTAATGTCACCTACTCGGCATTGGTGACCATCTTCACATTTTGAATTTGACATGACTTCTAAGCGAGAATAATCGACGAGATCAAGACAGCTTGTTCCCCTTCGAAAAGCCGTGAGAAAGTGAACTACAAGCCCATTATATTTTTTGTTTTGTTCTGCATTACTACTATATCCATTATGAAAACGCCGAAGAGAGAGAGAGATGATGCGCTGAGTCAAGGAAGCAATCGGAGAGAGCAAATAAAGATTGCAGCATAAAGTTATTGAAAACTGCAGCCGGATTGCCGTCTTGGGAGTGGATATGAAATAAATGTTTCCATGCTCCGTGCGAACTGCTGGATTCTAAGACATTTCTGATAGGTGTTTCGCTGCAGCTCTCAAGTCTTGCATCCAAACCATTGAAAGCGACCCACAGGCGTGCTATTCCCTGCTTTCTCAAGTGTATCATGCTGGTTTGTGAGGTGTGCTTACTGCTCGCTGTCGACCTGCGTCAGCCAGTTGTAATGAAGAGAAAAGCGTGACCAAGATGGAACATCAAAACATTGCTTTTAGAAGACAATATCTGACATGATACTCCTTAAAAAAGTAGTTTGGAGAGTTACGGATACGTTTAAAGTCTAAAGGAGACGTTGCATTTCTGTTTGGTATTGTTTTATCGTATGAAATACTCACTGACAGGGTTTTAATAAACTTATGTCAGCAAGTGACATTATTAGGAGCAAGCAAAGCAACAAAGATGTAAAAATGGACAACGGTAGTGTTCCTTGTTAAAGAGGGCCGCTCAGAAATGAAATGGTGAAATTCTTGTCCTGTGTAGTCTGTGGATAACCCTCAAAAGTTTTAAGAATGCCCTGAAAACAAAAATCAATAACCCTCCTCACATCAATATAGGATCTACATCAGCTCGATGACTAAATATGAAAATCAGAAATACCTGCCTCGAGCTTGAATTACACGCTCCTCGTCCCCGCTTTATTATGTTTACACTGTCTTCATGTTGTACAGTTGTTGTTCTGTCTTTTCTTCACATGTACTTTCTTTTTTTCCCTTCTCTCCGTGTCTGCCTTTCTATGCCTTCATCTCCTTTGTTTTTTCTTTCATTTAAATCATATGTCATAGCGTAGTTCCTGTGTACAAATATTCTTAATCAATACATGTTTGTTTACAGGCCAGTAGCCAGACATTGCCAGGGGGTACGTAGGGTGTATGCAACCCCCTCCCCCCATCCAAAAAAAAAAAAAAAAAAAAATGAAAAGTCCACTTTTTTAAAAGAACATATTCTTGTGTTAATAAGCATCAAAATAATGATTTACATTATTTTGGAATCACATACGCACTACGTTATAACCATGTTCAGATTTTTTGTTTTGTTTTCTGCTTTTATTTGTTTTGTTTTTTGCTGCTTTGTTTTATTTTGTTTTGCTTTTCTTTTTTGTCTGGAGTTAAGGGTAAATAGCTATCATCCGCTGAAAGACATTATCTTTTTGTCATATACGACTGAGGATACTTATGACAATACAAAATAATGTTTTCCTACCACGTTCCACTATATTTTACTTGAGATAGAGTAACTGCATGATTGATTTAACGTATAATAACACGTGTATTTTTTTTTTTTTTTTTTACATGTACATTTCATCAACGTGACACCGGTTGCTGGTATCCGATTCACGCTGGACAAAATTAAGAGTAATCTCTATATTTTTATGGTTTGCAAGTCAAGAATGGCGCAGTGTGCCAGCGTTAAATTTGTCAGTCGTATTTAACTGAGTCAGATATCATACAACCCGCCCTCACCGACGTGTTTTGTTGTTGCGGCGAAGAAAATACGCAGAAGTGTCTATAATTACATAGTCAACTTATTTTCTGCTTGATATTGTGCATACATGATAGATCGAGCAATCTATTATAATCAGTGTGAATTACATACTCAAATATGCAAGACAGATTTCTTGTGAGATTTGTGTAATGAAGCATTCGTTTCCAGAAAAGCAGAAACGCGAGAAAATGAGGGGTAGTTTAATAATGTGTGTTGAAGGGTTAAAGTTCGTTATTCCGAAGGCTTATTATTCTGAAGGTAAGATATTCCTAAGGTTTATTAATTCAGAAAAATATTTGTTATTCCGAAGGTTCGTCAATCCAAAAAATGAAGTATAAGGTTCGTGATTCCGAAGGCTCGTTAATCCGAAAACGAAACAAGGTTCGTAATTCCGAAGGTTCGTTAGTATGCACTTTTTAAATCATTATCATTTTCGGATTAAAGTGTAACAACGGTATAACGAACCTTTCTTTTTTTCTTTTCATTTTCCGATGATGAACCTTCGGAATAACGAATCTCATTTCATTTTCAGATTAACGAACCTCCCGACCGGAATAACGCCACAAAACGTTAATGTTCAGATTAACGAACCCTTTTTCATTTCCGTATTGACGATCGTCTAGATATACGGAGTGTATTTCGGAATGACGAACCTTAGGAATAATGAACCGTATTTCTCGGTTTAACGAACCTTCGGAATATCGTACATCACCAGTTGATTAAAAAAAAAAGTGGTTTAATTGGTTGTTACGTACATCCGGTGAAACTCTCACACAAGAACCTTGGGAGAGAGGGGTACTTTAACACGAAGATGAGACGAATACTTAAAGTAGTCCTGTTAACATGATTCAAGACTATTTTCAAAGGTAATTTGGGAAGATGATGATGGTGTTAGCGGATGTCGTTCATCTTGTTCGCGGAGTCAATGGCGTGTTTCCTCGGACGATCTAAAGCTGTGTAATGGGTGATATCTTTTTCAATGAAGATTTATTTTTATCCGTAATATATCTTCCGAAACTGCTGTATCAGTTTATTTCAGCTTGGTGGAAGTTATCATATTACAATATCATAATATCTTATGTCATGCAATGTATCGCTTGATTTTCATCACATAGGCCTACTTTTTTTAAAAAATTACCTATAATATCTCGTTTGGTGATGTATAGAGAGGTTCACGTGCAACAGATGCACTCTGGATGTACAGTATACATGTATCAGACATCCAATTCGATACAGGACGATGCGATCAAGTGTCCATTAAACCTGCAAGGTCAGTGCATTTTCAATGAGAAAACTTTTATTCACTGACAAATGCAATTCACGAGGGACGGACCCGATCCACCAAGGTGACAGATCTATAGTTCGTGATGAACGTGCAGCCCTAAACGCGTGCTTATGCATGTAACGGCAAAGACTAGGCCTCTTAAAGGCATAATTTACCATTTGCAGATGAAAGCATTAGTGCTATAAAATAGTTCTAAAATGTGAGTTAGGGATAGAAACAACCACTGTCAAAATTTGAATCCGTATAATCGATGTTAAGTGTTGTTAAATACACAAAATGTGAACAATAATTATAATAAAAAATTTTCCAGACTAAACCGTATACAGTTACGGTTTATTGAGAAAAACCCTGATATCTCCTTATATTTTAGGTTTTATTGCAAATATTTCATATGGTTGGATGTTTTATGATACAACAGACCTACACATATGCATCAAATATGATATCTTGAAAATTTTTGAAATCACTGCTCCCAAAGGTAAACTGGACCTTTAACATGAGCGGCATTGGCTGGTGTGGATCGAGCTCGGTTATGACGATTTTTTATAACCCTTCGTTATATACTCCTTTCACAAATGCTTCCCCTAAATATCCGCATGCGAGTAATGTGACGGTTCAAAAGAGTAGCGTTCACAGACTGAATATAATAATCCGCTCTTCTTCTTCTTCTTCTTCTTCTTCTTCTTCTTTCTCCTTTTTCACGAGTGTCCGTAAGAAGAAGAAGAAGAATGAAAAAATAGGAAAGGCGGATAATCGACCTTCTTGAGTTTTTTTAAGGCACCTTGAAAATAATCCGAATTATGTCGGAATTGCATTCAAAAACCTCGAGTCTGGTCGCGATGCGGATATAATGCGGATGATTGCAGTGTCAAAAAAGTGCGGATACTGTGGACCTGCTCCGAATATACGACCAAATAATGAGGATATCATCCACATGATTGAGGTTATGACAGAGGTCCAGGATCGACCGGATCCCGTAAGCAAAGGAGTTAACTTACGTACCTCGAGGAATTAGCACAGAAGGTGTGCTTCGTACACGTATGACATGTATTTGTACACGTCTACCAATGGTATATCTTTATGAAGCTTAGACCCTACTGTGTAGGGAATGATTACCTTTTCATGTATTCTAGCTTGTGTATATAGAAATAGTACCATAATAGCCTTCCCTTACCCTATTCGAACGAATATTTTTGTGTTATTTTTTTTTTATTTGACACAAGTGTATATAATTTCAGTGCTGTCTAGATGCCTTAGAACTTAGAATACTTGTAGATCCATGATAAAATCAAAAGCTTGTACTCCGACTAAATTCGAGATACGTTAACCCTTTTTTCAAACAATACCTAAAAAATTGCCTCTTGGACCTATATTATAATCATCTACTACCAATCTATACCATGGTAGGTTGCTTCGAACGTCCATGTTGAGTCTACGTTCTTTATTCTTTAAAACTATATTACCTGAAAATATGTTTGTAAAAAGTGGTTTCCTTTATTCTTTGTTTTTCCGTCTTATTAAGATATTGACTTATCTTGTATAAGAAAAGAAAGTTTTTAATGTGACTTATGTCGTAATGTGTAACTAAACATGGTGGCGAGCAAGGACAAAAAAATAATGAACAAAAGCTAAATATAATATCTCATGGAAGTTATGAGACAGAAAAATAAAATGCGTGACGATATGAGCAAAGATGACAATAACGTTGTCCTTGTGAAACGAGCTTGAATTTCACGGAGCGTTTTTATCAATATGTCACCTAAGCAGTAGATAGAATATTTTTAACGAATCGCCGAACCCTTAAAAGTGTATTGGTAGAATTTTTAAAACAGAACCGCTTCTAAGTTTGCAATGGAACCTCGTCGCCTTTTTCAAATACAAGAAAGTCTTCTGGTCTCAATGAATAGATAATTATAATGAGTAGATAAATACTTTATGACTGTAATTAATAATTATAATATAATTGTGATGATTATGATTATATTATAATGATAATAAACTGTAATCTGCGTTGTACATGGTATAGTATATTATATGAAAGGTTTCGATGTCCTTTGTTGTTGTTTTTATTTTCATTTTTATCTTCAGTGACTCGTTGCTGTTACTGAGGGCGTATTTCTCTCTTTTCTCCCATAATACTTTGCGAATAACAGTACCCAACCTTATTACTTACCAACCTGCTTACAATTAATCGTCTGATAAAACTTGTACATAATATTATACTGAGGAAATTAGAATATTAACACGTTGTGACTTTAAAGAGAATATTCTTGGATACCAGAAGTGTATAAAGTAACCTCAAATTTGCTTATCATATCATTCTTCCTGAATATTATGTAAATGTCATACATTAAATCGCTCTTTTGTGCTTCGGTTATTGTACTCGTTGCATTTTGTGTTATCAATAAAAGATGTCGCGACAAATGACTTGACACGAACATTGAGCAAAGATGTCATTCAGCCTAATCTCTCGGTTGATTTTTTTTCTTATAGTGCAGTGAATACGAGTACAATATTATATAGCATATAACAGGGTTCAACTCTAGCTTTTTTCTCTGGTGACCACCTGACTGACATCTTTAAATTTCAAATTTGGTGGCCAGAAGACACAATTTTCGGGCCGGTAAAAGAAGGAAACATGACAATCCATATATGTATATATATATATGTATATATATATATATATATATATATATATATATATATATATATATATAATCAAAATACGAAAGTTCTGCGTCGGTGTGTAGTAAATAGATATCAAGAGTAAAATCAGTCGTATGAACACCGCAGGAGCCAAAAAAATTGGACTGATGTTTCGGTCAAAGACCTTTATCAAAGTAAGTCTGAACATAAACAATTTGATGCAAGAAACTAAGAAGTCGCATAAGTTGCGAAGATACAAATAATAATAACAAAAGCCTGGCTGGACGCATGGTATAAGCACTAGGGGGTGACGTCACAAAGGAAAAAAGAAGAGATTATTTTGTATCTTGGCAACTTACGCGTCTTCTTAGTTTTTTGCATCAAATTGTTTATGTTCAGACTTAGTTTGATAAAGGTCTTTGACCGAAACGTCAGTCCAATTTTTTGGCTCCTGCGGTGTTCATACGACTGATTTTACTCTTGAGGTATATATATATATATATATATATATATATATATATATATATATATATATATATATATATGTTGATAAGGTAGTCCACGTGTTGGCAAGATAAAAAGATAAGTAACAAAGCTGCAACAAAGTTCATGCTGTATTCACCAACGGTTTATTTCTTCACACTTGAGAAAGGGCGGCGAGACGCCCGAAAATTTGTGTGAAGAAATAAACCGTTGGTGAATACAGCATGAACTTTGTTGCAGCTTTGTTACTTATCTTTATATATATATATATATATATATATATATATATATATATATATATATAGATAGATATAGATATATAGATATAGATATATATAGATATATATAGATATATATATGGTGGTCTGCCAATCGATTTTGAGAGGCACCGGACCACCGGCCACAGCTAATTTCGAGCCCTGCATGTATAAGTCGTATGAGGCAGATGAAAAGGGAAGGGTGGGAGAGTGGTACAGGTGAAAAGTTGACCCCCCCCCCCCCCAAATGGGATGATGCTGATATTTTTACCGAACGCTTCTACCAACAGCCGGCATCTTGCGACATCTACTGTCTTCTCTGTCTCAATTAATATAGAGTTGCTCCGCGTATTGGCAGTACTAGAAATAGCAATAATAATGTCACAATAGAGGAATGCATTGAATGCCAATTCCCTTGATTTGATTTCATCCCTGACGAAGGGGGAGGCCCCCGAAAATTCGGATTTTGAATAAAATCAAGGCAATTGACGTTCAATGCATTCCTCTATTGTGACATTATTATTGCTATTTGATATTTATACACTTGATAAATACATATGACCCGGAGGCGAAATCGAGGTATAGGAAAAAGAAAAAGCTGTGATGACAAGGCAAAGTAGGTGGGAGGTGGGGGAAATGGGATAGAGAGTCGAGAAGGGGAAGATAGATATAGGAGCAGAAGGCCGGGTATGAACTTTAAATACTATAGGGCGAGATGTAGAGGGAGAGAGAAGAGAGAGAGGAAGAGATAAAGATGCTGTATAAAGGCCTCATGATAACACGTGATGTGACTGGTTACACATTGCACATTACATATTTCATATCACTGTAGCCACGGCAACCGCATAAACTTTTTTTTTCTCTTATGGTCACTGACAAATAGAACTCGGCCGCATGAATGCGCATTATCACGTATATCATAATTATAGTATATGTATGTATATATATATATATATATATATGTATGTATATATATATATATATATATATATATGTATGTATATATATATATATATATATATATATATATATATATATATATATATATATATATATATATACACGTACACACACACACACACATATATATATATATATATATTTACATACTTATAGTACACCTGTATATCTATGATAGATGTACAGAGTGTATATGTTTCAGTTTTTCACAATGTCAGTAATCCAATATGTCAAATATGTATCGTTACAAGTTCTCAAGAGAATGTTGAGGCAAAAATTGAAATTTACCTCGGAAATATTCTTTGGATTATCTGATGGGACAATATGGATAAAAGAACGGTATGATCAAAAGGATTTTTTTTTCAATTTTTCGACTCAAATCAAACCGAAAATAGCCCTATGCTAATGACTCTCAAGTGAAATACATTTATACTGCATGAGAGAGAGAAAAGAGGGGAGAAGCAGACAGCCAGACAGGCGAACAGAGGTAGAGGCGGCCAGACTATCAGACACAGCAGGAACGGGACTAGAGTGAAAACGTCGCATTGAGACATGGACACTTACAAAACAAAGTACTGAAAAAACACAGGTAACGCAGACCGAATAAAGCTATCCATAGCGGAAGGTTGCACAAACATCACGCACACAGCATATCAACACCCACAACCCCAAATTACAGGCCCTATACAAACGAACATTTACATTGTTTCTACTGTGTTTTTATCCGTACACCGAACTCAAATGTTTATTAATGACGTTGAAAATGTGTCTACATCAGTTTTAGAGGCAATAATGGAAAAGTCTCCGATGGCAAAAGATTTTCTGTCAGTCACCCTCATTGTGACTTTAATTCAAGTTGGCACATTTACGCTTTACAATAATAGCATCATATACAAAGATAAGCCCAATTCGATACCTATATCCCCACCTGACGATGCACTGCATGCCGTTATATTGTGATGGCACAAAACGTAGTTATCTTTTTCTTTTCCCCTCAGAGAGAGACAGGGATTTGGGAAAGCTGGTGAACAATTGTGAATGTAAATTGAAAATTCTTTGACGCAATTTAGATAAGCTCATGTAGCCAGGCCCGGCATACCTGGTAATGCTTATAGAAACAAGAATTTCTGCACCTTGGAAATCCATTGCTTCAGTGCGCTCCTGCGTGTATCAATGCTCTCGTCTGACAGTGCAATCAATATACACGTACATGTACTTTTATGTGCTCTTCCCTCCGATTTGATGGGCCTTTTAATTCAAACTTTTCAATATAAAATGTGTTATATACAATTTTCAGTATAAATATGTTGTAGTGGCGCTACGAGCCCGGCCTTTTTCACTCACTGTAAACGGGGTCCCATAGGTTTAAAACAGCGCCATCAAAAGACACACATGATCATATTTTCATGGATTTAATGGGTACACTGTATGACTGCAATCAACGTTGTGTGTATTGTATTCAACAAAACACTAGTATTTAAAATAATACTCAGAATCATGACAAAATAATGTACAGATCAGTGAAACTTGTACTATCTTTTATCAACCATTTATTCATCCTTTATCAATCCTATATGTCCGCTTTATCAATCCTTTTTAATACACATCCTTTACTAATCCTTGATTCACATGTGAATAACCACGACATTAAATGAAAACAGGAGATTTTTTTTTCAGCAAAGATATGGGGATTGAGGCACGGGTGTTCTTCAATTTGTCTGCCCTCTATCAAATGAAAAAGATCGCAATATCATTGCTAATTTACCTTTTTGATAAACATGTCAAGGAAAACAGGGAACAAGCAGGAATCAAACCTGTCATCTATTGCTTTCCAAGCAGCGACAATTGCCTTGTACGCCTTGGACTACTTGACATAACAATGGCGGAATTTTGGAGCTATGGTATATCGTTCCAAGTTCACCATGTCACTGCCGGCAACCAGGAATAACCTGGTGGTACTTTCGCTGCCCGAAAAGCAATATATGATAGGTTCGAGTCCCTCTGTCTTCTTCCCCCCCCCCCCCCCCCGACACATTAAATATGTATATCAGCAGTTGTGATCTTACAAATTCAATTTGTAAACAGGGCAGACAAACTGAAGAAAACTCATACCTCAACCATGACATTGTCATCAGCATCATCAAAATATATCTGCACAGGAATGTACTGTGCCCGAAACGCTTTGTGCAGCAATACCATTCTCCTGATTGTGAGTGAAAGTTAACTGAATATAAACACAGATATCATATGCATTCCCACTTTTAATAGATACTTCAGCAGACGTATTTCCTGTTCAGCTTTGAGGCCATGCATTTCGAAACCGACTAGAAAATAGTACAGATATTTATTTCATAATTATTCCCTTTTTGTCATACCAACACTTTTTCAAGGTTTCAGGGAATACAATAAACAAATCCCATTTACATTCTTTGATACAATATCTAAGCATGAAAAGATTAACAAACATTTGGTATGAGAAACAGAGAGGAAACCAAAACATCAACAAACACTGGTACAGTGTACTCGCATTTTAACAAATAGTGTTGCAAATGTATAACGAAATTGTCGATACAACTGTACAACCAAGTTAAAATTCAGGTCCAAAATTTACCGGTATCATCTATATGTATCTATATACATGTACTTCAATGTTTGGCTATAAATGAAATTTCGATATAACGAAAGCAAGCCAGTCCCAAGGACTTTGTTATAACAAAAGTCACCTCTACTTCACAATTACATCAGCATAGAACTTCACAAGAAATGGAAGCTGCTTAAAGCTGCACATCATCATTGTTGAGAGCACACATCAATTTGTCATTACTGTTTAATTAAACTTTATTCATAATCCTTCAATTTGCAGAGCGGACACCACAACTGCAATTTTTTTTTTCACCCTATGTGATACTGAGTACAAGTAAAGTCCTTAAAGGGAAATTTCCAACCAGTTAAAAGTTGTCTGAACAAAAAGGGCAAAATCTTATAAGCTTAATAATTAAATTTGATCAAAATCAAGTAAAATTAGGGACTTTCTAACATTGTGAAGTTTCACTTATTTCTGTTTAACAGTTCTGAAACATTTCATATGAATATGCAAATGCATGAGCTGATGATTCATTCACATCACAATTTTCAATTGATTGTGTACAATAACTTACCAAAATTCCATTTTTCTGCTATACTATTGCTATACTGCTATACTATATCTGCTAAAGTGTACAAAAATGTTATTTCTGGCTTAATAATTTCAAAACAATGAGCAGTCAGACATACTAAAATTTGAGACTGTGGCATAATTGCATTTGAACAAAAGATGGAAGTTGTCAGGTGATGACATTATAATTTCACTCATTTGCATATTCATATTGACTGTTAAAGGCTGTTTCATATAAATTAGTGAAACATTGTAATTTCATAACTTCCCTAATCTTTATGCAATTTTAATCAAATTTCCCTGTTGCACTTATGAAATTGTAATCTCTCTTTTCAGACTAACTTATGACTGGTCAATAATTGCCTTTCAAGAAACCTGTATGCCAGAGTTTTCTGGAGATTCCCTGATAAATATATTGTAGGATTATCCATATCTAATAATATATATATCTGTGTTATTACCCTTGAAATTATAATACAACTGTAGTGGCATCACCGGGAGTCCAGTAATCTACATCTGTTTGATATCTATCTCTCAATGAACAAATATACCTTTTATTTATACAGGCCGTGAAATTTCAGCCACTTCATAATAAATAAGATGATACACTAATGATTTTGACATCAATTTGCTACAAAGAAACATAACAAAACAAAACAAACAGAACCAAAAATGATGTATGGCCACAAAGTGAAAGAAGATATATCGGCATTAAGGAGGAATAAGCAGAAACACAATACTGTAAAAGTGGTTTCTTTCGCGTACAGATACTTTCGCGGTTTCCATTGGTGCCGACTTTTTCGCGTGTGTTTAAATTCGCAGTCAGCAAATTCTGTGTGTGTGTTGACCATCAATACCATCAATACCTGCAATGCGCGGAATTTTCCTGTGTGCTCAACAGCATTGTAACAAGCGTCGAGATCAAAACATTTCCTTGCATGGTTAATTTCGCGCAACTTTTCAAAACATCTTCGTGTGATGTTAAATTCGCGGTTCAACCTCAAAACGCGAAAAGTGCGAAAATAAAACCACCGCGAAAGAAACCATTTTTACAGTAATCAAAATGACATGGACAAACAAACAAATGTTCTCAGATTCTATTTCAGTTCTCCATCACTGAAAAACCCTAACAGAGCCAGTCACGCAACTCTGCTCACATACTGTTAAAAAGTTTCTTACATGAGGAAAGTTGCTGGAATGAAATTTTCACAAACTGTCATAATTTCTATCTCAACATCGAAAAACCTCTGTAATGCAAATAAGCCATAATATTCAATTACTGTACAATATCCATATGACAATGGAAAGATGCTATGTATATATAAACATACATACATATATTGAACTTTTTCTCCTTTCTATTTTCTTTCACAAACAATTCTCAATCATTGCATTCTAACAAAATTCTAACAAAATACTGAAATAAGGCACTGAATGGAGGGAAGAATTTGAATATGTAATAAGGCAGCTTCCCATCAAAAAAGAGAAGAGATAATGGTAATTCTGAATTCACACTATCATGAAACTTTCTCCCTGATGTTCCCATCACTGGGCTAGACAAACTTAGCTATGACATACTGGAACCAACTCATATTGGCTAGCTCACCATCCAATGTGCTCATAGAGTCAAATACAATCGTCCCCTGGGCTTTTTATGCTCTGTCCTAGTGTTCTATGCATACAATCTGTGAATATTGCACCATGATTGGAAGTAAGTAGAAGCAGAGTTTACCTCAGGCTAGCCTTAGTCTCCTTCTGATGCACCTGGTAGATATTACACCATCTAAAACTAGACCTAAGCATCAGCCTACCCTCTCCCTGCATGCTGTACAGGAAAACTTTTGAGCAATTTAGCTACATTTTCATATTCCTGAAATGACTAATGGCATGACACTTTCATAAATTCTCTTTCCCCCTTTAGGATTACTGACCTTTGGACTTAATTGCACTTAACATCACATGTGATGTATTCTCACAACCTTTGACCTCAAGAGCAAATTGCTGATCAAATCATACAGCCTTTACATTTTAAAATCTCTGACCCCCTCACAGAATGGATTGCACATCAGACTGTTTGTGCTAATGAATTCTGACCCATGGAATGAAAATGCCAAACACACTCTGTAGCTGCGGTGACACTGGCAAACAATTGCGAAGTTTAAGATCGCAAAGTCTTCGCAATCTGTGGTCATCCGTCCACACTGGCAGTCAAGCCTAATGATCTTACAATGTGTAAGTTCTCAAAATTTGGGTCACTAATGCACGTATGAAAGGCAGAAGAAAGACGCACCGTCTGATAGCTAGTGATTGTGATGTCATAATGCACACCTGTACATTACAATGACTGCACACTTCAGAAACAGATGGTGGACCGGTCACGCGACAAACTTTGTGAACTTTTGGTTGCTAGCGTTCACACTGGCAAAATATCGAGAAGTTTGGCAGGGATGGGGGAAACATCAGTTTGAGTAGGAAGTTTCATGAGAAGTTTTGTGGGAAATTTGTGGCCACACTGTTGAGGATGGGTTGATTTTGTTACAACACGCATTTCCATAGACCCCTGCCTGAGTATAATCAGGACTCGTCCTCAACAGTTAAAGATCGGGATCTTAAACTTCACGATCTTTTGCTAGTGTGACTATGGCTTATATGTGTGTGTGTGTGCGGGGGGGGGGGGGGGGGGGGGGGTATATGACCTGTGAGCCCCCACTAGTGGGGCCACACACATTTTTGAGGATTGGATGCAGGTCCTTTCAGACACTTGTTGAGCTTCTCGCATCCCGGAGGTGACCAGTTCTGTGATGTATTAAAGCAGAATTTGACATTAAGAACAAAGATTGAATGAGATACCACCTCAAGAGACACTGATTTCTTTGTGTTTATTTGCTATCTTTACTACTGAGTATATAATGGCATCCTATAATACTTTAAATAGTCAAAAACTATTATATATCAAGTTCTTCAGTACTTTCACTATTTGTCAAAATAGAACAAGCTAGAAATGTCGCTATGGCGACTGGTATCCCTCCGCCGTAATGCACGGTTCTCCTAATAATACGATGTCTTGGCGATGTGTGACGACAGTTTCACATAATTGGCAAAATATCAAAATGACAGGTTTGTCACAAAAGTGTTGAATGTTCACTTTCCTTGAAGTAGGTATAATTGAATGAATGGCTATATTGTTTAAGAGTGCAGGTATTTGGGATTTGAGGATTTTTACTTGACTTTTGACCCTTTGATATGTTCATGCATCAAGTAATCCTTGAAATATGGAGAAAAAGTGTAATTTCAGTATTAAATAGTAAAATTTTAGTATTTTAACCTGGCCTATGTCCCTCGACCTTTGATCCTATGACCCTAAAATTCCCAAGAGAATCACTGTCAGGTAAAACATGCATAGATATTTAGTATTAAGTTTCATGATGATACCTTGAGTCACTTTCGAGATATGGCAGAAGAAGTGAAATTTAGCACTTTCACTTGACCTTTGAACTTTTGGCAAGAAACTTCCAAGAGAATCTCTATTGGGTAAGACATGTATATATTCTATTTCAAGAAAATCCTGCAGGCATTACATAAATATGAGGGAAATAGTGAAATTTTGTGGAGTTGACCTTAACCTTCGACCCATGACCCCAAATTCTCAACATAATCACTGTCAGTCAGTACATGCATACGTACTAAATTCCATGAAGAAACCTTGAAACTTTTGTGAGATATGGAGAAAAAAGTGAAATTTTAATATTCTCACTTGACCTTTGACCTCATGACCCAAAACTCTCAGAAGAATCCTTATTTAGCAGTACACATACATACTAAGTTTCAAGAACATACCTTCAGGCATTGCATAGATATGGGAGAAATAGTGGAATTTTGAGTATTTGACCTTGACCTTTTGAATTTTGACCTTGAGCATATGCACCCAAAAGTTGATAGGCACCACTTTGCCCACTCATACATACACATGCCAAGTTTCATTAGGATACCCCAAACGGTTTTTTAGTTACGGTGTCCACAAAATTGATTACGGACGGATGGAAGGACGGACAACCCGAAAGCATAATGCCTCCGGCGACACTTCGTGGCAGAGGCATAAAAATCAATTCCACCACAGTGGTACAAAGTTAATGGGTTTATGTCAAATAGGTACACATAAATATCAAAAGTGTATATAAAATGGTCTGATTTTAAAAAAAAAAAATGTAGGCAAAATTTTGTGTAAATTTTGACACACAAAACACGTCTAAATATAAAAAATGATAATGAATCACCTCAGTACTTTACAAGTAGGGAAAAACAGTTTACTCATGAATTCATACATGAGGACACTTATACTTACTAAAAAAAATAATAAGTAAAAAAACTGTACACAATTCATTGCGGGGATTTTCAAATATATCCAAGCCAGGCCAGCCTACCTACTCCATGGTATCCCCACACGAACGAGTCTTTAGCTAAACCTTACCATGACTGCATTGTCACACATGTTGAGCTGTGGAGTCCCTGGGATGAGCTTCGACTTGTGATCGTCGACCACCTTCATGATCCCAGGCATCACCTGCTTGTATTCCGCCGTGGTGTTCCTGCATATTAGTCAAGTGATATTCCCCTGGTAACATGCAGGCACATATAATTTCATGTTGCACATAAGAAGATGGACAGCAACATACGTGAATATAATATTTATGCGCTACTATTACAAGCGCACCTGAATTGGAGGACAGTGAATATGATAAACATGCTAACAAGAAATAATGCATCATTTAAGTATTTTGACTAACAAATAGAATCAACATGTAAGAGATGATAACATCTGTTACTGAGAACATACAAAATTCTATGTCCCTATATGGTTAAAAATATGATTTTAGGTAGGAGACGAGTCCATCAATATCATTTCAAACTTCTCAAATGAAACATTCTGTGTATTCAACCCTCTATCAGTTATCATCTACATAATATTGCTCTCCATATGAATCACTGATACAATAGTTCAGAAAGAGTTACTAGTAGCCCTCTTGAAATAATGTGTTTCACCTTTAGTTATTCATTTTTTATTTATTTACTTATTTATTTATCTATTTATCTATTTATCTATCTATCTATCTATCTATCTATCTATCTATCTATCTATTCATTCAGTCTTATTTCAACAGGGAAGCCCCATCAGTAGGTAGGTACTGTTCTTCCTGGGGGCTCTGCACATACAATTACAACAGTTTACAAAACAATCTTTAAAACCTTTAAATGATTAGAATCACAAGGAACTTACATTATATAATCATATAAAAGTAATGTTATTTCTTTCTCTATATTCATCTATTTGCCCATCTCTATTTCATATGAACAAATGTGTGTGTGGCATTAAGTATCATATATCAACAGTACATCACCTGAAGCTTCCAGTAACGAGAGGAAATACAGAAAACTTTTGGCAATAGCTTAAAAGAGGAATGAAACTCACTTGATGGGACGCTTTTCTCCTGGGTCCCGCCCTAGGTGAAACAGGAGAGGTGACAGGGTGTGGTTGACCTGGGCGTGGGTCATCACTCCGGTCACATTTTGGCCCTGACAGAAATTGACACCCTGGAGAAAGAATTTGTGATTAAAACAGATCTATTATTAATCATACTGAACATGACTAATTAGATTATCTAGTACAAACACTAGGGACAGTTTTCCTTTTCCTTCCAGTAAATGGAGGGTAAAAGGTTTGTTGATAGTCAGAATCAACCAAGCACAGGCAAGGACAGGTATACCAACATTCATTCTGAATGCAGTGACAGTGCTTTAGATTTGTTATTTACTTGAAGTGACAAATGCTTTGCACACTTTACCTGTCAGAAATTCAATGCACATTCATATTTTCAAGAGGACTAAAGCTACAGACAGTGAATTTGAAATCATCAACAAATTTTCCTACTAGTGCATTAAATTATAAATGATGAGTTATCATCAAATCATTATGGCCTTAAATTTGCCTCAATGTAACGAGTGTACTTAATTTTCATGAAATAATAACTATTCGTCTATGACGTAATTGGAACGACCAAAAAAACAAAAAACAAAAAAACGACCAAAAAAAAAACACAAGAGGCAAATGTTTACAACTTTTAAAGGATTCAAAGATAAATAATATAACTACTCAAATAACACTATCCAAATTATGATATGTAAAAAAAAAAAAAATGGATAAAATTGGTTGACATTATTTCAGAAACTGACTGGCCAGGAAGCCTAAAGCACACACAAGAAACTGAAATCAAAGACTGGCAGGAAGACTAAACTCCTTTACTCACACTCAAGAACTCTGAGATGGAGTTGGTCCAGGTCCAGTAGTGAGCCTTGTAGAGACCCTGTCTGACCGCCATCATCTCGTCGCCACGGTAATAGAACATGGTTTTATTTGCATCCACATCACCATTCAGAAGGGCTGGTAGAAGGCTCTGACCATCAATGATGCGGTCACTAGGAGGCTGGAGTCCAGCCAGACTTAATGATGTGGTGAAGAGATCCATGACGCTGCCAATTTGATGAGTTACCTGGGAATATACAAATATATTATTCAATAACAATGAACAGTAAAATAAGACCGGTCTTTGCTATGATGACTCTATCTTAGTCATTTCTCCAGTACTGCCAGGGACCTTTTAATGAATATTGCCAATGAAGGACAATGTGGGCATAATAGGGAGCTTTAGATTTTAGACGCACGGACGTTCAAAGGGAAAAAAACATGGTCTGAGCGTGTGCAGAAGTGCACGTCAAGTTGACGCACGCTTCTGCGTACGCTCAGACCATTTTTTTTCCCTTTGAACGTCCGCGCGTCTAAAATCTAAAGCTCCCTATTATCTTGTCCAAGGATGCATGAGTGCAGGATATAGATACAGGGGAACATATACATGCATAAGCTCAAATCCTCATATCAAATATCAACTATGATACAATACTGTAAAGAGAATATTACAATGGCAACAGCATAACAATTACAATTCAGTTCACAAAAAAAGAAACATCACAAATGTCGCTAAGGCGACTGGTATGCCTCCGCCATAATGCATGATTCTCCTAATAGGTCTATAGTACATGTGGACAATGTTTGATTACATTTTCACAAAATTGGCAAAATATTAAAATGACAAGTTTGTCACAAATGTGTTGAATGTTCATCTTCCTAATAATCCTGCTGGCATTGCATAAATATGAGGGAAATAGTAAAATAGTAAAGATATAGAAATAGTAAAAGTGTTGCCTTGACCTTTGACCCCATGAACCCTAAATTCTCTAGATAATCATTGCCAGTCAGTACATGTATATATACTATGTTCCATAAAGATACCTTGAACAATGATAATGAATCTCATTTACAGGTTCACAAACACAGAGGTATGCCATTTAAACACTTGTGATGCATCATGTACTCACCGTTCCTGGTTTAATGTGACCAGGCCACCATGCTATCGTTGGTTCTCTCATTCCACCTTCAAACGTTGTCTCCTTCCCACACAGAAATGGGCCATTGTCTCCGCCTTGAATCAAATGACATTACAATACTAACCATTAATCACAGGACTCCGTTTGCCGAAGAGATCTTCTGTCACAGTATGGGAGTCTTAAAAATTACTTTCTTAATGTACATGCCATGCCAGATCAATATACCGGTATTATAGATTCATTATGAGTTTCATTATGAACAAGCGAGTGGCTAATATGGGCTTCCGTTTTAGAGAGGATCATCACAATGGTAAGACTCAAACGTGATAATCAGGAAATATAGGGGACATAATAGAAAGTGTTTTTACAATATGGACTATGCATATACACTGGACATTTCTGACATTTCATGTTTTCTAAATAATCCAAATGTAAGATCTTTTGTTCAGGAACAAATAAACATTGAAGAAACCACAGATATTTAGAAAAGTAACAAGACATTTAAGAGCAATACACAAGAATGTTTTATCAATTCCTCTGTATGTGAATTTGCCTCCTGATTTTTTTTCTTCTAACAACATGTTATACATATATTAGTCAAAAGCACATAATGTGCAAATTAGATGAGGCACTAATGCCATCACCTTACAAATCTCCCACCGGCTTGTGCACAAATATTGACAAAAATCCAAGTTTTTTATGGTAATTTAGTAACCACAATTGCTCCCACTTACAGGCAATTATCATTTGGTGATTAGCAACACAATGGTATTTTGATGCAAAGGTATAGGTTTTTTTTTTTTTCTACATGAATTAAGTTTGAAAAATTCAATGAGATGTTTGCAGAGCAATGAAATGATGTGCAAGTCAAAGCTATAATGGCTGTCTTCTCAAACTTTGTGGTGGATGAATAAAGACTACAAAGGGGATGACACAAATGGAAGTTCATGGAACAAGCCACCAAGCACACACACAATAAAGCAAATGCAGATGTGCAGCTACAACACATGACAAGATAGCAGGAGTGGCAAGACTTACCCCGCCCCGCCCCCCCCCCCCCCCAAAAAAAAAAGGGCAACATTTTGTCAAACACCCTTTGTGCTTGAAGTTTTCAGTGTAAGTACTAATTTTTTGTTATTGTCCTTTAACTCTGAGCTTTTATTTCACACAAAAAATTGACCCTGGATATCATTAATGTGAGTAATCTTTTATGTTATTTTTGTCTTACCATTATGATCATTCAGGGGAGCTCCATTATCAGAAGTAAAGAGGACAAAGGTATTGTTTGCCATCTGGTTTCTCCTCAGGATTTCAAGAATGCTACCCACACCGTTATCCAGCTCTCGCACAGCGTCACCATACAGCCCTCGCTGACTCGTGCCCAAGTAGGCCCGTGAGGCATAGTGGGGCCCATGGGTTGCATCAGGGGCCCAGTACAGGAAAAATGGTTCCTGCCCTTCAGCACTCTTTTCAATGAAGCTGATTGCTTCCTATAAGATACAAAATCACAAATATACAAGAACCTGTTTCATCGATTCCCCTTTACATGTTGCATGATATTGTTTGGAGGTATCACCATCTTCTTACAAGTTGCCATGGTTTCCTTTTAAGAATTCCAAATCAAATCCTTTGTTGTCACTTTCCTTTAACCCTAAGAAGAAGGAGTCTCACCACCCAGGGTGGTCAAATCTTAGTGACTTTGCAGAATGAATTGACATCCAAATGTCTTCTGTGTGAGATTAAAACTGATTTGGTCCATTTTTCTGTCTCCCAGACTGTTCCATGTCCATCTCCTCCTTGGGGAATTTTGAAATCATATTTAGTAAAAGAATTAGGTCACGCTCTGAGCAACTGTTCGATAGAGTATGCAAGGGTCGATCACAAGATATGAAGGCTCGTTGGAGAAGCAGAAGTGCTGGT
Source organism: Diadema setosum (assembly GCA_033980235.1). Lineage (NCBI taxonomy): Eukaryota > Metazoa > Echinodermata > Echinoidea > Diadematoida > Diadematidae > Diadema > Diadema setosum. The sequence goes on from CM067066.1 coordinate 1,145,608, forward strand.
GATACAGTCAGAGTTTGACGATCACAGGAAATAGATGATTAGTGAAAAGCCCACGTGGATACAAAACAAAAGAAGAACCACACATTTTTTAGTACAAGGCAGAAGCTTCAGTGAAAGCTGGATTTTGGAATACAATCGCAAGAACTATGATGGTGGTAATTTGCTGCACAAAGGCAATGAAGCGAATGAGGTGAAGTTGTGCAAGAAGGAAATATGAGGAGAGAAAGTGGTAACAAATATGAGAGAGTGAGGTTTAGATATCAGTGAAGCAGGAGTTAGATATCCCATCATAAACAAGCATCTTCTGTGATCCAATGATGCCCCTATTTCTCACCCATCTCTCCAGCATATGTGGCGCCCCCATTGTCTGAGGAGAACAGCACAAAAGTGTTATTGGCAATGCCCAGCTGACAGACTTTGTCTAAGATCTGTCCGACGCCGTGGTCCAGTTCCCTCACAGCATCGCCATAGAGACCTCGCTGGCTGCCTCCAAGGAAGGTGGCGGAGGCATACACAGGCTCATGGGTTGCGTCAGGAGTCCAGTATAACAGAAATGGCTGCTTAGAAGCAGATGACTTTTCTATAAAACTTAGCCCTTCCTGTCAGAAAAAAAAAAAAATGCAGTCTATCATGGTGTGGTTGATTACATGTTAATATTAACAATATATGTAACTTATAGTGTGCCAAATCCACTCTGTACAGTGCTAAAGGCGCATACATACTATTATTACCCCGGTCACAGGATATATGATTTCTGAACAGCACTGAAAGTGCTCACTCTCCACTCTCTGGGGAGCATTCCAGCTAGTTGCAATCTTACAGGTGCACACATGCTGATCAACCAACATTCTCATCCTACTGGGTACCCATTTATACTCCTGTGTGGAAAGCAGCAAGGTGGGCGAAGTACCTTGCTGAAGGGCAAACGTATCGGCTTCCCAAGGGCTCGAACCCACAAACCCCCAAAACGCTCATGTAATTCAGAGGTGAGCGCTCTTATCCACTCGGCCATGACACCTCCATAGTATTCATGTGAAAAGTTCCCCCTCACAACGCAGTGATGGAGTATTGTTAGTAATGTGTTTGTACAAACGAAGACAAGGGTATGTTCACACTGGACAGGAAGAGAGAGATTCACCCACCTAAATTTCCAGTCCCTCGTGGTCATACTTTTAGTACAAAGAAAGATAAGGTGAGAGTGACTCAGGCGACACATGGGGACCAGTGCCTTGAAAGAAAGTTGTGAATCTATAGAAACCAAAAAATAAATACCAAAAATAGGCTATTGAGATATTGGGGATTTTAACCTGGCTATAGTAGTTGAATAATAACAAAAGCCAGTAACCAGTATTTTTCTCTCCTTTGGAAATTAAAACTAACCAAAACTAATTTTTAGCCAAAATGTACTAATTTTTGTAAGGCATCTGACGCTTCTCTCTGAGAAGACAAAATTGTTCAGTGAGTTACTGTTTAAGAGTCAGAGGGTTAAAGAGCAGGGCGTGGATGAATAAAGTAAAGATGCACAAGTTCTACAAATCAGGCTAACTTCAAAAAGCACCCTACACTTGTAGATAGTTTCAGTTCTTCCACGAGGTCTGGAGCATCATCCAAACTGATATACCACTCCACCCAAGAAGATTTGGAGCAAGGGGAAAGTTGAGTTAGTGAAAGGCTACAAATTTGTTAATGTTGTTACAAAGTGAACTCTTTCTCTCTCTGCCCAACTTGGAGGAGCTGGAAGTGGATGCTGGGGAGACAGAATCTTTCTGAGAAATGGGAGAAAATTCAACAAATATTGGCATTTGATGTCGGGATACAGTCTAGCAGTCATCAGCTGAGCTCAAGCCAACTATGCCGAAGGTGAAAGAGGATACTATACAAACCAGAATCCAAACCTGGGGAATGAAAACTTACGATCTAACTAAGACGCCACTTCACGTAAACAATTTTTGTTTATTTTCGTGCTGTAAGTGTATTACATAATTCAGTTCAATAAGCAAGAATGATTAGTGAACTAAAAGAGCAATTATTGCAGCTTATTTTGTCGACTCTCAGTGATGCCTTAACTCACGTCACATGACGGAGTAGTGGCAGCATCACGAGTCTTTAGTTGCTATGGTGATCTAGACATGGATTCTCTGCAGTACCTGGTACTTTTTGTTAAACCCTCTGTGGGCTACATTTATTTCCTGTCCATAGGTTTGTGTGTGAAATTTGTGCAGATGTGACTCATGACCACAGAAATGATAAATCTCCCATTTCTGCTTAAGTTTGTGTTTGTAGTCTACAAGGTAATATATTTGATGCCTGTGCAATTTCAGGTCCTACACAGCTAACCATTGAGTACATTATAGTAATACTACACTTTGCCTATTTCTGAGGACAATGCAGACTTTTACGTGTCAACCTGCACTGTCTATTTGATTTTCAATACAATCTACTAAACATTCAAATTCTTTGAGGACAGGAGTACAATAAACAAAATTGCAGCATGACTTACAGCACAATTTTGCAATAAAACACTACAATCTACAATCAATCCCTGATTTCACAAATAGGAGAATGAAAATGATTTTCGTTTGGTCCACTTTATGATATTTCCTTGACCATCACTAGGGAAAAACTGTTAGCATTTAATCAATCACAACATATTCTCTCAAGATTCAAAGATACAGGGGAGGTACCTCTCATCAATATCTACCCTACTACGTATTTATTCTGCTTATGTGATTAAATATATGAGTGAAACAATTGATCATTGAATCAAAGAGCGACTCATGAGTATTGAATTCATCAAACTTCAATAATTTCTATGCAGTTGGTTGTTACTTGCAAAATAAACCATTCAAAATTGTTACAAGTTTTTGAGAATTTTGCTGATGTTTTGATTTGATTTCATTTCTAATTATGCAACCATCTGTTTCAGAATGTAACATCAGAACCATCTGGTCTCTATGACTATGCATACCATCATTGCATACCTGCATATTTCCATCATTTCAAATATTTGTAGTTTAATATTTGATACCTGTAACTTCAAAATTTCTAATCAATTTGAGGCAGGATTTACTTTTCAAAGCGATGACAAACAGTAACCAGACGGGGGTGAGTCTAAGTAACAAATCCTAGACAGTAAACACTATGATGCAAGTGCAATGTTCACTTTCCAATCATCCAATCTAATGATGAATAATGAAATAAAATGTAAAAAAAAAAGGAAGGAAAGAGATGAACCTGAATGTAAAGCTGAGTTAAGTTGGACTCTCCAGTCTTTCTGTTGATGACAAAGTCCTCGTAGTAACGCCCCGCCATCTCTGCATCCTTGTAGACTGGAATGTTGGGTGTGTTCTTGTCATTGTAGGGACCAAAGTGGCAATTGGGGGAGCCAAACCACTCATCAAATCCATGCTTTAAAGGATGAAACTGTGGTTGATGGCCCAAATGCCTACAAGGATAGAACACGGTGGGTGAAAAATATTACTATGCACAATAACAGCAATTTTTTTTTTTGCATCATAGAATTTTCCGTATACAAACATATAATGCCTGAGAGGTTCTAGTTGAAACTATGTGCATGAGGTGACTTCAGTAGTATTATTTTCTAAGGGGCACATTAAGATGAAGCACAGCAAAGTTTCATCCACTACTCCTCATAAAATTCAAAGCTTATACAGTGTACTTACTTTGTGATTTCAGAAGTGCACTGGACCCTTGCAATTTCCTGGGAATCTTTATGCCAAAGCATATGCCAGCATCTTCTTTAAACTGAAGGTTATGCCACCCCTTATCATATATCCATTAACAGATATTTCTGACAGTTTAGATATTTCAGAGTAGATTCCCCCTTCTCCCCATCCTCCCCTAAAAAAAAAAAAAAAAAAAAAAATCTTGAGTGTGTCATTGTTAATAGTGCCTGAATTCAGATGATATCCTCACCCCCCCCCCCCCCCCCCTTATGTCAGTAATAATTATGGTGTGGTTATTTCTAACATCTGGGGCCCCATTTCATAAAAGATGTTAGTATGTTAACTCGTGGTGGACTGACAACTTCCAATAGCAACAGCCAATCAGGAAGCAGAATTCTTGTCGTTACTGTGACAATTGTCATTCCAGCAAGAGTTGCTATCATACAATGTATCAATTTCTTATGAAATGGGGCCCTGATTTGAAAGGCTCCAGTATCCTCTATCAATACTAACCCACAATCATAGTGGCGTAGCAAATTACTATAAAAGTGGACATTTGTGCATGAATAATTTTTGTTCTCTGCCCATTAAGAGAAATTTCTCGTCTCTAACTCCACAGAATCAAAATATGAAATTGATTTAGTACTACATACAACAAGCAAAAATAAAAGTTTTTATTTTTGCACTGGTTTCATGTTGAGTGAAATCAGTGAAAATTTCCTAAGTGTTCACTTTTACGGTACTTGCGTTTGATGTGGAGGTTGGTGAGCTCCCTTACCATTTGCCAACAATCTTGGTGGAGTAGCCAGCGGTCTTAAGAAGTTCTGAGAGAAGAATCTCGCTGTCAGCAATCCCACCCACAATGATCTGAGGGGTGTAGCCATTGCGGGCGTGGGCATTGGTGGTGTAGAAACCGTTCCGGATTGGTAGACGACCAGTCAGGAGGGAAGCTCTTGCTGCATTCATTGAATGTAAGCATGTAAGCATGAGGATTGCAGGTCATGCAAATAACAATAATAATAAAAATAATGATAATCTTAATGGTAGCAACATCTTTTATAGCGCATAGTACAAGCATATGTCTCTATGTGCTTCACATTCATAACATTATGAATAAACAGAAAAAGCAAACAAACAATATAAATGCATAAAAAATGAATTTTCTTTATGCATCCCTTCAACATGTTACTATGTTGACAGTAATATCATTCTCCATGCTTGAGGCATGTCAAGTGCTCTTTCATTGTGCCAGAAAAATGACAATATGTTGAACTCTCTCTACATTATCTTTTTATTGTTGTCATTAATACTGGGATATCAACAATTGTTGTAGTCTTCCGTTCAGTGATGACCATACATAGATTTGACCAGAACTTAAAAATTTGCAACTTTTGTAAAGGCTTGCTGATTTTCCTCAAGCTTTGAGGGTATGATGAACAATGCAAATATATATATATATTTTTTTTTTTAATTTCTGTAGCAAAGGAAAAATATATATATATATTACAATATTTTTATCTTTAAAAAAAAAGTATAACAAAGTGCATTTTATGGTGTAATCTTATAATGCTTTTTGTGTTCCAAAAAATGTTAGGTTAGCTAACCAGATTAGATATGCTGGGGAAATAGTTGGAATATATACTTGTTCAGTTTTACAAATATTTCTTACATATAGTCCTGTAATACTAGGAAAATCAGTAGTGTTAAATCAAAACTTGAAAGGGATACCAGGAACATGAACAGCTTTTTGACTATATGTTCTGAATATGTCCTACTTCATTAAATATGCTCTTCTTACTCTCTTTTTGGTATGTTTAATGAAATAAACCTGTACTTAAAGGTCAAGTCCACCTTCATATACATAAGGATTGAGAGAATGCAGAAATAGTAGTAGAACACATCAGTGAAAGTTTGAGGAAAATTGGACAATCCGTTCAAAAGTTACAAATATTTTAAGTATCTGCGCAGTCACTGCTGGAGGAGAAGACTACTACAGTGTATGATGTCACAGGCATACAACTATATAAGGAAAATAAAAAGAGAATTTCACAAAACTTTACTTTTTTTTAATAAAGTGCACATTTCTTTGACTTGCTACTGACGTATGTTAAGGGTAATATTATTCCCCCTGCCTTCTGAAAGAGAGAAGTCATGTGTTCTTTTGTTATGCAAGAAAAATGGAAATATGTTCAATTTTCTTTATTCTTTCTTTATATCGTTGTACTCATGTGACATCACAAGCTATAGTAGTCTTTTCATCCAGCCGTGACTGAGCAGAAACTTTGAAAATTCATAACTTTTGAACGGATTGTCCAATTTTGCTCAAACTCTCACTGATGTGTTCTACTAATATTGCACTGCATTCACTCAACCCACATGTCTACGAAGGTAAACTTGTCCTTTAATGCCTACATCTCATGAGAAGGTGGACCCATACACAATTTGTTGTTCAGCTGTTGCAAACACTGCATGCTTACACAGCTTAAAAGGTACATTTATGTAACACTAATCAATTACCCCATACATCTGACTTCTATTAAAATGAAACCCTTGGGACCCGCAGTTTTCTTTCGATATATCAAAATTTCGTTATTACCGAACAACTAAACAATAAGAATCATAGAGCTGATAATGTTTGGGCCTGAATTTTTACTTTGTTGTAACCGGAATTTCGTTACTGGTATAGTGTTCATTACATTAAATGGGAGTGCTTTATGGATATAAATTTATGCAGTGATGCGCTAGAATCCATAGCATATTCTAGTTTTCAGACTTACATGGTGAGCACAGCGGGTTGCCAGAATAGAAATCTGGTAGGATGGCGCCCTCTGCGGCCATACGATCCAAGTTCGGCGTCTCCTTGGCAGGGTTTCCGTATATTCCAAGATCTCCCCAACCCATCTGTAGAGAGAGTGGAGTGGAGAAAACATAGAGACTCTGGCTGAAAAGGCATCAATTATTGTTTAAGTTAGGCAGTAAACACAAATATGAACTTGAAATCATAACCTCTCTGAACACTGTTTAAAATAAACCCTTAAAATTACACACTACCATTTCTCGGTTGTGGGTAAACTTGGCCTACTGGTACAAGTAAACTCAGCCTCTAACAACCCCATTAATACAAGGAGCAGAATTTACCCATATCTTCTAGGCCGAGTTTACCCATAATTAAATACAGGGCAATAATACAGTACCAGGTGTGTCATCAATAAACATCTAGCACAAACTTCCAAAAATTGGTACTCTATCTACAATTCACATAATAAAAAATAATAAGGCTATTCAAAGTTCACTTAGCAATCTGTAGTGTATAGTGTAGGCATACTGTATATGCCAAATATTTCGCGAGGTTTTTATTTTTGCGAATTTCGCGAGTCAGCTACTATTCGCGAAATTAAAAACACGCGAAAATATTGACTCTGATCCTGATATGAATGCGACATACATTGATGTACGCGTACATCAATGTATGTCGCATTCATTGATGTACGCGTACACATTTCTCCGTTCAGTACAGGACTCCACGATCACAAATTTAACCACCCGCGAAATCGTCGGGAAGTCTTGATTTGCGAAAATTTAGACTCGCGAAATATAGGGGTCTATGGCGTATATTAGTACTCTGTCTCTGGGGTAGTTTGTCTGACATGATCAGCTTTGGAGTCTCCACATCTGCATCCATCGAGCTTGAGGATGAGAAAAAGAAAAATGTGTTTCTTCACGTACAAATTGATACTGAAGTTGTAACTATACACAGCCCAGTCGCTGTACATGGTACGTCGCGACAGGGCTGTACGAGCGCGACCACCAACCACTAGGAGAGCGACGTAATCGTATCACGATAGCTTTGACTTTTGATACTTACGATCATTATTGTCACCTCAAACTCATCGAGTATACTCTTCAATATTTACTCTACATCTGATGCTAACAGTATTCAAATGTACGTAATGAAACTTACCGAAATTGATCATCATATCCAGCATGTCCACACCGTACACAATCTTTCACGCCAGGCCAAGTTTAGATATCGGGTGGTCACGTGAAGTGAATGCCCTTTCAAAAGGTCGCGCTGTCGACCGTGCTGCTACCACAGTTCTGTGGCTGCTACACTCAAGCAGCGTACGCCGGTTACTAGTATACAGCTATAAACTGTACTGGGCTTGGCGGCGGCTGGCGTCTGGTCGGGCGAGGAACATTGAGCTCCATACCACGGTTATTGTGTAGCAGACGCCAAGGTTTGTTCGACACTTTCAACGCACACGCGCTCGCTCTGGAGCACATCCGGTCACGCATGCGCATAAGTCAAGGCGCCATTTTGAATCCTGCAACGACGAAGCCCGACGGTCAGGAATTGCGCCAGAAAGTGTCATTTATTTGTTCCACAGACTTATCGCAAGTGGTCTCCATGGACCCAGTGTGGCGAACTATTCTTCTATAATAGAAACATGCATTTAACGTGAGTAAAGTATTCTGTTTAAAGGAGAAACGTATACATGTTCCTAAGTTTTGTAGTTGTGTTGAGGTTCCTCACTTCGAGGCTGCATGCCGTGCTCGTCAGACGCTGTTTTCGCATAGCGTAACAGTGTCTGGTCGGGCTACTGAAGTTGTGAATCAATTCATTCTAACTGTTAGATCTAAATTTCTTCTGTATGAAATAACTCAAGTAAGTTGTGACTTCTTACAGCTTTTAATTGTATCTAGCAGGATTCCTACCTCAATCACAAAGCTACCAAAAATGGTTCTCTTCGAGAAGGTCAGATATAAATTACTGCTGTACCATGGAAAATGCGCCTTTGAGACAAGCAAGATCTAAACTACGTCGCCATATATTTTATGCCTAACGTTAGATAAATTTCTATTCCACACTTACATCATCCATCAGCATTATGATAATGTTTGGTCTCGTCTCGGCATGAACCCAGTTCGGTTGCTGACAGGCAATCACGAGGAATAGAAAGACGCTGAGAGACCATGCAGACGCCATGACGCCCAGTTAGAGGTAGAGCATCGAGAAATCAACACAAGAAAGACTGCCCAACTCTGCTTTTCAGTAGTGTTTGTTGGCAGTAGAATCCCAAAACCTGCTCGGTCGCACGCACAGTAACCTCCCGCGTGGATGGGGGTGGCAGCGATGGCAGCGATCAGCGAGGGTACGGGTAGCGATGCGACAACTGTCCTCTAGATAATATTGTTATTACGTCATTATTCGGAAGGTTCGTTGTTTTGTAGGTTTGTTAATCCCAAAATGAAATATGTTGCGTTATTAGAAGGATTGTTAACCCCAAAAGGAAACAGAATAGTTATTCCGAGGGTTTGTTTACCCGAAGACGATAATAGGGCCTATAAAAGGTTTGTAGTGTCATAGTTTTGCTAGTGTACTCACTTTCTTTAAACTTTTGGATTAACGAACTTTATTCCATGTTCCGATTAAGGAACATTTGGAATAACGAAGATTCTTATCATTTTGGGATAAATGAACCTTCGTAATAAGAACCTTATTTCATTGCCGGATTAACGAACCTTACGAAAAACCATAAGCTTCAAAAGAACGTCACAGCGTCATGCTTTTTTGAATTAACGAACATTTTTAATACTTGGGTTTGCCAGAATTTATGTGTTAAGTAACAAGTAACCTTTAGAACAACGAACCTTATACCATTTCGGATTAACGTATTGTAATGATGCAAGTTCTCCTCAGAAACGACGCGTGACACCAGGGGGCGAACGCAGAGTGATGTGTTAACCATTTATGAAGCTCAAAATCCAAACTATTGTGACCCCTCCTATAGGCCCGGGGGGGGGGGGGGTACCCAAAAGAGGGGGTACATAACTTCTTTATTATTTGATGAACCATATTTGGCACATGGGTAGAGCAACTCAAACTTTACATGACTCTACATGTGAACTTTCTCAAGGCCACCCATTGAGGGCGCTATTCACCAAAATATAAAGGAATACATTAACAAAATGCTAAGAACCTTCTTTTTTTTTTTCAATTCCCAGTACATGTCTTTATTCTGGACCAATCTGAGACCTGTGATGCAATGTTTTGAATAGATAAAAGTGATTATAGTTATCACATTTTCCATAATATCAGAATGTTAAGTTTGCAGATTGATGATAATAATTATTATGATAAAAAGCTGGTACTAGAGGTAAAACTTGTGTGAAAGATTCAAAGTGACAAGAAAACATCTTGTCACAAGATCAAAATCACAAGAAAAGATGGTTTGAAAAAGATTTTTGAAAAAAAAAAAACTTTTTCAAGTATCTCTGTTATAACTATCTATTGTTTGATGTCTATGTCACATGCAAACTAATGGGAAATGATAAGAAAAGAATTTCAGGGTCATTCACAACCATTACTACTTCATGTTTTCTTAATTCAGCAAATTACAGCCGAGAAAACCCCACTTCATCCACTATTATATTATCCTGGAGAAAAAAAAAAAAACCCGCAAAATCTGACTGACATGGTTGTCAGCTTACGGTTGCCAGAAATATCGGACGTTGCTAATGATATATCAAAGTGTTTGCAATAAAATTTAAGGAAAAGTCACCAAATTTGGTTGAAATTGGGTTAAGAACATATAGGAGTGGCAAATGAAAATATAGGAGGGGGCACAATTCCCCCCTTTTGAGGGGCTTTATCGGGTTCAGCGTCCGTCAATGAAGAGACAATCCCGACATGCTTCTTCCGCTATGTATTTTCGTATTCAAAGCGATCTGCATTTCGTTGTAACAGCTGAGCACATTTCTTTTGTTTTTTCTTTGTCACTGGCGCTCGGAAATCAATTCGCCTGTTTTGCTGCCGTATCTGCGAGGAAGTTTTGCTATCTCGCTTTATGTACACGCGTGCGTCTCGTGAAACCACTTTGAGTGTTGGAGTTTGTGATTTGTGTGCTGAGTAGTTGAATTCGAATGATGATGATAGTGGTTGTGAATGCTTGGCAAAGGACAAAATGATTATTTTGATTAGCGATAGTTCTTATGATTATTGTAATGCTGTCAAAGATGGTTTGCTTAAAGGGATGGTTTTGGTAAAGATGCGGCTTCAGGATTCCAACGTTTTTGATGACAATGCTTTGAGATAATGAGAAACCTCTTATGAAAGAGCATATATAATTCTTAGAGGAATTTCAAGTTTATTTGATGAAAATTGGTTTTGAGATGGCTGAAATATCCAAAACAAAGCGATCCTGATAAAAGGCGGGACTCACCTTTTATTAGGGTCGCTTTGTTTTACTTTGCGTTTGGATACCTCAGCCATTTCAAAACGGATTTTCATCAAATAAACTGTGATTACCTCTTAAAATTGTATGTTCTTTCATATTTCATAAAGCAATTTCTAAATATCTCGCAACAAGTTAAAAGCTGAATTCTCACCTCAAGCAATACTATACAATATTATCCTCTTGCCTGTCACCTTCTTTTTTCTTCTTCCTGGGTATACGATGAACATAGCAACGACGACTGTTCCCGAATCTGAGAGAGATTCACAGCTCAGAGTCAGCAGCTCCGCAACTCCTTTCTGCTATTTCAATTGGTTTCTGACCCTAAATTTCATCTGTTGACTTCGATGTACCATAGATAGCAGATATATGTTTGTACCCTAAACGACTGAATTGACTGGTGAAGTGCATTTCGTCTGAAATTCTTCCGAATTCATGACATTTTGAGGGTCTGCAATGCCGATGACCACCAGGCTCAAACCGAAGCGAAATCGGCACAACGCCTGCCCGGGCAACCCAGCGGAGGAAGAGCAGCCCACTGACCATGGCCAAAATCCAGCTGGGCAACCAACCATCACGTCGCCGGACAATGAAGTGACAGATAATGACAATGAGCTGGATTGTATACTGGTTGAAAAGATTCGCCGGGCTCTCCTTTCACCGACTGTCATGGCTGCCCTTGTGAAAGCTGTCAAAGAGGCTGTCACTGAAGACGTGACCCAGAGAGTGTACGAATCCCTACGACTCGATATAGAGAGCAAGGAAAGGGAAATCGGTGCGCTCACATCCCAAATGAGGAAACTACAACAAAGGCTTGACGAGGTTGATGACGAGCTCGACGACCAAGAGCAGTATACGTCGACGACACCGGTACTGCCTCAAAATCCACGGAATAGCTGAGAGACCCAGTGAGAACACCGACGACGTGGTCATACAGTTCGCCAAGGATCAGCTAGACTTCGACATCAAACCAACTGATATCGACCGCAGCCACCGACTTGCCCAACAAAATCGACATGGACGCGACGCTCGAGAAGAGAGTCATGGAAAGCGAAAACCGAACGCGATCATCGTCCGCTTCTCGACGTACAACGCCAGAGAGAGAGTTTACAAAGCAAAGGCCAAACTGAAGGGAACGCCATTCTACGTCAACGAATCTCTCACAGCGTACAGACAGCAACTCTTGAACAAGGCTCTGCGCCACACCAACGTTCTAAGAACTAAGGATCACAGCCCTCACGAAAAACATGAAGAAAGTAGCCATACACGGTGAAAAAGACGTCGAGAAACTTGACAGATTGTAAGTTTTCCCCTCAAACTTGTGGCGAACATTTAAATAGTTGAAGGACTAAACATGGTCTTAAAATACCCATGCATCTCATGTAATACAACAGTTAAATCAAATCAAAATGCAGTTATGTGTTTCATGTGTAAGAGGTGGATTCACCTGAAGTGTTCGACTTTGGATCTGAATTTTTTTCTCTCAAGCTCAGACTGGTTCTGTGATATGTGTTTATACGATGAACTGCCATTTAGCGCAAACGACAGTCAAGATTGTGATAGTATACTTCAGTGTCAAAATAATAAGCTCAACCAAGTTAAAGCGTCATGTGATTTATTGAACTCTCTAAAAACTTATTCTGGTATGAATATTGCACATCTCAATGTTTGTTCTCTTGTTAAAAATATAGACGAAATTCGACTCATAATGCAAAAATCACATATTCATATATTAACTCTATGTGAAACCAGGCTAGATGATTCAATTAGTAACGAAGAGATAGGAATACCGGGCTTTAAGATAGCAAGGAGAGACAGAAATAGACAAGGCGGTGGTGTAATTATGTATACTTGTGAGACGTTAAATTTCATCATTAGAAAAGATCTGCACATCGAAGGATTAGAGTTATTGTGCATTGAAATTATTTTGGAAAAACAGAAACCATTTTTAATCATGTCATGGTATAGACCCCCCGACTCATATGCTCATATATTCGATTCGTTTGAAACAGTTCTGCAGACTGTCGAAGTGCAACAAATTGAATATCTTTTGATTGGAGATCTCAATTGTGATCTATTATCAGGAAAATTATCACACAGTAGCAAACGTTTACTTGAATTGATGAAAGATTATAGTTTGAAGCAATATGTTACTGAGGCCACACGTGTGACTGAAAACACTGCAACAAAAATAGATTTCGCACTCGCGTCATGTGATAAAATCTTACATTGCAATGTTATTCCAGTAAGTTTGAGTGATCATTATATGATTGCAGTGACGTGGGGGAAATGTAAACCTCATATGCAAAGAGATCACAATTATATTTGTTCACGTAATGTTAAGAAAATTGATGTTAATACACTGATAAGATATCTGCAGGAGCATTCAGTGAATGATGTCCTTGAAATGAATGATACTGAAAAGGCTTATGAGAATTGGGTTGAAAGATTTAAAGCCGCCCTAGATATACAGGCTCCTGTTAAAAGGAAAAGAGTGCGAAAACAGAAGTCTCCATGGATGAATATACAAATACTGGACACCATGGGAGAAAGAGATAATAATATGAAAAATAAAGCCAAAGAATCTGGAGTACCTGCTGATTGGTAGCGATATAAAAAACTTAAAAACCGTGTAACTTCTCTGATTCGCTCAGCAAAACGTGTGTACGTTGTAGACAGCATTTGTAAGAATAAGGGAAACTCCAGTGTTATATGGAAATTAGTACGATTTTTGATACCAGGCAAGAAGACATCTAATATTCAAGGTAAAATATAATGGTGAAGAAATAACAGATGGTAAAATTATAGCAAATGTGTTTAATAATCATTATGCTGATGCTGTAAAATGTAGAAAGGCATCGATTGATTTCCAGGCAAATCCTGAGCAATTTCTCAAACCAATGTCACGTGATATCTTATTTTACTTCACTCCCGTTACTGAGAAGGATGTGTCGAAGATAGTAAAGGAAATACCCAGAAATAAAGCAACAGGACTTGATTATATTCCCTGCAGTGTAATTAAGGACTCATTTGAATGCATTGGTAAATCGTTGACACACATGATAAATCTCTCATTAATGGAAGGACATGTTCCTGATGAATGGAAATTAGCTCGAATAACTCCCGTGTTTAAAAATGGAGATGTTTGCGATCCTCGCAACTACAGGCCGATTTCTGTGTTACCCGTCCTATCGAAGGTAATTGAAAAAGTTGTTTTTAAGCAGACTTACACATATCTCACGGAGAACGATATCTTGTGCCCGAATCAATTTGGTTTTAGGCCAAACCACTCGATAAGCCTTGCACTCTTAGAACTCACTGAAAATATAAGCACCGCCATAGACAATGGTTATGTTGTGGGTTTGGTAACCTTGGACTTAGAAAAAGCATTTGATATGATTTCCCATGATATCTTGCTCAGGAAACTGAAATTGTACGGTTTCAGTGATGATGTATTAAAATGGTTCAAATGTTATTTTTCTCTTCGTAAGCAAGTAACTATTATAAATGGACATACGTCGACCACATCATTTGTCACATCTGGGGTGCCCCAAGGCAGTATACTAGGGCCATTGTTATTTATTCTATACATGAACGATTTACCTCGTGTTGTCCATCATTGTACTGTATCTCTGTACGCAGACGATAATTATACGTAGCAACTAAAGACCCCTATGATCTTGAAAGAAAGGTGAATGATGACTTAACCTCAGTAGTGAACTGGCTGAGCCATAACGAGTTACTATTGAATGTAAAAAAGTGCAAAGCTATGCTGATGGGATCACAAAGGAGATTATCCCGTTTTCGTAACGTGTCCTTCTTTATTGAAAATAGCAAGCTGGAGTTTGTCTCGGAATGTAAATACCTTGGCGTTATTCTCGATAGTTATTTGTCTTGGACTCCACAAATAAGTCATGTAAAGTCAAAGGCATTGAGTAGTTTACACGTGTTAAGACGCACACGCGCATTCATTGACCTAGATACCGCGATCTTATTGTACAAAAGCATGATACAACCCCATTTTGACTACTGTAATACAATTTGGATGCATTCAAATTCTACCGCCATACGGAAATTCCAGGTCGTTCAGAATAGGGCACTGAGAATAATCCTACAAGTAAATGGTATGTATAGTCGAAAGCTACTGTATGAAACCTTACATATTATAGACTGTCTGAATGTGAAGTTAGAAAAAGATCTGGCTATATTGGTTTTCAAACTACCACGCAAACTTGTTCCTAGGGAGATTTTTGCTAAATTAACAACAAAATTGTCACATTACCAACTGAGAAATAACGTATCCAAAGTTTCCCTCCCAAAGCCAAACACAAATTTCAAGAGAAACAGCGCATTGTATGTAGCGTCTAAAGTTTATAACAGCCTCCCGATTAATCTCAGATGTGAAACCCAGTTGAATAGATTTGTGTCAAGCATTAATTGTACCATTTTCCAAACTCCGTTTTAATATGGTAATTTTCAGATTTGTATGATTTTTTTTGTTTTTGTTTAGACTACTTTTTCCCTTTGTTTTTTTTGTATCTACGTTTTTTACCCTTATCAAACTTTGTATCTGTATTTTTGTTTTGTCAATATGTTTCTTGTCGTGTTTGTGAATGCTATCTTTTGTTTTGTATTTTACTTTTGTTGTTTTATACCATGTATGTTGATATATACGGACTCACTGAAAAACAGCCCTGAGGCTGATAGTGGGTTTTTTTAAACCGTATTGAAATAAATAAAACAAACAAACAAACAAACAAAAACAAACGACAACAACAAAAACCCTACCCTGATAATGCCAAAAACCAGGAATTAGTGCTATAACAACCGATATAATATAAGTCTCTTGAGGCAACATTCTGACGACTAAGAAGAAAATTAGTGATAAAGAACACTAACTTGGTGATAATTTTCAAGAAAGACGAAGAACAATAACTTAGGACATGAGGGAATGAGTCGATTTAACAAAATAATTCACCTTATACGCGGATGCACATTCATAAATTCAAGATTGGAGGATATTAATGACGTAATGAAAAAAAATTTCTTTAAATCTCAGAGTTGATTTAACACTCGTGTCGTGCCCTAGGCTTGATATTAACGAGTAACTACAGCTGTATACGATATAATCATAGCATTTTCTGATACTAGAACAAATTACATATTCGAATGAATTGATGGTTAATGACTGTTAATGGCCGTACCAATTTCGTCTCTTTCAAAACATTAACTAAAGAAAGAAACAACAACTGTGTAAAATAATTTCCGATTGATGTAATATCGCCGGACAATCATATCGTTAAACAGTAAATTTATGACAAGGGTACATTATTATATATTAAATGTATGGTACTTCGTCAGCATTGTCGGTGGAACACTTTGCGTCGGAGCGTATATTGTATCTTCGATGAATGTCGGCGGAGCAAATATGGGAGGAGCAAAATTCGGAGGAGCAAATGTCGGCGGAGCATTTCCCGGATGAGCAAATGTCGCGGAGCATTGCCGCGGAGCATCATACTATAATTTTAGCAACGTTTGTCTGTTTGTCTGTCTGTCTGTCTGTTTGTTCCTCTACTCCTCCCAGGTTCTTGGTCCGATCTCCATCAAACTTAGTGGGTGGATGCAGGTTGACCGCGAAATTGCCCTTGAGGGGTTCATTTTTGAAAAAGTCAAGGTCACTGGGGTCAAAGGTCAAATAACTAATCTTCGTCAGCTGCAATAATCAAACACCCGATAGAGGGCGCCATGTAGGCCTACTTATAGGGCTCACACCCGTAAATACAATGGAATGTCCCAGACCCCTTCACAAATTCGTACCAAAGATAGCAAAATAAATGAAGAAAAAAATTAATTAAAAATCAATGATGTAGTTTGGCAAAAAACTGAACAGCTGTAGATATTGAGTATGAATTCCTCTACAAATTGCATTTTGGTTGGAAGATGAAAGCTTTTCTGATGGAATTTGAGGGGACTATATTTCATTGGGTACGTGTATGGATAATAGGTGATTTTTTTGAGTGACAAGAACTCGTAGTCTGGCTTTGCGGACCCCTGGACAGAATTTGGGCTGAAGAATCCATGTTGAACCCACAAATGTAAAAACGCCCAAAAAATGCCCACAAATGTAAAAATACATCGCCCACAAATGTAAAAATCGCCCACAAATGTAAAAAACACCGCCCACAAATGTAAAAAACGCCCACTAATGTAGTAAAAAATTCAAACATCAACCACAAATAATATGTAAAAAAAAAATTACATTTGTGGGTGACGTATTTCTACTTCGTGCGTCTTACCTACTACTAGACGCGCGCTACTTAATTGCATGTGTGCTGTGACCTGTCGAAGCCGATCCGTTTTCAGTTACGAGCGACATACGGGGACTGGAGTTCTAATATTAAAGGCCTTGTCACATCATGTCTGGGGAAGCCTGCGGGTTTACTTGCGGGAGTTTTTTTTTTTTTTTTCTTCTGTGTTTCCTGGTAAACTTGTTTGTTAGTGGGGAAAAGAAAAGAAAAGAGAAGAGAAGTCTCGCTCTACCACGTCTTCACCACAACGCTAACGGATATCTTTGTTTCATCTTGTTAGTGGAGAAAAGAAAAGAAAAGAAAAGAGAAGTCTCGCTTCATGAGAGATGTTCAGATCCAGCTCCACACCACAACGCCTACGGATTTCTAGGAAGAAGGTGGGTTTGAATGTCTTATAGGGCCGATAGAGCACCAACAGTAAGTGCAGATTAATTGGCACGCTATCTTTTGAAGAGAAACAATACTTTGTTTCACACAAGATGAAAAAGCAGAAAGACAACTGATAATCATCCGCTCATGAAAAATCAAGCAGAAGTTTTTTAAAACATTTCAAGAGGCATATTGGTGAGTTACAGTCTGTTAAACATGCCAATAATACTGTGAAAAACAAATTGAAGGCCACCTTCAATAAGCCACCTGCAATACAGCCCGGCGTTTTCCGACATTTCATTTCATTTATTTCATTTCATTTATTTTCCACAACTTGCACAACTGGTTAAAAAAAGAATGAACAATACAGGACAACATGTCAATCATATGCAATACAGGGTGTGGAGGAAGAAGCAAAGGTCATTGACCTGTCTAGGCTTCTCCCTAGTAAAACAGTAACAATTATGACACAATACAAAAAAAAAGAACAAAACAAATCAAAACAAATCAAAACAAGACAAAACGAAAACTACTGATATATACATATATTAGCATAAAGGGAATTATTACAGGAAGGCATTATTGCACGTATATGATTTTACAACATATTCTTTATATTTTCTCTTGAATGCAGATATAGAGACACACTGCTTAATATTATTTGGGAGACTGTTCCACATCTTAGGGCCAATATATATTATTGTGGATCGTGAGGACTCGTACTTGAAATTGGGCAATCTATAATCTTCCCCCCGTCTTGTACGATATCTACTTACTTCATTATTCTTTACAAAATCAAAATCATAAAAACATGGCAACATATTATTTCAAAACAGATACATAAAACAGACAATTTGGGACTTATTAATATCAAATATTTTCAGAAAATTTAATTTTTCAAACAGATGACTGGAATACGAATATGGTTTCGAGTTCGTTATGATCCTTATTGCACGCTTCTGAAGAACTAAAATTCGATTCAAATGGCATATTGCACTGTTACCCCAAATAATATTGCAGTAGGTAAGGTGCGGCAAGATCAAGGTTTGATAAAGTCTAACGAGTATGTTGAACGGTAAAATATGTTTTAGCCTATTCATAACACCGATTGTTTTCCTTATTTTCACACACACCATATCAATATGTTCCTTCCACATTAATTTTTCATCAATTACTACACCCAAGAATTTCACTGACTTAACAAAAGAAATCTTACAATTATCAATACATATATCAACTTCATTTACAATATATTTGTTTCTAGGCTTAAAAAGCATACAACATGTTTTATCCACGTTTAATTTAAGTCTATTTGCTTGAAACCAATCATTAACTAAACAAAGTTCATGATTAAAAGTTGAAAGAACATTCACCAGACAAAAATAAGCTATTGTCATCTGCAAAAGCAATAGTGTGAAGTAACTTACTTGAAAAATGCAAATCATTAACATAAGTATATAAGGAATAATAAATGCCCTAAAACAGATCCCGAGTGAGGAACACCAATATTTACACAACGATATGTAGACGATATACCATTTATGGACACATATTGCACTCTATCACATAAATAACTCCGAAACAAATTCAATGCAGTACCTCTGATACCATATATTTCCATCTTTTTGATAAGAATACTATGATCCATACAATCAAAAGCTTTAGACAAATCTAAAAATAATCAAATCAAAAACTTCTTATCTTCAAAACACTGTGCTATTATATTACTTAATTCCATTAAAGCCATGTATGAAGAATACCCTTTTCTGAAACCAAATCGTTTCGAATATGAAATATCTCTTTCAAGTAAAAATTTCATCAGCTGATTATATATCAACCTTTCAAATATCTTCGAGAAAACAGATAAAAGTGAAATAGGTCTATAATTTGTTAAAAGATCTTTATCACCTCCTTTGTGGACAGGAATAAGTTTTGCTATCTTTAAACACTTTGGATACACACCATCCTTTAAAGATGTATTAAACATATTGCACAAGGGTTTTACAAATAAAATAATACTCCTCTTTATAATATAACTATCAATATCATCATATCCAGGACTTTTACCTGTTTTTAAATTTTGTAAAATTTCGAGAATATCACATACTTGTATAGGCCTTAAAAACAAAGAGTGAGGATTATTACTTGTTGATAAAAATTTCGTAAAATGTGAAGAGGTAGATAGAACTGTATTTACAATTTTTGAACCTATATTACTAAAAAAAAAATACATTAAATGTATCAGCAATTGCATATTTATCACACAGAAATTGCCCGTTCGGTTGCAGAATGCGATATTGCACTTTTTCCCTCACCTTACAAAGAAGCCTGTTTATAATTTTCCACGTACCTTTAATATCATTATGAACATTCTTAAATTTATCAGAATAATAATTTCGCTTCTTTTGACGTAACTCAGAATTAACTTTATTTCTACATGCAATATAAACAGCCTTTCGATACTCTGTTGGATTCTTTAAATACTTCGAATACAATACATTTTTTCTTATTACACATTTTCCTAAGAGTATTATCAAACCATGGTTTTTTATATCGATTACACTTCCGTTTACTTTCAATATATGGAAAACACTTATTATTCAATTGAGTTACCACTTTCATAAATTTATCAAATTGATCATCAACATTCCCCTGCATAACATCATTATTCCAATCAATCTCATTTAACTTTTCACAAAATTGCATCATATTATTATCACAAATATTGCGTTTATAAATCTTTTCAGAACTTTCAATATTGACCCAGGATGGAAAAGTCACTAGTGTGTGTAAAGTCTACGGCAGTCTACTGACAAAAAAAAAAAAAAAAACGTCTGAAACCTAAGACTATAGGGAGACAAATTCTGTTTGCATACTTCAAAAATCCAATGACCACCAACCTCGGCAGCTCCTCGCTGTGGCACGATGTGTTAGTGCTCTGATCATGGAGCTACCAGCATGGACGGTGGTTCGAACCCTTATAAGCTGGGTTTTGCTCAACATCTAGTTTTAATTTTTTGCTCTTAATTTCTAAAGTATATTAAGTTTGTAACGGTTTATTCCGTCAGGCTTATAGAGAGTAATAAAGTCAAAGACTTCATAGTTATTCTCTATCCAAGTCACCAAGACAAATAAATGCCTTTCCCATCCTGGGAAAAAAAAATATCGCTTCCCGTCATTTCCTTATGAAAGCATTTGCAGTGTTCCGATAGAGTTTTCGACGAATGGGGGCGCCTTCGGCGTTCCGGGAACTTTGGGTCCAGTTGTTTGATTCATAACAATTTTGGAGGTTAGACTTCAACTGGATGAATAATAATCTGCATCAGTTTATACTCTACGTATAGGGAACATCCCCCATTAAATATCATGTGCTATCGAAGTTCAATACACTCTCTAGCTCTGCGCAGGCACGCTGCGCAGATTCGCCGTCCCTCCATCCGGAACTTCCAATCAAATTCAGTTTACTCAAACAGTCGATCGATACTCAACTATTAAAGGACAAGTTCACCTTCATTAACATAAGGATTGAGAGAATGTAGCAATATTAGTAGAATACACCATTGAAAGTTTGAGGAAAATTGGACAATCCGTTCAAAAGTTATGAATTTTTGAAGTTTTTTGTGCAGTCACCTCTGGATGAGAAGACTGCTGCAGTGTATGATGTCACATGCGTACAACAATATAAGGAAAATATAAAGAGAATTTCAAAAAATTTAATCTTTTGAAAAAAAAGTACACATTCCCTTGACTCGTTACTGACATATGTTATGGGTAATATTATTCCCATCGCCTTTAGAAAGAGGCAAGTCAAGTGCTCTTTTATTATGCGAAAAAAGTGAAAATACGTTCAATTTTCTTTACATTTTCTTTATACTGTTGTACTCATATGACATCACGAGCCTTAAGTAGTCTCCTCATCCAGCGGTTCCAACACAAAAATTTTAAAAATTCGTAACTTTTGCATCGATTGTCCAATTTTCCTCAAACTTTCACTGATGTGTTCCATGATGTAAGAGTAATGATAAGACGCATCCTGGATTGATATATTGCGAAGAATTGGGTACATATACCGGTAAGAATGCAGAAGAGCGAAAATATAAAAAGGAGAGAATAGACAGAGTGATATACGGTATATTGTACTATCAAATGATAACTTCTATATCTGAGACCAAAACGTTGTACACAGGAATGATATATATATATATATATATATATATATACATACATATTCTTTATTACTTGTGTCCAAGTCATGTTACTGTTTGTTACAGCAGTACCAGTTTACCTTTCTATTATCTGAATGTTAATGAATAAATACCATTGGAACTAGAAGTGGAATTTGTCAACACTGACAAATTAGGTGATCCGATCTTTTCGAAAATCAATGATTTGAGTCCTGATCCCAAAATAGGCATCTAACGATAGTGCAAAGTGTCAGCTACAACATATTAAAATCTGGAAGACATTCACCGAAGCATAAGGGAGCTAGTGCTCGAAAAAGATAGTCATGTCAATTTTCATTTGCAGAAAAACTGCACTCCCATAGAGATAACACGTCATAACGAAGATACAGAAAGAAGTACATATGACCTTTGACCCCATTTTGCACAGACAAGATGGCATCTGAGCAAAAAGTGGTTATTTTGTGAAATGAGTCTTGTAACATGGTCTTTGCGTGTGCAAAATAAGGGAGAGATAGGACATGTATTCACTAAGATACAGGATGAAACATTTCTGACCTTTGACCCTAATTTACATACCCAAGATGGTGTCCGATCAAGTAGTTGCTATTTTATTAAATAATGTACGTGACATGAACTAAACATGTGCAAAATTTGGGGGTGATAGAGGCTGTTTTTCTTGAGTTATTGCAAAGAAAGTTGCCGAAAGAAAGAAACATCTCAATACATCGAAGATAAGCTTTAATTTTAACCAAGTTTATTAACGTGATCCCGACATCGTATGAAAAAATAAAGGACACGTGACAATAGCCCAAAGTGTCAGCTACAACATATTAAAATCTGGGAGAAATTCACCGTAGTGTAAGTGAGCTAGTGCTCGATAAAGATAGTCATGTCAATTTTCATTTCCAGAAAAACTGCACTCCCATAGAGATAACACTTAAACTGGTCAAATTTGACACGGTTACTTTTAATCCATTTTTTGACGTGATGCCGTCATCCAATCAAAATGTTGTTACCATATTATTGAAAGAGCATTTAATAAGCTACAACATACTGAAATCTGAGTGAAAATTGGCAAAGGATACGTGAGATACGCTCGAGTAAACTTGAAATTTGATGACGTCATTTTGAAAATTTACTTTTCTCATTTTATTAAGAAATTTGATATCTTTTAATCATTTTTCCAGCATTGCCAACCCATGAAATGACATGTACAACTCATCAGCTTTCAGAATATGTAAAGAAAATGGGGGTCACCGTCCATCCTGATGAGTAAAATCGGATTTAAAATTGGCGGTTTTTTTGGCATTGTTGCACTGTATATCGCCATAGACGCGCGCGCGGAATTTCAACTTTGACGGGCCTGTATGACGTCATAGTGAGTCGGATTGACTTGAAACTTGGTAGAAATATTCCTTGACATTTCAGACATCCAATAAGTGTGAAAAAACGGGAAAATCCCATTGCATATGAGCTGTGCGTGCGTATATGTGCGCGCGCGTACGCGTCCGTCCAATTTTTTTCAATTTTCAAAAAATGCTCCAAATGGTCTCCAAAAAAATTGACCTCGATTTGAGCATACAAATATTTCAACGCGCGCGTACGCGCACGTTTTAAGAGAAAATATGAATTTTGAGAAAATGAGTAGAATGCGCATAACTTGAAATATATGTGACGTAAATTTCATTAAAAAATTCCATTCCATTAATGAGATATGAATGAGAATGTGTTTTCATATAATGACGTCATAGTGACGTCACGGTCGACTGATCACTATGATACATTAGATTTGTCATCTTTGCGACACGATACATATATGGTATAAGTTTGAAATTGATACTCTAAGAACTTTCTGAGTTAATAGATGCACAACTTTTGTCCAGAAATAAAGAAAGAAGAACAAAGAATCAGTACAGATACAGAAGGTGATCCGAGAGGGATATACTCGGATCACCTAAAAAAAAAGTGCGCGTTACCGCCGCCGCTATCACGTGCAACATCCGCCGAAAACAATTGTAGCTTCCGCCTTCCCGTTTTCTGGTAATGTGGCTTTGTACATGCATGCAAAGTACTGAATCGATATTCTGCGGTGCCAATCGTCACGTTATGTTTCATTCACAGAACTATTTCCTTGTCTCTGTCCTCGTGCCCCGACAGTGAGGAGAGCTTATAACAGCTGGCTTGGATGAGGTCGCAACCTAAACGCTTGGAACGACAAACTACAGAGCACACCCAAGTTGAGGACAGTTCTGGCCAAGTAGGCGGTTATCTGAGTGTTGAATACAGAGGATGCTCGTGTCAAAGATGGGCATCCGATGGCAACTAGCCTGCTTGCTCCTGGTGGCGGTAGCAGGGGTGGCTTATGCCGCCGGACCTGGTCACAATGATGGGCAAGGTGACGGTCAGAATGGCCATTGTGACAGGGGGAAAAAAGAAGGAGGAAAGTGGTCGAAGTCTTGTAAGCACCAAATCCGAAATCCTCGCGACAAACCCAACTTCGTT
This sequence comes from Diadema setosum, assembly GCA_033980235.1. Taxonomy (NCBI): domain Eukaryota; kingdom Metazoa; phylum Echinodermata; class Echinoidea; order Diadematoida; family Diadematidae; genus Diadema; species Diadema setosum. Next base: position 1,169,892 of record CM067066.1, read on the forward strand.
CTCTTCTTCGCCGACGATATGGGCTACGGGGATTTCTCCTCCTACGGACACCCGACTCAAGAACGAGGGGCTGTGGACGACATCATGGTCAAAGGGGGTATCCGATTCACTCAAGGCTACGTACCTGACTCTGTTTGTTCTCCGAGTCGCACAGCTCTGATCACAGGTATGATTAGCATGGACCCTACCACAGGGTCCATGTGATTAGTATGACACTATAGGCCTCTTTGTCGTCTAAGTAGGCATTTCCACTGTATTTACCATCATGAAAACTATCAGAAAACTGTAGAAAATTATGCATTACCTCAGACGGTCTATCCCTCTTCCTACAGCCGCTGTTTTCGACAGGAGAAGCTGTTGGAGTCTAGTACGTTGTACATAATTATACAGATTGTCAACTGTGCTGCCCCTGGTTTGAGTCCCAAACAGAATTGATGGTGCCCCTTGGCAAGGCGCTTTAATATTCCTGTTGTCTTTGCTTCCGCAATTGTTTATTTACATACTTTCATTGATTCCTAAGTTGCCATTGTGAAAAAAAAAATGCATTTTAATATACTTTTACATAACGGATTTTTCTTTCGAATAGACACACCGTTCTAATTTGTCCTTTACGATAAGGTTATTGATTTGCCGATGTACATTAATCATTACAATGTGATACATAAATTACATATCCATATCATACTATTTCCGAAGTTCACAAACACCTCGTCTTTCACTTTTCTAGCGTCATGAAAGAGCACTTGACTAACCGCTTTTAGAAAACAGGGGGAATTATTACTACCTTTAACATTATGTCAGTATCAAATTGATGGAATATAATTTCATTGTAATTTTCATGAAAAATGAATTTTGTGGAATTCTCTTTATATTTTCTTTATATTGCTGTCCACACATGACATCATGAACTCATAGTAGTCTCCTGATCCAGTGGTTCCAACACAAAACTTTTGCATCGATTGTCTGATTTTCCTCAAACTTTCAGTGATGTGTTCTACTAATGCTGCTGCTTTCACTCAATCCACATTGCTCTTTGTGTTTTGGTTTCCTGTAATGATTTTGTCGTGTAGTTGTATAATAGCGAAATCTGTTGAATGAAACTTTCGGAATCTACATTGATTTGGATTTAATATGTTGTATTGTTGAACAAAATCATAACATACGTAAAGTGTCTTTTCTAAAAATTTTTGATATAGCCATGATAGCAGGCAAAATTGATATGTGGCGATAATTTGATGCTTACGAAAGGCCATCTTTTTTAAATATTGATATAACTCTGGCAATTTTTAAAGAATCTTGGCAAACGCCGGACGTGATAGACAAATCAAAAATATATAATAAAGGATCAATTATTTTGATATGTATATTTTTTCCAAAAATTCAATATTTATTCCGTCATATTATTCTGTAGACGTACTTCGTTTTAATGAACTAACCACATTCAAAATTTCTTGATGATTATAGTCGATCATAAAAATAATGATTTCTGAAAGGGTTTATCCAGAGGGTTTATCCCTCGAGGTGCATTAATTTTTTAATGCTAAATTAGGACCTATATCAACAAAATATGAAATAAACATTATTTGAAATTCGTTCATGGTCACTTAAATCCTTGCCTTCATAATGAAAATATGTCGGAGCATTATTAACTTTAGAGATCTTTCACAATATGCAAGAGAAAATCAGTATTAGTCTTTTTCAATTCTATATTTTGAAAATAATACATCGTACATCTTATTTTCTTTCATTATAGCTATTGTTTTGTAAGCATCATAAGATTTCATAATTTCGTATTCATCTTTTTCTTATATCATTTTTTTTTTGATATTCGATAGCATTTATTCACACTCAGACCTACCTCCCCAGATGCCTAGCCCGCCAACACATATTGATGGCTATAACTGGTTCAAGAACTTTATTCCTAATTGAACTTACAAGATTTTTTTTTTTTTAAAGACGGGGATAATGTTAACACACTTGAGATTTAATCTATATCTGTGAATAAATGTCATCTAGGCTAGCTTTTAATAAATTGAATACAGCAATAAGGAATTGGATTGAAAGGCGCGCGAAATTGGCCAGGAAAAACTATAAATATTATTGTCGGGAACCTTAATAGGGCAAAATATGGGGTACGTGTTCATGGTTCAAATTCTTCCAAAAGCACCGAATTCGGCCCACAGGTCAAATACATCATACTAAAGTCTTTCTCGATATTTGACGGGCGCCAAGACTGGTGCCTCCTGATGGGGCTGTCATATTGGTGAAATCCAATATGGCGGCCATTCAGGTTAAAGCAGTTGTAATAACGAAATTGTAAGGGTTTGTATTAGAAATATTTCCACTGAGGAGGGGTTTGTGGTGTTAGAGGGTGTGATCCTGACATCATACTCCAAGATCAAGATCACCACTCAAAGTCTTTTTCAAGGTCAAGTTTGGGTCAAATCAGACAATTAAAGGCATTTTTTTTAATGACCTCGTTTGGTATCTCACATCCTTCAGCTCAAGAAATAAAACTCCTATCTGCCCTATTTGTCTTCTTTATACTCTATAACTCCATACTCCTTAACAATTGGGCCGGGCCATCCGCACGAGTGGTACCCCCATGCCCCAATATTGCTTGTTTCCTATATGGCCGCCATCCGGTTTTGCATCCAAGGTGCTGAATCATGGTACACTGGCAGAGGGTAATATCACGTGCACGATCAGGTTACAACTCTCTACCAGTAAGCGATGATTCGGTGTAGCCTACTCCTGCTGATATTGGTCTATAAAACCCGCTCTTTCAAAACAGGGCTGCATAGATGTGCATCTTTAGTTAAAGGGAAAGGATATAGTATTGGTTAACGTGAGGATTCAGCTCTAACTTTTTGCGAGACACTTGAAAACCACTGTATGAAACCCTAATGTAAAAGAGAATACACTTCTAAGAGGAATTCAAAGTTTTTTTGATGAAAATCGGTTTTGAAATGGCTGAAATATTAAAAAACAAAATAAAACAAAGCGACCTTAATAAAAAATGGGTTCCACCTTTTATTAGGATTGTTTTGTTTGGGATATATCAGCCATTTCAGAACCAATTTTCATGAAATGAACTTTGAATTCCTCTTAGAACTACCCAGCTAGCAGACTGACGTCAAAAGAGGTCTTAATTTGGTGGGAACTGGTCAAACTGCGTATTAATGACGTCAAATTTACGTTGCTTTTAATGTGCTTATCACGTCATATTAGCGACGTATATCCCTGATACTACAGACACGTCAGAATGACGTCAATTTCACGTGAGCGCTGTCGTCAGATAGACTTCGTAAACCGGCGACAGCTTGTATTTTTGCTCACATGCAAGACGTAAAAACGACTTCATACTTGTAACGTCGCAAAGACGTCATTATATGCCGTCTTTTTGACATAAATGAGCAAAGAAAATAGACGCTGTCAGGAGCCCGCCTTCGAGTTTACGGTAAAAAGAAAAAAAAAAAAGCTGGAACATTGCTCATGATAGATTCCGTACTTTTGTCCAGGCTTGGTATGGAGCTAGAACACTATATGGCTATAATACCATCATTCAAACGTGCAGTGATATGTCAGTTTCCTATGAATGCATATTATAAAAAACTCGTCAGTAGCGTTTGTGACTCCGATGCGATGCTCCAACTCCAACTCCAAAAAGATCTTAAATTTGGCTAATGTCGGGTAAATAAATTTTCTTTTGGTTATTTACCATAAAAAATGAAATTATCTTGCGCCAAATGACAACACATAATAAAACGATCGTGTCAAGTCGCTTCCACAAATCACAATGTGTATTACTTGAGAATCGGAGCTGTGGGTTGCATTTTTTTTTCTCACGGTATAGACATAAATGGTCATGGTTATGGTTATACGGGTGAACTGCTCTCATAGCTCCACTATCTATATTAAATGCTACTCTTTTGTGTGTGTTTGTACGATACTGCACGACTTCGATACAAAAAATCAAGCATGATTTCCTTCCTTGGGTATCAGTCGACAACAAATGGTTTGTATACATTTAAACGCATTAACCTAACTGGAAATCTGATACCATTAATGCCAGTAGGAACTTGGCTTCTGTTGGTTTTTATATCTATCACGAGTTTTCATAAAAAGGGACGAGTATTATTATGAATGTAAATTTATCGTGAATTTGTCGTGTATATTAACTAGGAATTAGACACGATGATAGTCTCAATATTTATTTCGTACTATTTAAGATGTTTGAAATATCACGCAGCTAGCAAACAGCGTCTAGCAAACTAGCGTCTTTTTGACGTCTTCCTTTGAGCAAAAATACGACATTTTGACATCAATCTAAGACGTGTAAATGACGTCCAGTTTCTTTGTCTACTTACGTCAAAAAGACGGCATATTACGACGCCTTTCTGACGTCTAAATATAAAAGGTCCTAAGTAAGATATCGCACATGATTGCAGTAAAACAGTTTGGGACAGTTTGCATGAGATTGTCTGGAGGAAAATTTATCACTGAACGCAGAGTAAGCCTAACTTTAACACGATGACAAAAAAGAAGATATTCAGAATCCTTGACGATTTATATTTTTTGCTTCCCTCCCCTTAATTCATCCCTACAATAAGTCTATATATATATATATATATATATATATATATATATATATATATATAATACGTTGGTATTTACATAGTGAAAGAAATCAAATTTGAGGCGGACGTTGCTCTCTTCATCTTTCCCCTTTTAATTGAGCTTTCGGCCTGTCATGGCCTTCATCAGGTTCTACCAACAGAACACACATTACAATAATTGTCTAGATGGCATAATGTGCCATGATGTTATAAGTGCACTATCACAGCGCAATATCATACGACTATGATAATGATAATAATAACAGTAACACTAATAATAATGATATCAATCTTGAAATATTGCCTTTGCACAAATCAATCATCTACTTCAACACAAAAGTACAATCTAACATCATCATCAACAGAGACGTATTGTGTATCATACAAAAATGAAAAATGGAAACTTAAATGCAATTCCTGTATCGAATTTCCGAAATATCATAATCATACTTTGCCATTATTGTAAACACATACATACATATATTTATAATATACACTCAGCAAAAAAAAAAAGAACACTTTTTAAGGTAATATTTCTCATAGAACATCTGGCTAAAATCAGTGTATCATAGATACCATATTAAAGGTAATTTAATTGGCTATCAACCTAATAGGTCAATGAAAAGGGAAACGTTATGCATGAGTGAACACATTTGTTTTTTCTTTCAAGGCACAAAAGTAAAAATTGCAAAAATGAACAGGTTGTAATACATGCATAAGTGATCTTCCATATCATATAACAATGAGAACAAAAGAGAAATAATTTTATTACAATAAGAAACATGATTTGATTTGTGAAAATAAACCTAACCTTTTTATCATGTCTTCATAGCCCAAAGATAAAGAAAGGCTAGAAATAATGCAGGAAAATGAAGAATCTTTTGTCAAATCCAAATTCAAATGACATGAGAGAGGAAGCAATATCAACAATAATGATGAAAATTCTAATTGTTGTTTTTTATTGACATACCAGGTTGATAGCAAATTATTTTACCTTAAATAAGGTACATAATGCATAACATTTTTAATCAAAATCTTCTACTGAAAATATGAACTTGAAAAAGTGTTTACTTTCTTTTTTGCTGAGTGTATATACAGTATGTATATATTAATATTATTATGTCTATATGCATTATGCTATATGCACATACATGTATATATATATATGTATATATATATATATATATATATACATACATACATAAATATAATCAGTACGATACGTTTTAAATCAACATAGTATTTAAACATTACCAAAAAATGATAACTTAAACAACTTCCAAAATATATTAGCTTTCAAATCATATGTATATAATACAGTAATACAGTGTAATGAGTACTGCCTCCAAACCCTCCATTCTCCCCTGCCCTCCCACCCCCCCCCCCCCGCCCCTCACAAATAATAAGAAGATAATAAAATAATAGTCCGAGGCAGATGAAGGAATGGTTCTATAAACCATCAAACAAAAGTGAGGATGGAAAGGGTACAAAAGGGGTTATTTTTGTTTGAATGTTTGAAACGGAACATTAATGGCGATATGAGCTATCTCTTCCTGAGTAATATGTCGAGAAGGTGTGTATTCATGAGTGTACGTGCGGGTCAAAGGGGCTCCTTTATAATGTTAAATTATTGATTTATTTATTTTCTAAGGGAGGGGCCGGTGGCTGCGCGGAAGAATGGCAGATTTGTGCATCACTATGTGTGTGTACGTGTCAGAGGGAACTCCTGTATCTTTTTAAAGGGCGGGGTGGCTATGGAGGGATGTCTGTCATAAAAGCAAGCGGCGGGATAAAATTCCATCCATGGACAGGGTCGGCATGCATTACTATTAGATTTCTGTAAGGGGGTGGTCATGGGTAATGAAGAAACATATGTACTTTTACTTACTTATCCCTCGACCTCTGTGATCGTTGGGGAGGCACGAGGAATAGTAAGCGGACCACCGTTTCCACCCGGCTCTATATCTTGGGCTGCTGTGAGGAGGTCTGACAAGGGTAGAGCTGTCCATTCCTTCACATTGTCCGACCAGTTCTTTCTCTGTCTTCCGCGGCAGCATCAAACTTCTATAGTGCCCTGCATCACAGTCTTTGAGAGGCAGTCATGCCGAGTAACATGACCAAACAAGACCAGCTTGCGTCTCTTGACCATTTGTAGGAGAGTCACTTGAGGCCCCACAAGGAACATAGCATATAAAAATATCTTGAAAGAAACAAAAATATGAGACCCTCATCAGAGACCTGTGGATTTCCGCAGGTATACAGCTGGTTCTCACAATAATAGCCTTCGTGCTTGCCCGTTGAATTCTCTCTCCATGGGAAACATTCGTGGTGACAATGGGGAGGGAATTAAGATCCAACGAATCACAACGGATGTCTAAGGTGGAGGTGGTTGGGAGGTACAAAGACTCGCGCTCCAAGGGGCAGACGAACACAAATCTCTACTTCATGCCATCGAGATATCTGAAAAGCACTCAAAATCAATTCGTTTTTATTAGTCGACCGTGCATTCGGTACTTGGCAGCCGTGCACCCTACATACTTGGTTCAAGCTACATTGTCACTACCGCAGGCACTCGTATGGATATCATAACATGTAAAGGGGTAAGAAAGTACCACTGGCGTATCCAAGGGGGAGGGGGAGGAAGGGGGCGGCCCCCCCCCCCAAGATAATAATGATAAATATTCCGTCAAATATACGTATACGAGATATCTCAATTTCAACTTTAAAAAGGCAAAAACTCCCTCGTATGAGAAGGGTGGGGATAGCCATCTCCCACGCCTTCCCCCTGCTCGCATCCATCACCCCTCTCCATGCATAGACCATGGTTACACTTTGCATGAAGATATGCCACAAAATGTGTGCGCGTCTAACTGCAATCATAAGTACAGAATATCCCTCGTGTAGGAGGGGGAATAGGGCTTGCCCTCTCCCACATCCTCTTGCTTTGTCTCCTTATTCCACAGACTTGCTACACTTCTCTGATTGACAAATTTCCGGATATTCCACCAAAAGTGTGCGCAAGATCGTTGAATTTCAGCTCTCGAGAAAAATGAAAAACCTCCCTCAAGTATAAGAGGGGTATCTTTCCACCCTCCCATTGCTTGGTACAATCTATCATAGACTTAGTACACAACACCGTCTTTGGGGAATGACAATTTCCGAAATTTCCACAAAAAGTGTGCTTCAGATCGCTTCATTTCAATTCTAAAAATGCAAAAGCTCAGTCGAGAGGAGAGGGTACCCCCCTCCCACACCCCCTACCTCATTAGACATATAGTACACAGTGATAATAGAATAAGAGCTGAAATTCCGTGATTTAGCTATTAAAGGGGATCCTAATCCCCTTTAACACTACCCTGAAAAAGCCCTATTTATTTCCCTTACTTTTTTGCTGGAAAAACATTTTAAGTATTTCACCAAAAGTTTACACCAGATCGCTGAATTTCAGGTCTGAAAATTCAAAATCACCTTCGTGTGGGAAAAGAAATACCCCTCTACTACACCTTATGTAGTTTTCATTGTTTGTTTTTTGGTTTTTTTTCAATTTGATTGCTTAACAGACAGTGTTAATGATAATCATTGTAAGAATTAATACAAGAAGTTTATTTAAATTACATCTTATAGGCAAATTGTTAAATGATAATCTACATCAGAATACTACTACCTATACTTAAACGTGTGGTACTGTTTCAAGTCGATAAAACACGCGAAAACACGCATCAAATTGTACCATTTATGACATCACAATGCCAAAAGTTCTCACTGCGGTAAAATGAATATAATTACATATTATATGCATTGTTCCAAGAAGGAACAGTGAGAGGAATAATGATTCAAATTCATAATTAAAATTCATGAAAAATCAGTTGCAGGAATAATGATGTCAAAGCTACGCACCGATTTCTCCTTCCTTTCTCATATCTCACAATATATATATATATATATATATATATATATATATACAGTCAAACCTGTCTTAGCGGCCACCTCTCTATAGCGGCCACCTGCTTATAACGACCACTGAAAAATCCCCCGAACGCAATTGCTATAATAACGACAAGCAAACTTCAGATGTTTAAACGTCAAACGTGAAATCGAGAGCTACAGCGCGATTGCTTGGTGGGGTTCAGAGCAGCTGTAAAGTTGGAAAGATTAGAATGTGTCCTTGAACAATCCTGTCATTGTCAGTGCTATTGTGCCCCACCAAAAAGAAGCTGAAACACCTTGTCGGTGGGGGGGGGGGGGGGGGGGGCACATGCGCGTGATAAGGAAGTCGCAACATGTACCATCACTGACAAAAGACAAAAAAAAAAAACAAACAACAATCCGATGTATTTCAAAGGGCTCTTAAAGGATATTTTCCGTTCAAACGTGAAGGTCAAAATAATCCTTCAAATCCCAAGTAAATAGACAGCACCACCCATGGGAACAGAAAGACCTTCACACGGACGAATAATTACAGGTGACCGTCGACTTTCTCCTATATACCGTTCTACATGCATGTCGCACTTTTAGAGATGGCTCTTTTTTTTTTCCTTGGGGGGGGGGGGGCAAAAGCACTGCGGACTACAGCCCATACAAATATATTGGATATAATTTTCCTGAGGTTGTGGATTTGGATTTTGTGAAGAGAAAATGAAGTACGGCTTTATCAGAGTTTAAACCTTAATGACCTCTGCCAACGTCGTACTGAGAAAAGCCCAAATAGCACCTAGGAATGATGTGATATGTGTTGATCGTGATGGTGGTCGGGTACTTTCTATCCCTTTGCGTGTTATAATATTCGTATCGAGAGTCTGTGGTATAGTGACAATGTAGCTTGAACGCGGTACAAGGTACAAGACTGCCAAGTACTGAATGCACGGTCGACTAATAAAAACGGATTAAGTGCTTTTTAGATATCTCGACGGCATAAAGAAGATATTAGAACATTTGTGTTGTCTGCTCCTTGGAGCGGGAGTCACCTCCCACCAAGGCATATCCACCTTAGACATCCGGTGCGATACAAAGCGAGATTAATCTTCCCTCCCCATTGTCACCATCAACGTTTCTCATGAAGCGGGAATTATCTTCATTTTTCTTTCTTTTTTTCTTCCCCACTAGACATGAATAAGTTCAGCAGCAAAACTTGAAGCATTCGAGCATACTGTTTACACTTGGCGTCACGGTGCTTTAACCTTGGAGATTATATGTACATCATAAAATGCTTGACTGCGAAGGAATGACACAACAACATTTTAACAATGCATGTTCATAAGAAACCATTCTCATGAGGATCTCACTCGGACATTATGTCGGAAGAGGGGTTCTATCCCCTTCGACGTACTTGAGCAATTTCTGTTAAAATACAATTATGCTTACAAGGCTAAAATAGTATAAAATGATTTGCCTTTGAAGCAACTAGGCAAACACAGTAGTTGTCCTTTATCCTGAATGAGGGCATGTTAATTCATTTCCGGTCTTAAATGATTGTTACAATTAAAGGGTGTGTACAGTTCTGGTCGAGGTGAGGATTTAGCTTTTAACGTTTTGCGAGATATTCAGAAACCACTCTATGAGATGTCAAAGACCATGCAGTTCTAAGGGGTATCAAAAGTTTATCCGATGAAAATCGGTTTTGAAATGGCTGAGATATCCAAAAACAAGGTGAAACAAAGAGATCGTAATAAAGTTGTGGCATGTCGCCTTTTATTATTAGCACTTTTTGGGATATCTCAGCCATTTGCAAACCAAATTTCATCAAAGAAAGGTTGAATCCTTCTTAAAGTTACATGCTCTTTCATATTTCATAAGAGGCTTTTCATTATCTCACTTAGGAATGTTTAAAACATGAATCCCCACCTCAACCAGTACTGTACAGTCCCTTTAAAATGATAAAAAATGATAATTAATGAATGTCTGAATTTATCTAGCAGTCGCATCATATTGATGATCATTTCAATGGGACCTTTGACAGCTTGAGCCACTTTACTTCTCAAATTTCACATTTTCCCTGCTCTGGGAGGGGGAAGTCCACCCCTCCACCCCATATACAGCCCCCACCCACCCCCTTCTTCTTCTTCTTCTTCTTGTATCAGTCCTGCGTCGTTCGGACTTGAAGATTATTACAGGCGTGATTCATGCACTGTGCGTGCTGTGCTTGTGTGAATGTGCAGTTGTAACAGTTACACCGAAGGGTGCAAGTAAAAATCCATTCGCAGTCTACACTGCATAGCTTGTCATCAGCTTAAGCCGGAAGGCTTCCACTGATGGGGCTGAGGTATGATGCCAGTGGGCAGTGAGTTCCAAGTCCGCACAGTGCGTGGGATAGAAGGACTGTTTATGATGTTCATTTCTGGAGATTGGCAGATGGTAGCCTTGACCATGAACATGTCTTGTTGCTTTGTGGACTGGTGTGATGTAGGGTGCAGTGCTGAATTCTACTAGGTGCCTTTTGAAGAAGAGGACAAGACGCAGAACTTCTCTCCTTTGCAGCTGTAGGGAGTGCCACTGGAGTTCATGAATCATGTCTGTCACAGATGAGGTGTTACGATACTGTTGAGGACAAATCTCGCAGCTCTCCTTTGGATCATCTCGATTTTCCGGATGCTCCTCCATGTATGTGGGTTCCACAGAATAGCTCCAGATTCCAGGGGTGGTATCACCAGAGATTGATAGGCCATGGTCTTGAGTGGAGTGGAGGAGATCCTCAGGTTTCTACAAAGGAATGCAAGGGTGGTGTTTGCTTTGTTGCAGATGTTGTCAACATGCCTGTTCCAACGGAGGTCTGAGGCAATTGAAACTCCTAGATATTTCACTGCTGGGAAAGCCTTGAGAGGTCTGGCGTGGAGGGTGTACAGGAAGACCTCTGGGTGTCTTTTGCGGGTGACCCGAAGGACTTGGCACTTATCAGGATTGAACTCCACCAGCCATTTCTTGCTCCAATCAGCTAGAGCATCAAGGTCAGCCTGGAGTTTTCTGGAATATGTGACAGTCATGTAGACCAGGGTGCCATCAGCGAAGAGTCTCACACAGGAATTGAGGGGTTAAGGCACGTCATTGATGAGGAATAGGAAGAGGCAAGGCCCGATCGACTGAATCTTGAGGCACGCCTGATTTCACGGAGCCTGCATATGAAGTTTGGCCTACTAGCACAGCTCGTTGAGGACAGTTTTTAATCCATCTGCCTGTATATCTTTTGATACCATAGAAATGACGCTTCTGGGCAAGTCGTTGGTGGTCAACTTTCAAAGGCATTACTTAAGTCCAGTACGATGACATCTGTTTGATTACTCTCTTGCGCATGTTGTTCTGAAGATTTCGCAGAAATCCAGCGAGTTGTGTTTCACAAGACATTCTTGTTCTAACATATCTAAAGCCATTAATATAGCAGGTAGAGGATGTCATTTATTGTTCATGGTGCATAACGCTGCTGTTAATAATGCGTCCATTATCTTGCAGCATACGCAAGTGAGGGAAATCGGTCTGTAGTTTGATGAGTCAGATGCACTGCCCTTCTTAAAGACATGGACAATGTTTGCCTGGCGCCACATGTCTGGAATGAGCCCAGTCTTGCAGGATTTCTCATAGATGCAGGCCAGTATCGGGGCAATAACTGGAGCCAGCTTTAGAATTATTTTGGGGGTTATCCCTTCTGGTCCTGGTCCCTTGTGGGTCTTCAGCTTTTCAAGAAGTTTTTGGATGCCTGGTGTAGTGATCACAACATCTGGCATATCTGGATATGGTGAGACTTTCGAAAATAGATCATCAGGTGGTGGGGTCTCTTGTGCAAACACAGATTCAAACTGCTGATTCATGGACTCCGCAATTTCTTTGGGGTCAGTTATAATATCGACATCTTTCTTTAACTGTGTTATGCCAGCATGGTCAGTTCTATTATGCTTAAACTTCCGAAATCTCTTCACATCTCTGTATTCATCATTCTCACCAGGAGTATGTACTCTAGGTATGACCAGTGGACCTAGCTCCTCATCTTTCTTTGGATGTTCCGTTTGAGATCCCTTAGTTCTAGCAGCCATTCCTCAGGGACCTGGATGTTGGCCTTTCTCTGGTCATGGCACCTTCTGTTCAGCCGTTTATTGAGGAGTGCTTTGATCTCACGGGTAATTCATGGCAGGTTTTCCCGTGGTCTGCTCACCTTGTAGGGTACAAATTTTTGGATGCCACATTCTATGTGCTCATTGAACAAATTCCTCATATACTATATCATTGGCCGATAGGACGTTACTTTGGGAGGTGATTCGGTCCCCCTTTGCTGATCCTTGTCTTGATCTGTACAGAGGGGCAATCATGGTCTGAGCTGCCCGATTGTGGGATTGCTGATTACTACGAGGTCCAAGGTGTTTTCTTGCCGAGTAGGCTCCTCAATGAGTTAGGTAAGGCCTTTATCTTCAAGCATTTCCTCAAAGTGTTGGTGGAGGGATATGGGTAATTGCACCTTTCGATCGTTTTCTCTCGCCAGTTTCATCCTGGAAAGTTGAAGTCCCCAGCGACGAGAACAGTGTGTTTTACATTGATGCGAGCAAGGGATGCTTCCAGCTCTGCAAGACTTTCTGCATTCTGTTCATGAGGTCCGTAATAAGCTCCTGTCAATATTGTCTTACCAGATGCAAGTTCCATACTGCACCAGAGTATCTCGCATTTAGTCTCTAGGGTATCTTCCCATCTCAGCAAGAGGTCATGTTTAGCTGCGATGAAGACGCCTCCTCCATGTCCTCCTCCGGGTCGATCTCTGCGATGTACATTGTAGACGTCAGTTGGGATGCATTCGTTGTTAGTATGCTTGTCTGTGAGCCATGACTCGGTTCCAATAATGATGTTTGGGTCGTGTTGCCCTATCAAACACTGGAATGGTTCTCTCTTAACAGGGCTACGGTCACAACTCAGAGCGGCGACCGACCGATTTGTAGCCTGCTCGGTCGCTGCTGAAATTCTGATACCGCTCAGCAGTTTTTGGAGATGATGAGCAGGCTGTAAAACCCTAGCGATAGCCGAGCAGTGCCCTGTCGATTTCCCGTCGATCACCGATCGATTTTCAGTAAAATTTTGGCGAAATATGAGGATCTGCAACGCGCAGAGTCCGAGCAGTCACCGAGCGATGCCCTATCGGCAACTGGACGATCTCCCACCGGGGACCGGCCGATTTTTACGAAATCGATCAGCGACCGACGGGTGATCGATAGGTCATCTACCGGTCACCCGTAGGCGTACCGACGGCCAACCGCCGGTCTCTGCCGGAAATTTCTCACGAGCTACCTGTGTTTATTAATGTACCTATGTGATTTGTGATGTGTTAATTAGTTAATTAAGATAAAACTCGAGGCAAAAGATCTAAGAGTTAAATTATCAACTAACAAACCTCAGCTATGTGATACCACAGATAACTAGAAATTAGGAAATAAACAAAAGGGAGAAACACCTAAGATGGAACAAAGATTAGAATAGATTAGATTTTTCCAAAATATCTTGTTTGCTTCTATATTTTACAGTATTTTTCTATTCCTATTAAATCGCATATTTTAATTTTCCCCATTTCTTGTCATTCATTCCTTCTTCAATCAATATGCCTTTAATGAATGATAAGGTAACCAAACCATATTTTACTATACCTCAACATATCAACACTAACTTTTAGCTTTCATCTCTTCTTCCCCAAAGTGGTTGCCTCTGACTTCCATGTCCCTCATGTTGGTTGCCGAGATGTTCAGATGCTGAGATGTTGGTGGGGTTTCCTTGCCTCATATCCCTCCCCCCTGCTTCTTCCAAATTACGCTAGATTATCTTCTCCATCTAGTTCCTGCTCATGGTTTCCTTCAGTGCTTCTGTCATTCTTATCTTAGCATTTTTAGTCCCTAAATCGCTCGACGGCGACCGCTCGATCTAATCTCTTGGTTTTCTTTTGTGCTGTTGTCATTTTTGTCTCTATTATTTGTGTTCCCTAAATCGCTCGGCAGCGACCGCTCGATTAGGTCAGTGCCTGGGCGGTTCCCGCTCGGACACCGAGCGTATTTTGGGCAGCGAGGGAAAACTGGTCGGTCGCCGCTGAAATTTTAACTCCGCGTTAAAATTTCAGCGGCGACCGACCGATGCCCTAAAAATCAGTGGCGCCTGGTCGGTCACTGGTCGGTCACCGGTCGTTGTCCGACCGGTTTTGGCTAAAAACTCGCAGACCGGTCGCCGAGCAGGCTGATTTTGGGGGTTGTGACCGTAGCCGGAGACAATGACAATTTACATTCAAGATTTTTTAGGAGCTCCTCTCATCGGTTTTCGCTTAAACCGTGGCTTTTGTCCGGGATTCTCGTTCTTTTGATTAGATGTAACAGTTGGTTGATTTCCAAGTGGTGTGGGCGAAGAGAAAGTTGCCTCCGGTGGTTGGCTAAGTTCACTGTCATTGCTAATCGACTCAAGTGGGTTACAATAATTTGTCAACTGAAAATCTTGATGGCAGTGTGCGTGGCAGATAGGGTGTCCCCATTGGGTGCAGAGCCAAACTGTAGAAGTGTTTCCCAACTATTAATATTCTTGAGAATCCCTGCTCTCGGATGGTAGGGTATATCATTGTTCTGAAATGATACCTGGACACTAAAGCCCGCCGCACACTACACGATCTGAGGTCGTACGACCTTCCGACTGTCGGTTTGACGTCACCAAACACCCAAGTTTCAGGTTGTAGGACGTATGGGTCGTACGACCTGATTGGAAGGTTTTGGCATCATGAATATTTTTCAAGTGCTCGTGAGTCCAATGTAATCTCAACTTTCAACCAATCATGATTAAGTATTCCATTGACGCTGATGTGCATTTTGATTAAAAAAAAAACACACACACACACACACAGAAAGGTCGAGACCAAAGAGATTTTCCCCAGTGACTGCTAGAGTGCGGAGTCTTCATACGCCCTGTACTAATTGTTTTGTGAGCGCAAGGGGAGCACTGGATGACAACGAGGCGGTACACCGGTAGGCTCATCCCTCGTGCTAACACGCTAGCAAACGAGCAACCGAGGAGCAGCCAAAATCAAGTGCGTACTCGCGTAAAAGTTCAGAAGTTCGCGTTATACGCGCTGTAGAAATGTATACATAGTACGCAAAGTCCGCCATTGTTAAGTGGAACAATGGCGGCCCCCATGAAATCACTGACTCCATTGTAGAGTCCGCCCTCTAGTGGTGAGGAGGAGAAAAATCTCTTTGGTCGAGACGTAGTAGTCTCCGAATTACCGCATGCATGCTAGCATTAGCAGAGCGGCATCCTGCCCGTGCCTGATGGCTGGGCGCAGCGCGCATTTCAGCCTGGTACCATTTATTATTATTTTTTTAATGGTTGCTACGGAACAGGTTGCAGGTAAGCTCGGTCAGGTCAGGTCGCATGACCGGTCTCATGGTCAGAAGGTCGTCTAGTGGGGTGTTGTTAAAGGCTTATATGCTAAACAGTCAGGTCGCTGGGCCGAAATTAGCTCCAAAATGCTGTATGGTGTCTTCGAGAAGACACGTCGAAAACAGCGTCCATATCCATTACCGGCCTGCAAAGAACGTACGCCAGGCATTGCTTGGCCAATATGAAAGATGATTTAAGCCACACAGAGAATAATGGCTTGGGCATCAAACAGGAAAAATCAGAAATTCGAAAGGAATGGTGCGTAAGTAGCCTACACTAGCGCAAAAAAAAAAAAAGAGTACTGAATTCATCTGCATTTATAGATTAAAGATTGCAAATAAAATGGGGATCCTTGTTTAAGTAATGCCACAAAGATGTGTTGTATCACATAATCCATTTCCAATTAGAGTTCATGAATGAATCATATCTGTTTAGAATATGGAGATACTATATATATATATATATATATATATATATATATCGTCGATATATAAAAATAATGACTGAAAGTGGATGGAGGGGCTATTTATTAGAAACATTCGTCAAAAAAAAAATTGATAACAAGAGGAGATTCCCTGTATTCGTCATCTTTGCTTTCCGACATTCTTAACTTTTTCTCTACTTTTACCATGGCTTTTCTCTACTTTTACTTAAAACATGAAGGCCTATATGCTTGTACTCAATAATTTATAGTGTTTCTGTTCATTCCCATATAGGCTTGTGCATGGCAACTCCAATGTTTTTTTGTTTTTTTTGATATTGAACTCAGCATTAATTTAATATTTATGCATGCTCTCCAGTCCATGAACATTCAGAGTGTGATTTTTTTACGACATTTATATGTCTTGCGAAATCGCCAACACTGAATTACTGTAATGTCTCTCTTGCCCTTGTGATATAAGTTACCTATGCATTTTTTTTTATTATTATTTTTGGGCGGTCTCCATTATTGCATATTGAAAAAGAGTTTCTGACAGTAAATCATTGTAAACAAAAAGCTCTTGTATTTATTTTCGGGTGATTTAGTGTCCTATCAGTATGGAGGTAGCTCATTCTTTTTCTCTCCTTGCTGTTTACACATCTTTACTCGTCCATCATTTCTTCGTCGTTCTTATCTGATTTTGATTCTGATTTCAGTTCTATGGGGCAAGTTGGCAACTGAAAATGTCTTTACAGGATTGTAAAAGTCATCAATGATATCATTTCATAGCAGAATTAATCAAAATACCAGATAAATACTCTTCAATCTTATTGAGAAGATTTTATTTCGTTTTTCATCTTGCAGAGCTATAATAAGCGAGATAAACAGAACGTCTATATACAGTTGTGCTATTCTGAATCTTTATCCTTTGGGTCTCTCTGTCCCTCATCATTTTTTTTTTTCATTTTATCTTGTCATTATCTTCTCACTTTTCCTCCCCTTTTTATGTGTTATTCCTTGTTTTGTTTAAGTGTCATCTTCCATCTTTCCACCCTTCTGTCCTCTCTCTGTCAGTCATTGTTTTTCTGTACTTTATTCTATCATCTTCTCTTCTAATCCTATTATGTTACGAGTCATCTCCTTTATTTCTCTTTGTATGATTCTCGATCGGTTTTCATCCTGTGATATGGACTCGTTTTCTGTGTCCCTTTGAAGACACCATACAGGTTTTTTTGGGCTAATTTCGCCCCAGCGAGCCGCGCCGCACCGCGCCGCGCCGCGCCCGCGACCCGACTGTTTAGCGAAAGCCTCACGGTCTGATATTGCCATATTTTGTCTACGCCATCGACATTTATTTTGTATTTTCACATCATGTAATCAGATTTTTTTCTCTTTCTCTCTCTCTCTCTCTCTCTCTCTTTCTCTTCTTTCCTATTTCTTTTCTGCATGACAGCGACTAAGTGTTGGGATTTGTCTGGGTGTTGGTTCAGGGCTAGTTATGTTTGTATTCTTAGTTTATGTAATTCGGTTTTGCAGTTTCGCTTTCCACGTATATAAAATAAAAATATCAGGTCATTGTTAATTTGTTTTGTATGTTTAGTGGAATGCACCATACAAGCACTGTTTTTTGTTTGTTTGTTTGTTTGTTTTTAAAGCATTTCTCCCCATCTCAAGCATTTTCATATTTTAAAAATGTTTTTGTTGTTTTCCTTTTCACCCTCTTTGTTAATGGCATACTTATGATTTTCACTTATCATACGTTGTAATGTCAATATATGCACCTATATCTTATGCCAAATTTTAAAAAAAAAGCATTTTCTAGATGTTTTGTTGGAGATGGGAAATGAGTGAATGGATGCGTGAGTGTCGCATGAGTGTCAATGTATAGTAACTACCGTTGACCTACTCAGTTTTATACATACTCTACTGGCGTAAAACCCCGTGTTAGTCAAAAAGTAAAAAACTACGTGCTGGAGCTATGTTTTTCGAACTAAAATAAAAAATGAACCATTGATTTTATCAGAGTGTGGACACATCTTCTATTACAGGTCGTTATCCCGCGCGGTCCGGAGTCTACAGCGCCCATGGTGGATCGCGTGTGTTCATGCCCGAAACTCGATCCGGCCTACCAAGTAGCGAGTTAACGATGGCCGAGGCACTCAAGATGGCAGGCTATACCACAGGCATGGCTGGCAAGTGGCATCTGGGTGAGAACTATTATTATCATCATCATCATTGTTATTATTGTTATTATTGTTATTATTATTATTATTATTATTATCATCATCATCATCATCATTCAGTTAAGTTCAGTTCAGTTTATTTTATTTTAGCACGGAACCTGCTTCAGCCATTGGCTGTTCTTCAGCTGGTCCGTGCCCGATGAAAATCGCATATACATCATCATACATTATACGATAACAAATTTATCAAACAAGCAAAACAAAAGTACAATACATTGATTAAAATAACAAAAAATACACAAATACAAGAAAATAATAAAAAAAAAACGCCAAACGTTTACCCTCTCCCTTCCCCCCGTCCATTCATAACATAATACTAAATATCGTCATGGGTACATCTTTATCCATCAAATATGTTTCATAAATTAACTCCATTTCTGTCTTATACCTAAACACTTATCTTAAATCCAGCAAATGACTTATTTTTTATATGTACAGGAAGTTGATTCCATCGTGTGATTCCCCTATTCGATAAACTCCGTTTCTTAAAATTTGTACGTGGTCTTGGTAATTCTAAATTCTTACATATGTTATTTCTCAAATTATAATAAAATTCTTTGAATACAAACTATTTCATAAACTCACCAGGCATCATTTCGTGGACAATCTTATATAATATACAACACATGTTTATCTCTCCGTACTGAAAGATTATCAATATTCAAACATTCATAATATATATCTCGACTAGAAATTCTCCACTCAACATTGAGAACCACCCGGAGAGCCCTATTTTGCATTCGTTGTAAATTTTCCAAGTACCCTTTCCCAGCATTCCCCCATATTATACTACAATAATCAAACTTACTTTGTATTACAGATTTATAAAATGTTAAAGCAGTTTGTTGTGTAACATACCGTCTTAATCTTTTTGATAAATAAATATCTTTTACTGTGTTCTTTCTTAAATAATCAATATGTTTATCCCAATTTAAATGCTCATCAATAATAACTCCGAGATACTTGCAGTGCGTAATGCGTGTGAGAGGAGTATTCTGAATACATACATCTGAAATAACAGTTGTTTTAATTCGTTTATTAGTTCCAATCAAAAGAAATTCACATTTTTTTTTTTTTTACAAAGCAAGTCTATTCTTTTTCAACCATGAATCAATAAACAATAAGTCTGCATTTAATGAATCTGTCAATGTTGTGGGATTTGCGCTGGCATAATAAAGACATGTGTCATCTGCATATAATGACATTTTACATGTATTCAAACACAGAGGTAGATCATTAACATATAAGACAAATATCAGTGGACCGAGGTTAGACCCCTGTGGTATTCCGCATTGCATCATCTGCGAGCTGGACTAAACCCAATTTACACAAGTATATTGCATCCTATTATATATAAGTAGCTGCGGAACCATTGTAGGACCGAGCCGTCCTGTCCAGCAAGCCGTAGCTTATTCAAAAGAATGGAATGATCGACTGTGTCATAGGCTTTCTTTAGGTCGAGTGTCACCACTCCAACTAGTTCACCTTTGTCTATCCAGCCAGTCTTCCGTGACATTCAATAGCGATGTCAAGGTGGAATGTTTCGGTCTGAAACCGGATTGATGACAACTTTTAATTTTGTTCTGGTCCAGATAAGTGTAAAGCTGATCAAATACTATTTTTTCAACAATTTTTGCTATTACGGACAGAATAGATATTGGTCTATAATTGTTCATATCACACTTCTTGCCTGATTTATATACGGGAGTAACACGAGACTTTTTCCATTGCATAGGTACAACTCCCTGTTCCAAAGATAAATTTATGACATGTAGTACTATGTAAGAGGTTGTGCAAATTGATTTGCAATTATTTTCCAGAACGTAACAGGTATGGTATCTGGCCCACAGGCTTTCTTTTCTTCCAATCATTTATAATTTTGAGAACTTGGAGTTCATTAACTTGATCAAAACAAAAATTCAATTCACAATTTAAAGAGTGAGTGTCTTCTAACTTTTCATTTCGACCAATAGAGGGCGCAATACTACTTTGAACTTCACATCCGATCTCTATAAATTCAAATTCAAATTCAAAGGTTTTATTTTCACTTCTTTCATGAGAAAGAGATGAGAATTCAGTCAGCAATTTCTTTTTTTGTCATATACATCATCATCACATTCTATTTTAGTTATTTTCATAGAATCATATTTTTTCTGGCATTAAACTCTTCAGTGATTTCCATATAACAAAAATCACCAGACTGACCTCTACTTTCGTTTATACTTCCGAGTAATGTAATTTGTCTTTGCTTGACGAATACATGCAGTAACCTTATTTCTTAATACTCAATAACATCTCCAGTCATCAGCGTCACCGTATCGTCTTGCTTTTTTCTTTTGTTAATTCCTCTGTCTGATCAGTAATAAGATGTCATTGTTAATCCATGGAGATTCTTTTTTCTTAATACGAATTTTCTTTACAGGTGCGTGTCTGTCAAGTATACGTATCAGTGTATTTTCCGAAATAAAAAAAAATCATTGGGCATCGTTTACACTGCTCTTGTTGTGTAATTCTTCCCACGATATAGCAGCAACATCTTCCACAAGTTTCTCAACATTTACTTTCTTCATATTCAATAATAATAATAATGATAATAATAATAATGTTATTATTATCATTATTATTATTATCATTATTTATTCAGCATTTCAGATGAGTGTACATGGGTAAACACAAGAAACTTTTGATTCAGCATAACAAAGATAAGATGAATAACCATTAAAACACATAGACAAAGCACAAACCAATGAGGAAGAAAAAAAAACCTAAATTGATGCACTTTTTATCAAACTGCATTTCCTCCCTAACCCCCGCCCTCTATCGCTCCCCCTCTTTTACTCGAGTTCTGTCTCTGTCCTCTTTCCTCTGCATCTTTATATATTCCAAGGTTTTTCTTCCTCTCTCTCTCTCTCTCTCTACTGTATTTAAGAAAGTATGTAGTATGTAGTAATCAAAATAATATTATGAAAGTTCTGCCTCGGTAGATAGATATTAAGAGTAAAAATAGTCATAGAAACACCGCAGGAGCCAAAAAATTGGACTGACGTTCCTCTGATAAAGATTTTTTTTTTTTTTTTGGCTCCTGCGGGGTTTTTATATGACTGTTCTTACTCTTGACATATATATATATATTTAGGTATACAAATATATATATATATATATATATATATATATATATATATATATATATCACCGACGGGACAAATAGACGTCCACTCGGTATTTGAAATGAGATTGAAATGAAATGAGATTTATTTACCAAACAAACAAACAAACATCGTCAACGAAGTCACAACAATTAATAGTTATAGTTTGGCAAAAAAGAACTGGCAATAGCGTGCAGGCTAGTCGAGGCCAGTCCTTTCAATGATATAGATTATAATATAACGTATTTATAATATTTACAGAAGAATTGTTATATGTACATAATTATTTACATGTTTTCATAGGGGATCATTGTTATATTGATAACAGATATTTTCGCAATGATATCCGAAAAGCATTACGGGTGTTTATCTTTTTGACATAATGAGGAAATCCTCTCCAAATTTTACTGCCTGCATATGATAAGGCTTGTTTACCTGTTTCAGATCTGATTCTTATTGATTTATAATTCATATTATTTTTAAACCTTGTATCATGCTTATGGTCAATTTCAAAACAATAATCAGAGATATCATGCGGTAAAGTATGATGGATTAGGTCAAACATATAGTTCCAATTACAAATTGGTATAGTCTGTAAACATCTAGCATTTGTAAACGATGAAATAAAGGGCCAGTATGCTCCCTAGGTCCTTTGAAACAGATTGCACGCACTAATTTCTTTTGTAACAAAAATATAGATTGAAGATATGAGTGGTATGTACATCCCCAAACTTCTAGTCCATAAGACATACGCGGAAGGATAAGAGTGTTGTATAATAATTGTAAGATTTGTCTAGGCACAAGTTGTCTAATTCTAAATATGATTCCAATTGTTTTCCTCATTGAGGAAGAGACACACTCGATATGTTTTCGCCACGATAAGTTTTCGTCTATATTAACTCCCAGAAAGAAAGTCGAATGTACCTGCTCTATAATGTCTGAGCGTACCATAATATTTCCATTTATCTCCACATGTCTACGTTTACTTTTAAAAACTATATACTTTGTTTTGGACGTGTTGATTGTTAATTTGTTAGCATTACACCATTTCATAACGTCTAAGAAATTATGTTCAACTTCCTTTAAGTCAATATTCTTAGTTCCAGATGAAAAAGAATGAAATAAACTCGAATCATCCGCAAATAATCGAAAACTGACGTAATCTGTGGATTGTGACAAATCGTTGATATAAATTAAGAACAGAGTGGTCCCAATACAGATCCTTGTGGTACACCACATGTAATCGGTAGTTGTGCAGACTTTTCATTTCCATAACATACAAACTGAAATCGATTTGATAAATAGCTGCGCATCCACTCTAACGGTAACCCACGTATACCATAGTGTTGTAATTTATATAGCAAAATGTCATGATTTATCGTATCGAAAGCTTTTGAAAAGTCTAAAAATAATCCAACGATAACCTTGCCTTTGTCCGTTTGTTTGGTTAATTCATCACTTAGATTGATCAGCGATAGTTTTGTACTGTGTCCTTGTCTAAAACCGTACTGGTGTTTGTATAATATTTTATTTTCCTCAAAAAATTTCATCAGACGACTGTTTACCAGTTTTTCGATTATCTTACTAATTATTGGAAGGACCGAGATAGGCCGATAGTTTGAAGGCGCATCTTTAGCTCCCTTTTTATAAACAGGTAGTACCTTAGCAATCTTAAGCGCATCAGGAAATACGCCAGATAATATTGATATATGCTAAAGGATGAGCTATGTACCGAGCAGCATCAAGTACAACTCTTACTGGGATGTCATCATATCCACATCCCTTATTTGCGTTCAAAGAGAGAATAATACGATGTACTTCAATCACCGTCACAGGTAACATGAAAAATGATTTATCAACTCCTCCTTTCATGAAAGTGTAAGCATCGTTTTCACTAATTTCTATTTTCTTAGCTAAATTTTCCCCGATTTCAGCAAAAAAATGATTGAACCTTTCACTTATTTCTCGAGGTGTTTTGCATTCCCTTCTAACACCATTCTCAGAAGCCTGAAGTTTCTCTACAATCAATTTATGTGTTTTATCTTTCTTTTTGTTTAATATTTCATTAATGTGGTTCCACGTTTTCCGTATATCCTTCTTATCTATATCAAAAAGTTCATGATAATGCATCGACTTTGCTTTCCGTAAAACCTTTGTTAAGGTATTTCTATAGCGTTTGTATTTCACGATTAAATCAATATTGTGTTTAGACGCAAGTACCTGTTTATATTATACAATTTATACTTTTTTGAAATTGATGTTGCTATTGCAGGTGTAATCCATGGCTTCTTCACACGATGTTTTCTTATTTTTGGTGTTTTAAAGGGAATATGTTTGTCACAAAGACTCGATAAGATCAAAAGAAATGAATCGTACGCATCATTTACATCGGTACAGTCATAAACATTTTCCCATGAAATACAATCTAAGTCATTCCCTAATGCTACTGGAGAATAGGTTGCATAGTTGCAACCTATTTATGTAAATACAAAAGAAATATAAATATTAAAGTGGGAGAGCAATTTTCTAAATCCGTTGTTCAAATAAGAAGACTGGGGGAGAAAGAACGACGCATTATTAGCAATTCTTTTAAATTGAATATTAGATTTTTTTTTTGAAATTCTGAATAACAATTACAAAATAATATATTTTGGAATACAAGAATACAAAGAATAACATTTAAATTTAAACTTAAAACAACGCAACACTGTGTGAAGAGCTAAACCATCTCCATCGTGATCCAGGCTGTGCGCATCAGAAGAAACAAAATGATACAACAACAGTTTAGCGAATATCTCATCACATTAAAAGAGACAGATCCACGTGATAATAACGAAAATAACAACTATTCTGTTAATAATAATGGCAACAATTGTAATAAGAAGAATACACGATAAGATAATCATGATAATGAGAGAGGAAATAAGAAGACGAAGTAAAAAAGGAGAAGAAGAAGTAGAAGAAGACGCAGAAGGAAAAGAGGGAGAAGAAGATAGCGATGAAGTAAAATAATACTTTCACTTATTTCAACAAAAGAAATCAATAATAATATGGAGGACATTAATTGTTACAATGAAACACCTTATGGTACAACTGATATTACTTCCATGAATACATTCATACGAAAATTATTATTGACCTGCATCAAATACATTTTCATTTGAACTCTAAAAACCAAGCTTTAAATATTATCTTCACTATTCAAAACCTAACGTAATAGTGTGTCGATAATTGATACATCTAACAAGAAATGAGGAAATACACCAATGAAAGCAAAGACCTGCAAAACCTCTCACATCAGGTGACAAACTATTGGCGACCTTTGCAAAACAAGGGTACAAATATTCATAAAAACATATTGGATATAAGCCTCGCCAACGTAGTATTGTATTAAAAATATTTACAATTTACAAAAGTTATAACTACCGTTAAAACAGGAGACAGACAACAAAGTCCTTCTGACAAACTCTGTGATGGCGAGAGTATGCCTCAGCCACCTGCAAAACATATCCATTTCATCATTACTCACTGTCAAGTAGATGACATGCAAATAATGCAATGTAAACAGGATGAATTTCATTACACAACATAACGATTATGCTAATTAGATCATTGTTAACATAATAATAACAGTATTGTTGACGTCATAATAACACCATTATTTCGTCATATTTATCTACTATCTTTGGTAGCTAGCAGGGGTACGCGCGTGCACCTACAAGGATGCGCGCATCAAGAAAGCGCTACCCCGCGCGTGCCCCAAAAGTAAGCCACATAGCGCATTTGGACACCGGCACACCGCACACGAAAATGGCAAAATCCACAAATTTCTTATTCTTTGCGATAAATAAATCTACATTTACAACAATTCAATCCTTCGCATTGACAATGCAACATCAAATAAATCATATCATCAGAGAGGCAGGAAAGATCTGAACAAGATGCACTTACTCAAAGAATGTCAACGAAATTCTTTATCTTAAATTGACTGGCACACATTTAGCCTTGTAAATGAATTCATTACGGCTAGAATTCGACAAAGTGTAATTTATCAATGTTCAATGACTCTCCTTTACTTCAGCATCAGAGTGCCTAATAAATTTCAATAAAATTACTTCAAATAACTCTGTAAATAATCAATATTTGCACACATTGAATAAAATGATATTTACTTAACATTTGTTCAAACTTACCGATATTAACTGGTGTTAAATGTGGTTTAATTATCCACAAAACAAACGAGAGTGCGGGGTGTCCGGTAACGTTGGACTCGGATCAGCTCAGTGGATGGAAGCGTTCTTATGTTATGATTCTTCTATGACAACAACAAACAATTGCGCATGCGCATTAACAAAAATACACAGAAATAAGCAGTAGTAAAGGGGGCATACGTGTTGAAATATTTTGTATCATAACATATATATATATATATATATATATATATATATATGTAGTAATTGTAATGCGCAATACCGTACTTCCGCTTTTGCCTCTCAGTCGAGTATGTCTCTCCTTATTAATAAATGTTTTGAGGTCTGTTTGTTTGTTTTTTTTTTTATTTTACGCTGGCGTTAATGAATGGAGGTGTAATGATTTAACCATCAATCAATCGTTTTACTGGGTGATAGAAAACATAACAGTGAATAATCAGCCAATGAATGAATATCTCATATCTGAACATAATTGGCATCAACCTTTTCGATTAAAACTGACTGGGCTGTGAGTTGTGTAAGGGTGTGTGTGTGTTTGTGTTTATATACACTGGTGTGTGCGTAGATTATGCGAGTGTGTGGGTGTGTGTTTTGAATTATTTCTTACAGTGCCGGTATATGGGTTAAAGGTGATGTCCATGTGTGTGGTGTGTGGTATGTGGTGTATGGTGTGTGTGTGTGTGTGTGTGTGTGTTTGCGTGTGTGTGAGTGTGTGTGTGTGTTTGTATTCTGTACGTTGTTAATAAGTTCGATGGAGAGGTGTTCTGGTGTGGGATGTCTGGATTGCAAACAAGATTCGAAGCTGAAGAATGCATTGTTGTATTTTTACTCCCTCTATTTCTTCAACTTTTTAGTTAACCCTTTTTTGTCTTTTTCTAAGAAATATTTTGTGCAATATTTACATGATTGCGATTTTTTTGCTGTAAAATGTATTGATTGTCATTGTCTGTATTTTGCATGTCGTTCTGTATACTGAGTGATTACCGTAGTGTTTGGAACACTTATTAACTCTGCACAAAATTTAACGTCCGAAAAGGAATTTCATGTATATTTTTACGTGACAATGAAATACTTTGAACTTTGATGCTGGTTCCTCTTTCTGTGCAGCTGATCGTGTGGTTTAATACAATATGTTACATCTCTTTACGAAAACTGAGTAGGTCATTTACTGTTTGGGCCATGTCAGACATTTTGATTACAGAGTGTTGGTAGACACTATAATGTATGATGTATGGACATCCCTTTGAGACCCTTTCTTATACGAATATCCCTTAAAGGGAAGATAAACCCCAAGAACAATGTGGATTGAGTGAAAGCAGCAACATTAGTAGAACACATCAATGAAAGTTTGAGGAAAATCGGACAATCGATGCAAAAGTTATGAATTTTTAAAGTTTTGGTGTTGGAACAGCTGGATGGGGAGACTACTAGAGGATATGACATATGAGTGGACAACAATACAAAGAAAATATAAAGGAAATTCAACAAAAATTCACTTTTCTAGAATTATGAAAGAGCAGTGGACCAACCGCTTTCAGAAAGCAGGAGGAATAATTGCTACCCTTAACATATGTCAATATCAAGTTGATGGAATTTGTAATTTTCATGAAAAATTGATTTTTGTAGTATTTTCTTTATAGGACCATTCATTTCACGTGCCATCTTTCGTATGTCACTTGTGATGTTGAAGCAGGGATTAAAAGAATGGAGTCTTCTGTGCCTCCAGTGCCCTGGTTATGACCCATCGTTATTCCCTCCCCTCTCCCCCCCCCCCTTGTCCACCTCGGACTTACTACCTTCCTCACTATCTTTCTATCCTCTCATCAATCTTTCCTTACAAGAGAGCCGCCTTGTGTTTGTCAATGTGCGTTGGTATGTGTGCATGTACATGTATGTGTGTTTTACTCTGTCTGTCTTTTTTTTTTTTTTACTACTGCTTAGGGAAATTGTTGTTGTTGTTTTTGCTACTATATGTTTTTTTTTTTCTGTATGACGGGACTGCATTCTACAAGCTCTGTTTTTAGCAGTCCCCTCTATTTCCAGCAATATTGTTTATGCATTTACCACAGTGACATAACAGTTATTTTTTGTATCTCTGTTGATAGTTTACCTGTATCTTTTTTACAATGTTATTTCTGTTCATCGCATTGTGGTACTGATTTCCTGACATCTGTGAATACGAATGTTTCATTGTACTTCAAATTATTTTGTTTGTTGGAAATGAAATTAATCAACTTGAACTTGAACTTGAGTCACAACCGTCTTATTTCCTTCGCTAGATGTTCGATGCCGCCAGTCGAAAATATTTGAAGCATGTACCAAACTGGCCTCACTGCATATTCACCAGCCACTTTCTATAAGGAAGATATGTCTTTGTGATCACTCTAAATTCCTTAGATTGAAATAGATTGCAGTCAGGGACCAATCCAAAAGTTGGATTGAAGTTTTCAATCTAATAGAGTTAGAATTCAATCCAATTTTGGATTGGTCCCTGACTACAATCTATAAGAATGACTTTCAATCTACGGAATTTAGGGAGATATGGTAATAACTTTTCGCCATCCCTACTTATAAAGTATAGGTGATCAATGACGATAAAAAACACGGGGACGCACGAATAGAAATTTGGGCCAAAAAAAAAAAAATGATGAAATAAAAATGAAAATTACTCGACTGGGCATGCCCGGGCGTAAATTTGATAATCTATCAATACAGAATAGTACTTGAAGATTATTCCATATCAGTTTTATTTGTGGGAATTAAATGGAAAAGGGATACAACCGGCTTGCCATTATGGTACAGTTTTTCAACACCTTCAAATGATATATTTGATTTACACTTCTGCACAAAATCTAATATGGACGGGACTGACTTTGGTTTTATATGCTTTATCACAAAGTGAAATTTCATGTCGTTTAATAAATAACACGCAAAATATAGACAACAATATGTTTACATTCAAAAGGGATCTTCAGCTTGCTCAACAAGACGGCGGCATCGAACATCGATCATCAAAGGCACAAACGCACCTATGGAATTCTTTTGTACATAAATAGAAAAATGACAACTGTTTGAATAATCATATATACAGCCAGTTGGAACTTCATATATAAAACCTCCTTGTTGAAGTCTAGACAATCTTAGCATCCATGGCATTCTTTTTTCTTTTCTTTTTTTTTTAGTAAGAATAAATGTCAAGTAAGAGGAAGGAGAGAAAGACAGAAAAGAAAGAGAAGTGGGGAAAGATTAAAAGAAAATGATAGTTGTAAAAGAAATGCAAAGGGAAATAAAAAGTGCAAATCTCAAGAAAAGAATGTCGGAATTAAAGGTCCAGTTTACCTTTGTGAGCAGTGATTTAAAAAATGTTCAAGATATCTTATTTGATGCATATTGTAACGACCGCCCACACCACGCGGCACTTCCCCGTACTTCACCAGTCAGAACATGCACAGCCACGGCGTCCACAAGCATTCATGGGACTGACACACAAAGATTCTTGAATTCAGATCAATTTAACAATTCTTTATTGATCAACAGTCTCACGTGTCACCAAATAATCAAATAATCACAATCGACTTGTCATGCAAATCAGATTCGCGTAGATTTATCCCGATTACCACAGCTCAATCTCTGTCTCGATTGCCTGTCCTAGTTTGTCACCCAGCCGCTCTCTTAACGTAGGCGGCAGCAAACTACCCAACCGTTACACCACCCCCCTCTTAAGAACAAACTCGTCCTCGAGTGCACTATTCCAATAAAAACAACAACAACAACAACAACGATAACTGATGTCCCTTCTTATTGTTTCAGTACGCCTTCTTTACCGACAACCTCTGGTTATTTTCTTCTTTAACCTTAACTTCAACTTTGAACAAACAACTTGTATTTAATACAACACATACTTCCGCAACTGTTGTTTAACTAAAGTAACACAAGCAACTCTGGAAACGTTAATCAAATCTTCACGGTAGCACAAATCACTAGTCCCATTCTTCAGTTTTGAGTCTGTACACCCTTCCATCTGGATAAACCACAGTCTCAGTTGTGCGGCGGTAATGCTCTGCCACAGACTCCCTCTAGCGCCCCCCCCCCAGACCCTGCTTCTCCTTGTCAGCCTTTGCTTGTATCACCACCGAGCGTACGCTGGGCTCTGGCGATCCTGCGTATATCGATAACGGTGTCTCTGCCCGGGTCTCCCATGGGGACAGCTCTCGTTGGGTTTTTCGTCCTTCTCCTTTGCTAGAGGATCCCGGGTCAGGAGTTTGGGACTTTGGCCTTTTCGAAGAACCACTACTCAGCCGTCGCGACTGCTCTCCCGCTGTGGCGCTTGCCGATCTTTCTCTCCAAAGGCGTTCTAGACCTTGACCTTTTTGCGTCACCGCGATGCGTCTTACTATGATGCCGCTCAAGGTCGTATCTCCGATTTGTGCTGTAGGAGCACAGCCGACACTTATGACTACGTTCAGGATGATCCCTGCGAGAATGATCCTTTAGATCTCTCACGTTGCCGAACTGTTGATGGCACTGATTGCATCTCATCCATACGTCTATCTTCTTATCAGCTTCATTCGGCATGGTAGCTTCTCGGCCCCCTGTAGAAAAGTGTTAAAACAGCAAAAATGAAGTGACATGATGAACATAAAAAATACGTTCTTGCTTTTTTTTATGAGATAAAGTAATTCGGAGGACGTCGGATACGTTTACTACGCCGGGGAAGTAATTCATCATCTGTGCGTTGCGGTTTGGCCATGGCAGTGTGAGATTCTCTAGTGTTCTTAGAATTGGAACGAGCCACCACTTCCGCGTACGGTCTTTTTGGACTCCCGGTCAATGACTGGTTCTCCTGGTTGAACTGCCGAGATATATCACTATCCTCATTGGCAGTCGATGTGGTTGTGTCTTCTGTCATTGTCTCACTAGCTCCACTCATAGTTCCGCTGCATTCCTCTGTTTAGTTGCCCTGGCTGAACTGCCGAGATGTACCATCATTTTCATTGGCAGTCAATGTAGTCTCATCTTGAGCCGCATCTCTCACGATTTCCGTTGTGCTGTTATGGTTCTCAGTTTTCTTAGAGATCCAGTCAGGCGGTTGGGAGCCATAAAAGGGCTTTAGTCTGTTGAAGTGGACCACTCTGGGCTTCGACCTGGGACCCTCTTGTTTGCGATATACGGCGTCACATAGTACGCTGACAATGTAAAATGGGCCATGCCAACTCTTCTGTAGTTTTGGCGACATTCCTTTCTTCCGTCGTTTGGTGTGCAGCCATACAGCATCACCTACTTTGTGGGTCTTGCCAGTTACATGTGCATCATAGCCACGCTTGTTCTTTTCAGCACCTCCTTTCAAATGACTCCACGTGAGTTCATGAGTATATGCCATGTGGTCGAGTAGACGTTCGGTATACTCTGGATAGGTGGCTTCATCAGGAGTGGCTGTACGGCCCATCAGCAAATCCAAAGGGAGCAGCACTTGCCTGTCCATCATCAGTTCACAGGGTGGGTATCCGGTTGACTCATGTTGTGAAGAACGGTAAGCCATCAATACGAATGGAAGGCATTCATCCCAGTCACGCTGGTTACCAGCAACTGTTTTTGCCAGGAGGTCCTCAAGTGTTCGGTTGAAGCGCTCCACCATTCCATTACTTTGGGGATGGAATGGGGTCGTCCTCATCTTTGAGGAACCCATGACTTTGCACATGCTCTGGAACAGTGCAGCCTCAAAATTTCTGCCCTGGTCAGTGTGCACTTGAAGGGGGACCCCATACCTGCACACAAATTCCTCCACGAATACCCTTGCGACTGTCATAGCGCCGATATTGTAGATTTGAAGTGGTGGGATTCTTTCTCGCTTCACAAACAACACATAGACGGCACCACAGTTCCACATCACTCTGCATGTGTGGCCAATAACATCGTCGTCTAATTCTATCCAAAGTCCTCTTTGCCCCCATGTGAGCAGCAAACTTGGTATCATGTGCTTCCTGAAACACCTTCTTGCGCAGAGCCTCGGGCAAGATCAGTTGGAAGTGTGTTTCTCTGCCACTGTCCGATTCCCAGCGGCGGTAGAGGACACCCATTCTCACTTCAATTCTATTCCACTGACTCCAGAGGGACTTCACCCTGGGACTATGGCACGCCACATCATTCCATGAGGGACGTCTTCCATCTTATTTCCACTTCAACACAATTCTCAGCTCAGGGTCCTGACTCTGTGTAGTTCTGAGATATGAAGGTGCCCACTCTTGCTCCTCTTCCTCTAGCGCCTTGGCCGGACTGATGTCTACCTCTTCTCCTCCCACCGCTTTGCAATCGATGGCAGCAACACGGACCCTGTCATTGACTACACTCCGGTCTTCTGTATTAGTACCAACTGATACGAAGGAGGTCTGGGCCACATCTTTCTCCTCAAGGCGCTGACAGCCTGCACAATCACCGCAAGGTCTTCTAGAAAGACTGTCGGCATTGCAATGGACCTGACCAGCTCTGTGTTCAATTACGAAGTCATAGGTTCCCAAAATTACCAACCATCGCGCAACTTGGCCTTCGCTGTTTCGAAAGTTAGTCAGCCATCGGAGTGCTCCATGATCAGACCGAATGGTGAATTTCCGCCCATAGAGGTAATGATGAAAATGCTTGACACCACTCACTACCGCCAGCAGTTCTTTGCGAGTAACACAATATCGCCTCTCCACCTTAGTCATTGATTTACTGTAGTAGGCTATGACACGTTCCTCTCCTCCTTGCACTTGTAGAGAACTGCTCCAAGGTCATTAGCACTGGCGTCAGTGTCTACAATAAATGGATCATCCACTGTAGGGTAGGACAGTATGGGGGCACTTGTCAGTACGTGTTTCAATCTTGCGAAGGATTCCTCGCACTCCTCAGTCCACACGAAGGACTTGTCTTTCTCTGTTAGTCGGTGGAGAGGACGAGCAATTTCTCCAAAACCCTTCACAAACTTCCTGTAATATGAACACAGACCTAGGAAACACCTGACATCATGTACACTCTTGGGAGTAGACCACCTGGCGACAGAGTCGACTTTGGCAGGGCCTGTTGCCACACCATCTGCTGAGACTACATGACCCAAGAAAGGGACCTGTTTTTGTAGGAGGATGCACTTCGTTGGGTTGAGTTTCAATCCGGCGTGGTGGAGTCTCTCGAAAATCGTGTCGAGTCTGCTGAGCTGGTCAGCAATGCTTGTGCTGTACACTATCACATCGTCGAGGTACACCAGGCAAATTTTTCCTATCTGATCATCCAGTACTTTGGTCATCAAACGCTCGAAGGTGGCCGGCGCATTACACAGTCCGAATGGCATCACTCGAAATTGATAGAGACCATATGCTGTAGTAAATGCAGTCTTTTCACGATCTTTTGCTGTCATCTCTACCTGCCAGTATCCACTTTGCAAGTCAAGAGTTGAAAACCACTTGGACCCGGACAACCTATCCAATGAGTCATCAATACGTGGAAGGGGAAAGGCATTTTTTGTTGTCACTGCATTTAATTTCCTGAAGTCCACACAGAACCTGGTAGAACCGTCTTTCTTTTTCACCAACACTATTGGTGAGGCCCATGGGCTCTCCGACGGCTCAATGACACCACGTCCTGTCATGTCTTCGATCTGCCTTGACTCCTCCTCGCGCTGGTGTACTGGAAGCCTTCTTGCTCGTTGACGAATTGGCGGAGAAGGTCCAGCGTCGATTTGATGCTGAACCACGTTCGTTCTTCCAAGATCACTTTTGGAACTAGAAAACACATCTGCATGCTTATTCAATAATTCCGCGAGTAAGTGCTTCTCCTCTTGATTGAGATGTGTGATAGTCTTGTTCCACACGTCCTCCAGATGCCTAGGTACTTTGAATCCTTCTTTCTCGACGTGACTCCCGACGCTGCTTCCTTCATCTGACACATCTCTGCACAATTGGACATCGCCAACTCCTTCACATTTTCCTAGCTTCATCCCTTTGTAAAGTTTCACTGAACTACTAGACAAATTCAGAAGACGGACAGGAAAGTCTCTACCAGCTGATTTTACAACAACTGGATCGACTACAAGTTTGCCTTCACCCTTCCATGTGTTAGACGGTTCTGACATGAGGTTTGTGTCAGGCAACTCACTTTCCATCTCTCCTTTGACAACCATTGCGCTCAGTGGAGGCAATATCACAGTTTCGCTCAGATTCACTCTGCAACAAAGGGGGAAAGATGGCAATCCCTGACATCGCACAAAGTGCCCGTTCACTACCATTCCGGTCCTGGAGAAGTCAATTTGGCACTTCCACTTCTCTAGGAAATCGCATCCAAGTATCCCTTCTGTGGTAACATCAGCAAACCATACTATCTGTTTGTCCACTGTATCTCCGATGCAAACTTCAAGCTCTCCCTGCCCTCTGAAGGGTACAACATGTCCATCAGCTGCAGTCATTTCAATGCCAACATCGGTCATGAGCTTGTGACCATTCATCTTATCAATGAAACGACTATTGACAACCGTTACAGATGCTCCACTATCTACTAGCATCGTTATCTGACATCCGCCAATCGTTGCTTGAACATAGAGGCCATTTAATTATCTTTGGTTGTTGATGTTCCCACAGTAAAATCTCGAACCTGCTCAGTGATGTTGGGTCCTTCCTTTTCCCCTACTAGCCCCTGACCCACAGGACTAGTACCACTTATTTTTCCTGGTCGGGTTCCTGATTTGTCACTTTCTCTTTATTGGATGGGCATTGCCGCCTGATGTGGCCCTCAACTCCACATGCCCAACATGTGATCGGTCTGTGATCTGTGGAGCCCTCTTCTTTCCTCGCCGCCTGTCGGCGTCCTTGTTCATTGCTGTTTGGCTGCTGACTTGATTTTTTCTTTAAATCAGTGAGGTTCTCTCGAAGATCACGCATCATTTAGGTCAGCTAGCTGCAAAACATCTTGTATGCCAGCATCCCGGACAATCAAAGGGCATTCCTCTTTGTGAATGGCCCTCATTACGTGACTCGGACCACTCCTCAACCTCTCAGCAACTTTCAGGTCATCCATCCGAGCGGCTACTTTTAAGGCGTCGTCGATCGTCTCGGGTTGTGCTTTGAGAACTTCAAACCTTATATCTGGGTCGGATAGGGCATCAACAAAACAATCCCTTGCAACAACTCTTTGAAGGCTCTCTTGTTCCTTCGGAAAAGCCTGTCTTGCTAGGCGCTTAATGCTGTGCGTCAGTTCCACTAAGGATTCTCCTTTCCTTTGGCGTCTGTTCTTAACCTGCAGGCGAAGCACTTCAAGCTGTTTGTCAGGATCAAACCGTGCTCTTAGGGCAGAGACCAGTTCCACAAAGTCATTGCGCTGAACATCAGAAAGTTCACTGAGAACGCTTTGGGCCTCACCCCTCAAACTAGCGGCCAGAAACAGGACCTTTTCTCGAGCATTCCATCCATTAATCTCGGCCGCCACTTCGAAATGATGGAGGTAAGATTCAAGTGGTTCCTGTCCAGTGAAATTGCCTGGCTTGTACACAGATCTGTTACAAGCACCAGCCGTTAGAGTTTTCTCAGGGAGGAAGGTTGTCCGTTCGTCTCGTGCATGTCCCATTGACATATTAATTCTTGGAGTCGACTCCCTTTCTTGCATCATGATGCCCCTATGACGGGAAGACGCAAAGCGTGAATATCTCACCGGAGAAAGAGATGACGCACCGTGCGTCATGCATCCACGCTGGAAACAGGCTCCTTCGTGAGTTAGGGCCTGTCCTTGTTCTTCTTGTGTAGCGTTGGGTTGTTCTCGCAAACCTAGCTGGGAGGGCAGATCGGGAATTAGATTTTGCTCGTCACTCTTGTGGAACGTAATATGCGTTGGATCGTGCGCATCGTTTTCATGAAGCGCACTGTGTGTCGAATTTGAGGCATCGTGAGGAACGCCTTAAGCGTCGAGCTTTGCGCACCGTGCGTTGAGAACGCTTTCTCAATTGGTTTTTGCGTAGCGCTCTCGAGTAACGCATTGTGAGTTGGTCTTGGCGTGGCATTCTCGCGTAATATCTCGTCCGTTAGTCTAGGCGTAGCGCGTTTCCGGAGGAACGCATCGTGCGTTGGCCCTGGCGCAACACTCTCCAGTGACGCATCACGTATCGGTCTTCGCGCAACGCTCGCGAGCAACGCATCATACGTCAGTCCTCGCGTAGCAGTCTCAGTTGACGTCCCGTGCGTCCGTCTTTGCGTAGGGATGTGGATGAACGCATCATGCGTTGGTCCTTGCGTAGCGGTCTCGTTTGATGTCTCGTGCGTCCGTCTTTGCGTAGGGATGTGGATGAACGCATTATGCGTTGGTCTTTGCGCAATGCTCGTGAGGAACGCATCATTCGCCGGTCCTTGCGTAGCGGTCTCGTTTGATGTCTCGTGCGTCCGTCTTTGCGTAGGGATGTGGATGAACGCATCATGCGTTGGTCCTTGCGTAGCGGTCTCGTTTGATGTCTCGTGCGTCCGTCTTTGCGTAGGGATGTGGATGAACGCATCATGCGTTGGTCTTTGCGCAATGCTCGTGAGGAACGCATCATTCGTCGGTCCTTGCATAGCGGTCTCGTTTGATGTCTCGTGCGTCCGTCTTTGCGTAGGGATGTGGATGAACGCATCATGCATTGGTCTTGGTGTAGTGTTCTTCTGGATGAACGCATCGTGCGTGGATCTTCCCGTAGCGCTCTCGAGAAATGCATCGTGCGTCGGCCTAGGCGTATGGTTCGGGATAAATACATTGTGCGTAGGTCTTCGTGTGCGCTGTTCAAATGTAGGGGTGATCTCCTCGTGCGCATATGCATGTGCACGCATACCGACTGGCTCCTGTGCTTGTGTTGTCTCCCTCTCGTGCGTCCCAATGCTTCCTTTCGCATCAGCACTGGTGAACGAATTCTGCCTTGAAAATCCCTCGCCATGCTCAACCTTGTTCAACATTGTGCTTGGAGGTAGCATGTCAAGCGAGTACCGATATTCTCCAGGCCTATAAATGCGAGGATTTGGGCTAGTGGGTAGTCCATTCCTTTCATTCACATATGGGATGCTCATGCTTACGTATTCATACATGGTAATTAGTGACTCATCATCGATATCACTGTAATGATGCACAACTTGAGCAGCAATATCCCCTGCCAATTGAGTCAAACAATCCCCTTCTTCTATATCTATGACAACATATTCCAAACGGCCTAACGGAGAAGCCATTGTGGGCTAGTTATGTACCTGGGTTCAATCGAGCTCGTTACCAATCAAAACTCAATTCCGCAGCTGCCACCAATGTAACGACCGCCCACACCACGCGGCACTTCCCCGTACTTCACCAGTCAGAACATGCACAGCCACGCCGTCCACAAGCATTCATGGGACTGACACACAAAGATTCTTGAATTCAGATCAATTTAAAGATAATAAAAAGTTTTGGTACATCAAAAGTGTCCTTGAATTTCCTTGTCTTAGTTTGTGTTTCAGGTTAAAGTACCTTTCATATAACTAACACTGTGAGACTTACTCGCCCCAAAGTGCTCTCATGTCTTAGTAATCATGCAATTAACTGCAACCAGCAGCCCCATACGCATAGCGACCAGCAGTCCCATACGCATAGCGTAATCGGGCTTCGCATTGAAACATTCAGGATCATGACAGATTTAGTATCGCAGGGTAAATGTCAACTTAAAATCCCATAAATTCTTCAATTTGAAGACTTACCAATTAAGTTGAAGTATTGAAAACAGGCTTCGGGCAACGTTTGGTTCTGCCTATAGTCCCTTTCTGTTCGAATTGATGACTGAATGTGACTCGGTCGACAGGACCTTAGGAGAGCTACATACAGTACACTGAATACTACAGCCAGTGCCTGCGAACACATCGCATGCACACAAATTTCAAATCCATGAACGGATAAGATGTTTGTGTGCGCATGCGCTGGCCATGGTATCCAGTGTATGTAGCTCTCCCAAGGTCCTCTCGACCGAGTCACATTCAGTCATCAATTCGAACAGAAAGGGACTATTGGCAGAACCAAACGTTGTTCGAAGCCTGTTTTCAATACTTCAACTTAATTGGTAAGTCTTCAAATCGAAGAAATTTTTGGATTTTAAGTTGACATTTACCCGCAATACTAATTCTGTCATGATCGTGAATGCTACAATGCGAAGCCCCATTACGCTATGCGTATGGGGCTGCTGGTCGCAGTTAGCTATGCGTACAATAGGCTGCACGCTGCTGGTCGCAGTCAGTGGTTTCGTACAATATTTATCGACGCTGTACAGCGTCGGCTCTGGTACGAAACCATTATTGCATGATTACTAAGACATGAGAGCACTTTGGGGCGAGTAATTCTCACAGACAACGTACTTCAACCTGAAACACAAACCAAGACAAGGAAATTCAGGGAAGCTTTTGAGGTACCAAAACTTTTTATTATCTTTAACGTCAATATCTCAATTCTTTATTGATCAACAGTCTCACATGTCACCAAATAATCAAATAATCACAATCGACTTGTCATACAAACCAGATTCGCGTAGATTTATCCAGATTATTACAGCTCAATCTCTGTCTCGATTGCCTGTCCTAGTTTGTCACCCAGCCGCTCTCTTAACGTAGGCGGTAGCAAACTACCCAACCGTTACAATATACAGGGTGGCCCAAAAAGAACGGAACGTCTAAGATCTTTAATTTTAGCACTATTGTTTCTGATATGTCATTATTTTGCATACTATTGGATAGGGCATTCTTTTTCCAATAGAATGACACCAAGTTCTTTAATTTTGGTTAATGTGTTATAATTTCAACACCATTTTCGTCAACACTTGCAATTTTCAAAATGTGATCATTTTGCACTCTCAGAGATACCGAAACCAGCGAGAATTCGGCTTGCCATAGAACCAGTAACATTCACAATGTGCGGAATGTGGGACGGACGGTGTTATTGTGGTCAGGCCGTCTCCTTCACAATGGTAACGGACAATGACAATCATATTCCACACATTGTGAACGTTACTGGTTCTATGGCAAGCCGAGTTCTCGCTAGTTTTGATGTCTCTGAGATTGCAAAATGATCACATTTTGAAAATTGCAAGGGTTGACAAAAACGGTCCTAAAATCATAACACATTAACCAAAATGAAAGAACTTGGTGTCATTCTATTGGAAAAAGAATGACCTTTCCAATAGTATGCAAAATAATGACATATATTATATATATATTATATATATATATTAGCAACAATATTGCTAAAATTAAAGATCTTAGGTGTTCCGTTCTTTTTGGGCCACCCTGTATATTAGGTCTGTTGTATCACAAAACATCCTACCATATAAAATTTTCGCAATAAAGCATATAAAACATGAGATATCAGTGTTTTTCTCAATTAATCGTGACTGTAGACGGTTTAGTCTGGAAACATTTTTATCATAACCATTGTTCACATTTGTGTATTTGCCGATTATACGGATTCAACTTTTTACAGTGGTTGTTTCTATCCCTAACTCACTTTAGAACTGTTCTAAAGCACTAATGCTGGGTTTTTGTTACATCTGTGAATGGTAAATTATGTCTTTAAGCTTGAGGGAGAAATGTAGCTGTTTGGTTGTGATCGGTATTTATATTATGATGTGGTTGGCATGACGAACCTATCTAACATCTCTGGTGAAGATCAGAAGAGCAAAATATGATACTACAAGGACGCGGACTTCAAGGCCAGTGCTCCTTTTGAGCCCAGTCTGACATTAACTCCTTCCCGATATATTTCAGGCATAAACAGTAAGACGAGAGACGATGGCACTCATCTCCCGATGAACCATGGTTTCGATTTCGTCGGACATTTCCTGCCATTCACCAACAGTTTTGCCTGTGATGATACTGGGGTAAGTTGTTTACAATTCTTTATTTGTACTGCTGACCATAAAATGGACA
Organism: Diadema setosum; assembly: GCA_033980235.1. Taxonomy (NCBI): domain Eukaryota; kingdom Metazoa; phylum Echinodermata; class Echinoidea; order Diadematoida; family Diadematidae; genus Diadema; species Diadema setosum. Next base: position 1,209,818 of record CM067066.1, read on the forward strand.
TATGGGACTACTGCCCCCTGACTAATTTGCCTTCTGGAGACAGGCAATCGGACAATCATTGCCTTCGGAACCCAGTTTTCTCGTTAATTATCAGATGTTACTCCAAATGGGAGCAGTCAAGTCTAACCAAGGAGGTAGTAGGCCAGCATAGTACCTCCTTGGCTTTATAACCAGTCTGTTATATCCCACGGACTCCGCTAGGAAATTCTGTCCACGAATTGATCAGGAATTAACTGGCCTATAACCGCAACTCGTAACCAGTTCTGTGAAAAAGAGACCGGGTGGGGGTGGAGGGGGGAGGTGGGGAATAGTGCCCATTAAATTGCACAGATATAAATTCTATCACCCTGGCCATAATCCATGCCAAATTTGGTAAAAATCTGACCATACGTTTTCAAGAAGAAAGTGAAAATGTGAAGACTGGCCTAATTTGGTCTCTTCCCTCCCCCGATCTGCCACATACTTTAAACTACAGTCATTAATCTAAATTACACACAGCACTAGCTTAGTTTTCCACTTAGTTTGACAGAAGAAAATTTTATTTTGTACTCAGATTCCTTAAAATGGGGGGGGGGGGTTATCGGTCTCCCGCCAAGACCAACTCGAAGCTGCCTTCATCAATATTAACTTAGCTCTATCATTTCTGGTTCTACAGAGAAGAAGATTCTTTTTTTAAAGATTCCTTAATTTTGAGGGGTTTGGACCCCGGGGGGAGGGGGCATGGTGCCTATTTGAATAAAGTAAGATCTTATGCCCCTGGGGATGCTACTTTCTAAGTTGGGTGGACATTCGCCATGGGGTTGTCAAGAAGGAGATGAAAATGTAAAAAGTGCAGGCCTGCATACAACAGACAACGGACACCGGACGACGAGTGATCGCAGTCAAGCCTTTGGCTCAGGTGAGCTAAAATACTAAGAAGCGCGGTCCTCGTCTAACAACACGGTGCCCCCTTGCCCCTCGATAATGGTACTTTCATCTGACGCTTGAAGACTCAAAAATCACGTGATCTGGCAAACATGTTTTACATTTTTACTGTCGGTCCGTTTTGAATTTCATTGCACAGCGACTTATGGATTTCCCCAATGTCGAGAAATGTTTCCTGTTCAAGAAGGACACCATCGTAGCCCAACCGTTCAATCACACCTACCTCTCCCAGACCTTCGTCAACGACGCACTTTCGTTCATCGCTGACAATGTCGATAACCCGTTCTTCTTTTATTTCCCGCTCGCCCAACCACACGTGTCGCTGTTCGCATCGCCTCCCTTTGTAGGATCTTCGAAACGAGGTGCGCCATAATTATAGGATGAAATATAAATCTTATACAGTGTATAGATATATATGTTTTATGTGTGTGTATACAAATATAAGATATTATGGAAGTGCTATTGAGATGGTGGAGATAGAACATGATTGAATTATTACATGATTATTATCATTTTGACGTTTGTGTTATCCATGTATATTATTTGAAAATGAAAATAAAACAGGAATGAATGAAAAAAATAATGAAATAATGGAGATTTGAATAAAAATGGACCATAACTTTACAAAATACTGAAAACGGGTGCCAGTACAATGATTATCATCATAATGACCCTGCATTATGAACCAAAAAACAATTGCCAGACGTGAGTTTAGGCAAATTCTAAAGGAGCAGATTCTAAGCTTTAAAATGATGTTTAAGTCAATTCAGATGGACTTACCTATAACCTAACTAAATATGGGAAAGAAAGCACACACTCTGAAAAAAAAAAGGTGTACCGAGAAAAAAGGCTGAGGTATTAGGGTCTATTCAAGCACTTAATCTTACCAAGCCGCGCTATGTGCTATGAATGGGACCAAAAAAAAAGTTTCTAAAACTTCATATAGTAACGACAATGGATTATCAGATTATGCTGAAATTCAGCTCTAGCATGCTATATCAATACAATACTTCCATTTGTAATTCAAACTTTCAAAGCAGTCGACCCATCCATTCAAAAGCTATCAGAGTTGAAAGTAACTAGAGTGTAAAGGATTTTTGATAAATCGAAAGAGGCCTTCACACTATTCTACGAAAAGTGTTCCATATCTCATTTTCCCCAAACTTTAGAATAAAGTAAAAGATCTGTGATTTGCTCTTTCAGAATAAATGAAAATCCCAAAATTGACTATGATAGGCTGACCTTTTTCACCTATTTTGAATCCTCCATAAAATTTGGGAGTGCGACTCATTGTTGGTTTTGTGATGCACGGTCACATCATTGTGACCCATGCTTGGAATTCTCAAAGAGAAAGAGTAGCATCCTCCAAGATTATTTCGTCAAATTTCCCAGTTATTGCAAACTTTCTGCATGCCTATTTCAGATACCATGCTTCATAAATACACCCCCCCCCCCTCTCCCTTTCTCTCTATCGGTAGGAGAATACGGCGACAACATCAACGAAATGAACGACGCCGTTGGGCAGGTGCTGCACGCCCTCGAGGAGCACGGCCTGGCTGAAAATACCCTGTCTCTCTTCCTCTCCGACCACGGACCACATCCAGAGTACTGCGCCCATGGCGGGGACGCGGGAATCTTTAAAGGTACGTCTGTATAGGCATCTGCTCACTGAAACATTTATTTATTTATTTCTACATTTCAAAAATAATATCATGCATAAGACTGAGTTTGTGACTAAGCTTAACTTAAAAAATCCAAGACTTAAGGTAATCATCTTTCCTGTCCGCTTTTAAAGGAGCTCCCCATATTTATTCAGTTGATTACGTATCATCACGAGTACAAATTCATCCACAATCATTTGGTGATGGGGTTCACGAAGTTCGTCTCGAAAATACCAAAATCATTATGATCAGTCTCCCAGCCCCTCCCCATTCTCTCTGCTACTCTCCTCTTCCTCAATAAGAGTACAAATGCATTGTCTGCCATCACGGTCATTGTCATATCCCATGTGGTATATAATCATGTAAACTGTTAGACATCTACATGATGTGATAGTACTATTTACAGCGGTGTAGGCCTATGCACAGTTGAATACATGTGCTCCGTGTTGCAGGCAAAATACTTTACGGGTAGGGGTAGCTCTTGTTGACGTACCAGGGATGCTACTTTTTGATTTTACCGACATTCAGGTTACAAGTCCAACACCTGGGAGGGTGGCGTTCGGGTTCCTTTCATCGCCTACTGGCCAGGCACAATCAAGCCACGAAAGTCGGACACACTGGTCAGTTCACTGGATATCCTGCGCACCTTGGTGGATCTCGGCGGAGGCTCCCTTCCAAGTGACCGCCTGTACGACGGGGAGATCATAACGGACGTCCTCCTCAACGACGCGCCATCGCCGCATGACGCGCTGTTCTACTACTGCGAGGACCGGCTAATGGCAGTTCGATCTGGCCCATACAAGGTTCATTATTACACACACCGCGTGCAGACTACCACAACATTTGCCACCCAGTGCGCGGCTGACGGACTCCCGTTACGGCATTACTCGGACTGCGAGCAATGCTACGGCTCCTGCGTGTCTGCCCACAACCCACCCCTTGTCTACAACATTGAGAATGATCCCAAGGAGACCTACGCACTTGATTCCAACTCTGATCTGGTCCAGCAAGTCTTAGCGGACCTCCAGGACACGGTCGAGAAGCACCGCGCTTCAATGATCCCCGCAGATCCGATTCTTCAGGACGAGGACCCGGACGGAGCCAACATTCCATGTTGCAACCCCGACACTGGGTGCATCTGTAACTACGGACCCGTGGACGGCCCGTACAACTAGATAGAGAGATGAGGAAGGTGTTCTTACTTTGGCCGCAAAAATATTTGGGGGAGAGTAACCTACCCTTACAAAAAGGAAAGTGTTGTGGTAATACCTCATGATCAGTAGGATATCCACAGGATATACCACATGAATACTCCTGTGATATTTGGGACATTATCACAGGACAGATACCACGGGATAGCCACACAATATTACTTCAATAAATACCACAGGAAATACCATACACTATACCTCTGCACTATCACTTACCATGCACCCAGTATTAAAAAAATACAAATCAAATAAAAATACATGTACTGAAATCAATTGAATTGAACTGCAATCTACTGCATAGATCGAAAACAAAATCTGGAAGAACCAATAGCCATATATCCAAGAATTTAAGTGATAGGCGAGTGGTGATTTGAGGGATTAAAACATACTGATTTAAGGTAGTTGTCCCTAACCTGTCCTATAGTCCAGGGCCCTGTTCTATCAAAAGATATAATCGATTTTAGATTTCCTTACCACACAGGCTGCCATAGACTTATGATAGAGATCAACTTTGTAATCAATTTTAACTCTTCATAAAACAGGGCCCTGATATACATGATATATAGGCCTTCAACTTCAAATAACAAGTCTCATGTCCTATACGTAGGTACCATCCTATTCCTACATAGGTCTAAAATAATTTAATAGTCATTCTATTCCTAGAGAGTCATTAGGTGTTTCAATACATGTTATACATAGGCCATTTAGTTGTAATGCATTAAGGCATGGTTACTAAGTAGATAACATTATTATTAGAATATCAAACTACCTTTTCATAACAAAATTTATGACATTGGGAATAACATAATAATATTAGACAATTTCTGATTAAGTACAAAGTAAGTCCCAGCATACATTCTTTGAATTCAAGTCTTTTATATGTATTTCCAAAATTTAAGATTTCTTTTTATGAATATTCATGAGCTATGTAAAATATGTACCACAGGAGTACCACAGGAAATGCTGTACATCAGTGCTCCCACTTACCATCCAGCTTCAAATCAGTTATGGTCTTGTTCATCCAACTGGTACTGGCACGACTTAATTCCAGTATGGTCTAGGTAACTGGCATTAAATCTTGTACCATATAAGATATAAGATTATCTCACGGATGCCACAGCTGGCTAATATTCACATTACCGCATGAGCCTGTGGTACATTACCCATCTGGTACTGTGGTATCAGATATTCTCACAGTATTTTGGTAACATCTGGTACCACAGGATATATTGCATTACCACATAGCTTGGTAATACTGTAGGAGTGTAGGACATGTTAAGTAGGCCTACTACTAAATCGATTGTTATAATTCACAACATAACTCATCTATCAATTAAATTCTGAAATATGATTTTTTTTTTTATTCCAGTTGGTACTGCTTTGTGGTATTGTCCTGTGGTACTAGTAGTCCTGTGGTATTTCTCTGTGGTACTTTCAACTGTATTTTGTGTGGTTTTGCTGTGTGGTACTGCCGTGTGATATTGTGTGGTGCTCCTGTGTGTTACTGCTGTGTGGTATTGTCCTGTGGTAGTCCTGTGGTATATGTCCCAAAATAATAATAATGATACGTGTAGCTATCTGGTTTTTATATAGCGCATTTCACACTCGTTAAGTATCTCAATGCGCTTTACAGACTAAAACATCACAGGAATATCATGTGGTACTTTCTCCTGTGATCTCTACCTGAGCGAGTTCAGGCCAGCTTCGACGTCTTATCATGCTATCTCCACCGAAATCTTGCAGTCTGGACCCTCTTCCAACTTGGCTGCTCAAAGAGTGCCTTGATGAGCTGCTTCCGGTTCTAAAAAAACATTATTAACACACACCCATCATTGTCATCGGGTATAGTTCCAATACCATTCAAGACATCTCTTGTTTCCCCTCTGTTGAAGAAACCGAATCTAGATCCCGTCTGCGTGATCAATCATCTACTGATTACTGCAACTCCCTCCTTGCCGGCCTCCCTCTTTATCACATATATTCCCTCTCCGTATCCAAAATTCAGCCGCTATATTAGTCACTCTTAGTAGGAGACATGACCATCGATATCTCCTCATCTATTTAAAGTCCTCAAAACTCATCTGTTTAATCAGTTGTATTTTTTTTTTAGGCGCACACAGTCAGTTATTAACTTTGTATCACTGTATCATATGTATTGTTTTTTCTGTTATTCTTCTTTTGTGACTGTAATTTTGGTTTTGCATTGTTCTCTAGTGCTATGTGTTTTCTAGTCTTTTTGTATGAACAGCACCAGTGCGCTTAGAAACACCATTATAAAGCGCCATATAAATGCAATTACTACTACTATTATTGTTTTTTGCTCTGGTTTTGTTTTGTGATACTGTATGGCTTTGCTGTGTGGTATTGCCCTGTGGTAATCCTGTGGTAGGACTTGTACTGTCCTAAATACCACAGGAATATCCTGCGGTATTTTCCTGTAGTACTTTATCTCCTGTTACATTTTCTTTGGTTTTGCTGTGTAATACTCCTGTGTGATATTTCTGTGTGGTACTGCTGTGCGGTACTGTATGGTTTTGCTGTGTGGTACTCGTGTGTGGTACTGCTGTGTGGTATTGTCCTGTGGGAGGTAATCCGTGTATATCATAGGGTATACATTACCACACGGATACCACAGCTGATGGCTTTTGTCATTACGACATGAGTCTATGGTACAATACCCATGGAGTCATATGGTGTTCAATATGCTCACTGAATTTTGTAAAAATTGTAGTAATAGTTTTAATACATATACAACGTGAGCAAATCTCTGTCATTCAGTAGGGTTACAGCTCGTTATTCCGAAGGTTCGTTATTCCGAAGGCTCTTCAGTCCGAAGATTCCTTATTCCGAAGGTTCGTTTTTCCGAATTTCATTTTGTGATGAACAAATCGTCGGAAAAAGGAACCTTCGGAATAACGACACAAATGTTCGGATTAACGAACCCTTTTTCATTTTCGGATTAACGAACCTCTAGGTATAGGGAATTTGCGTGTTTCGGATTAACGAACCTTCGGAATAACGAACCTTCGGAATAACGAACAGCACCCATTCAGTAGATATGAGGACATCTCACTAAACTGTATCTTTGATGTTTAATGGTGATAGGTGTAATAAAATTATTATCTATTATTGTTTCGAAATCTCATTGACACTATATAATGTGCATCGCGAAAAGGGGTTAGTAAATGTAGTACTTTACCTAAATAATTGGTTTACATATTTATCTCGGTCCTCATGGAATTTCGCTCTTATTTATATTTTTTAAGTCTCATGAACATAAAGCAGTGTAAAGACTGTGTACTCATCTTTCCTAGCAGTGAATTTAGGAATTGAATGGAAACCGAAAATATATAATCTGCACAATGTATATCAACAAGACACACTGGCAATGTACAGAGGATAAAAGCATTTTATTCAAGGGCATGTTCACAAGAAAGAAGATGCTTTTAGAGACACTACCTTATTCATCAAAGTCTTCACGGTGATCATATTAATGCAGGAAAAGTTTATCAACTTTCTTCTTTGAAAGTCCCATCACAAATTGAGCAAAACAAAAACCAACAAAAAAACCTCCCAAATAGAATAAGAAACAAAAAGAAAAAAAATAGAAGCAGAAAAAAGAGAGAAATACTTAAGGGTGTTTTATTTTTAATTCTATCTGCAGAAATATGATTTCTATAAGGTTGCAACTATGCGTGCATGCAAGGTATTTTTCGTGACTATTCATGATCAGTTCTTGTAAGTTCTGTCTGGTGTATTCAAAGTTAAGCTCTTGATATCTTTTCCATTTTTCAACCTTCGCCTGTCATTTCATATTCTTTTGAATAAATTCCATCATTGCTTCTGGGATGTTTGTGGCCTCAGATCACTATGTCCAGTGAAATTTTCAATATACAGGAGAGAGAGAGGGGGGGGGGGTGCACGTCACGAGACCGACACCCACTGGTCATACAACCCACGAGTCGTACAGCCCACGAGTCATACAGCTCACAAGTCATACAGCTCACTTATAAGTCATACAGCCCATTAGTTCGACACTTATAAGCTAACTGGAAGGCCCACGAGACCGCCACTATCTGTCGAACTCGTGGGCGGTTTTTACCTATGAATGTCGAACTCATCGGCTTAATTTATTTGCCTAGTGTCGAACTCATGGGCTGCCTATGACTCGTGAGCTGTATGACTAATTATGGACCTGTTTTCAATGTCGAACTCGTGGGATGACTCGTGGATGTCGGTCTAGTGGGATGACCCCGAGAGAGAGAGAGAGAGAGAGAGAGAGAGACAGAGGGGTGGGTTGGGGAGAGAGGGGTGGGGGAGGAGAGAAATTTGGTGGCGAGGTGGCTCAGTCTGGCTTGAAATGTAATGGTTCGGATTCGAATCCCCTTGACTCTAACAGAGCAATGTTGTGTGCAGGTTCCATGACATTTATTTTGCTTCTGCGACAATTGCTCCCGTGAAATATCTGCACGCTAAGCCAAACATAGATTCTACCCACAAACATAAACTAATCCTATAATCATCACATCACATCACATCACATCACACTAAACCTAAAACCTTATCACAACCCTAACCCTAAGTCCTGGAAGAAAAGAAGAGTTTGTTCGCAAAAACCGATAAGTCCATTTTTTAGGATTTTGAATTACGGTCTCTGTCATAGATAAAGTACAAAATAATACCTTTTAAATGATATATTGGTCACTACATATTGTAAAGGTACATTTTTGAAGTTATGGTCAAAAGAAGCAAAAATTTTCTTATTATTCTCTTTATTTTTCTTGACCTTTAATCGAAATATCTCCATTTGGCAAATATGGACTTATCGGTTTTTGCGAACAAGCTTTTCATTTGTGTAAGACCGTATAGCAATAAATTGTCGCAGGTAAGATCGTGTCACCGTGTATGGAGGTGTTTGTTTCCTGAAGAAGGCAGAGGCCGCTGAAAATTTGAGTCGAATAAACTTATTCTTTATTGGCAAAAAATGCATTACCATTTTATTTCATAATTTATATCTATCTATACATCTATATATATACGGCTACGCACAGGAGATTGAAGAATAAACGGCAGTCAGAGAACATTAAAAAACAGCAGACAATCTTTAATCATGTGACAACTTTTTTGACCTTAGCTCTTTTACTTCCTAATTTCATGCTATTGCATGAATCAAAATTTATTCAAAATGATTAACGCAAAAAGAAAATGATTTTTTTTTCATAATTTGTTCTTGATACATTAAAATGGGCTTAAACTCTACACACGTAAATAAAATTGTCTGTAAATCGTGGATCACTGTTCTCGTTTGTTTGACAGTACAGGGCTATGTTTGTCTCCGTGTGTTCTGTGAGAAGGGTGTGTTTGTATGTGTGTGTGTGTGTGCGCGCGCGCGCGCGCGTGTGTGTGTGCATGTTTATCTGTGTTTATTGTGTGCGGGGGTACGGGACGTGTGTGTATTACTCCTAAATGTGGAAAAAGTAAACGGTTGCAGGAAAAATGAAACAACCACGAAATCACAATAGAAAACATTTGAGACGAATTTGAAGGAAAATTTGACGAACATGATCGCTAAAGGGATGAAATTGATTTTGCTCTTACGTGTGCAGCGAGTGTGACGGACGAATTTGAATTGCAAATGACGAAAATGTGTGACAAAATTAATTAATGTATTAAATTGAATGAAAAAAAAAGTTGAAAATGAACGGGATAACCTATATTATTTAACATGCATGATCCATACACACTGCAAAATATACATGTCATTTATACGGTGTACAAAGAATAGAGAATAGAAAATAGAAAACTAAGCGCGACATAATAGTGCTGGGTCTGGGGAAACACACAGCACACCAACACTTCACACACTTACATGCGCACACACATCTCCCCATCCACACACACGACACGCACGCACTCGTGCACAGCATATTATTTTACTCTAACTTGTGTATGTCTATCAACAAAAGCTAACAACCAATTTACCATTCTTTTTATGGAAAGTTTAAGATTTTATTTACATTTTCAACAACGCATGTGATCATGTGCATGTACATGTTTTAAATATGACAACAATAGTACACATTTTTTATTCCATTGCGCAATATGAGCTGATGAATTAGACCTACAACGACAGGCTGCGTTCAGATCATTTTGATTTTATAAACTAATACGGGCTAGCAATCCTGATGTCTCGGGTTCGAATCCCGGATAAATCTCATTTTCTTTACTCATTTTTCCACTAAAAATAAATTACATGTATATTCATTTTCTGTTTGCGTTTGTTACATACTCAAAAAGCTGCATCACTTCGGTGATCCTTCGAATTTATTCTCAAGTTGAATTATCCTTTGGGTTAATGCCAGGTTCAAGTTTGTGCGTGTGTGTCACACACAAACACACTGGTAAAGCTTCTCTGAACATTCCAGCATTGAGAATAAAGGGTTTCTGGAGTGACTGGCACTGAGGCTTTCTACCAATTTACCATCTTTGTGCTTGTGGGCGACGTTTGCGATCTTTCTACATTTTCTAACACTTGCGGGCGCTGTCCAATTTCTACAAAATAGTGGCCAATTTTATCCCCCAACAATTACGCAAGCACGCATAACACCGTCGTCGAGAGACGTCAGATCAGACGTAGTGTTATGCTTCTCTCTCTTGGCATGTGACCATTGTTATGTCATGTACTAATTGACATATACTCGGATGTACACCAAATTGTAATACTGAGTGAAGAGGCTCAGAGACACTCATAGGCACAGAGCTACGTCAAGTATTGCTCCTAAATAAATGTCTCGTAACTGCTGAATCACGCCTGTCAAGGAATTATTCTTTGTGTCAAGGATGACAACATAACATGGTGGCAGCTGCGGGATTGGAATTAACCTTATTTTTGAGGAACTCTCAAAATTACGAGTGAAACTGTTTTTGGAAACACGAACCCAGACTTGGAACTGCACCGATGCGTCGCCTCTCCCACAGTCTAGTGACCGCATCACTGTAGCACTGCATCGTCTGTGCTATCCCTGGAACTACCGTGTTGTGCCTATGCAAATTCAAGTCTCCCGCATACGCGGACTAATATGCGTCAGCGTTGAATCGAACACTCGACTCGTAAACTGAAAAAGTGACAAGTTTGGAAACTCTTGAGTCTTGAAACTTCACCCCGCTTTTTTGGCCCTATTGTGTGAGTTTATGGACGCTTTCCGGCATGCAAAGGGTTCATTTCGCATAGCCTACATGCAAAGATCAATGTTATAAGGATTTTGTGCTTGTTTCGCCAAAGAAAGCCGTCATACTACGTGAGTTTCGGACGCTTTCCAGCACGCAAGTGAGTAAAACAATTCCATATCTACGGATGATTTTCGCTGCTACGGAATAAACTGCATTGTTTCGACTCTGCATTGGAATGTTTTGTCCTTGATGGAATGATGTTTTGCAAACCTGTTCTGTCTCGGGATGTGTGACACTGACTGAGTTAAATAATGGTTTTTGACGCTTTGCAGCACACATCCAAGACAAATTTTGCTACCGCCACACAGGTTAGTCTGTAAAACAGCCGTTCTCACGGCTAGTCCAAACTAAGTTACTGCCAAAGTTAGTGAGAATAATCTGACATTTTGACACTATCGCCGATCGGTACTGGCAGCCCAGTTGAATTGAGAACGCATCGACGTACGTGACGTTGATGAGCAAACGAATCGGAGCTGAAGCCTTATGAAGGAACTATTTTCTGCCGTTCAAGCAACAAACGTTGCTAGGACAACTGGCGACGGTACGGATGTTCACCAAGCGACCAACGTAGAGCGAGCAGCCCCAAGCCAAGGACAAGGCCGAGCTCAAGTCAAATATAACAGTATAGAAGTTGTAAACTAAAAACAGTGATCTGATATTACAATTGGGACTTTGAAAGTGAAAGCATGAAATTCTTAGTCGTATGACTGCAAATGAGATTGAAATTTGAGAGCTGGAAATTACTCTGTTGAATTCGAAACCTTTGTTTTAAATCCAGGATTTCTTTATTAATATAAAAGATTAACTCTCTGGTTATATCAATTTAAAATGAAGTTGTAAGTTAACGGTTAGACTAGGTTAACTTCTGTCTAAATTGTTTATTAAAAAAATATATATAGGTCCTATATTTTAAAGGTCTCATTTGATTTGGTGTATTGTAACGTTGAAATAGTGTCTACATCTAAGTTGACCAAACTACATTAATTACAGATATTTTTTTTTTCTCCTTCATGTGTAACGTTAAAGTTAAATGTAAAGTATAATAGAGGAAATTGATTGTTAATAACTGGAGTGTGAGAATTGAATTATATTTAACATGCCCGTAAATATCACCTAGGTTGATTTTGTTTTCAATTTGTATAAATTTTGTGATTTATTGGAATTATATAACATTGTAATAGTGGAATTCAGAATTGAATTTTGGTTCAAGATTTATAGGCATCAATTTGCAGCATGCTCTAACGTTAGATAGGCCTACCGCACTCACTGGAATTTTGGAAAAATATAATGTAAACATCTAATAGGTTTTTAAACTGATTGATGTGTAATTAGGTTTCTAACACAGAACTCTAGTGTATTCAGATAGGCCTACTGATATTTTGTATTTGAACATTTTATTCAGTACTCATACCGACATTTTCTTTTCATGTGTATGGAAGCATTCAATTTATATTTGTGCCTATTTCAATTGAATAATGGTGTTTATTATTAACTGGAATTGCATGTTTCTCTAACATTGCAAAGGGATTATATTACAACTAAACTGGTCACATAAATTTCCTAAACAGTCTTTAATTTCTCAATTGATATTCAAAGAACATATGTATTTTATGTGATTGCGTTTTATGTCATACTAAGTTGACAATTTTATTTTCATGTATTGATGTTTTTCACAGCATTTTGTCAGTAAACTGAATACCATGGCTGGCCCCCTCCCTACCCCAACTTTTGACTGGGATTGCCCAGACAAAGCTCAGGCATTTAAAGAGTTCAAACAGCTATCCCAAATGTGGTTTAACGTAAAGGGAATCAAGAAAGAAGACCAATACAATTACATAATAATGTGGTCAGGTCGCGATGGTCTTCGCGTTTTTAATACATGGAATCTGACTGAAGAACAGTTGAAGGATCCTCAGAACATTTGGAGTAGATTGGAGAGTCACATCCAGCCTACCGAAAACTTTCGTATCCACCGACTGGAATTTCAGCGCTACAGACAGCTGAATAATGAGGCTATTGATGACTTTGTTGTTCGATGCAAATCAAAAGCAGCCAAGTGCCTCTTTCGGGATGAAGACATCCAAGAAGAACGCATAATTGAGGTACTGATTTCTGGAGTTCAGTATCCGGAAGTCCAGAAAATGCTTCTCGCTAAAGACAAAATGACTCTGAAAGAAGCCCTGGATATCGCGAGAACGCATGAAGCGAGCACAGCACACATGTCCCAGCTTCGAGGACTAGAGAACAATGCTAATGTTCATACAGCTCAGAAAAGCCGTACCTGCCCGAATTGCGGCACGATCCACCCGAAAGGAAAAAGTCCCGCATACTCCTCTACTTGCCACAACTGCGGGAAAAAAGGTCACTGGAAGAAGATGTGCCGGAGCAAGAGCAGTAGCAGAGGAAAAAACTATGACCGCCGTGGACCATCCAAACAGAAATCACAGTTTCATCAAAAAGGATGGAATAAGAGAAAAGGGACCCACGGTAACAAAGCTGTCCACCCACTTGAAATGACAAGTGATGAACATGCAACAAGTGAATTCAACTCACTAAAACTTGAGACTTTGACGTTTAACAGGGACCTGTTATTCGACAGCCTAACTGCTGATGTACGCGATGAGGTATTTGCCACACTAGCCGTAGACATTCCGAATAGACGAGGAGATCACACTCTCAAAGTGAAAGTTGATACAGGAGCACAGGGTAACATACTGCCTACCCGCATCTTCAAGCAGATTCATCCAGAATGGACTGATGGGGATGATACCGCACGCGAAGCTCTGATCTCCAGGAGCAGCACACGACTCTTAGCGTACAATGGTGCAGAGATTCCCCAGCACGGGACAGTGAACCTATCGTGTAGATACAAGAATGGGCAGTGGCACAAAACTACATTCTTTGTGGTTGATACTACCGGACCAGCACTCCTTGGTCTACCCAGTTCAAGGGAGATGGAACTGGTAACACTAAACTGCGCTGTGCAGGCATCAACACAGGCACCTGTAAGGAATACCAAGGACCTACAGACAAGGTATCCAGACAGGTTTGAAGGCATCGGCAAATTCCCTGGTGAATTTCACATTGATCTAAAAGATGATGCACAGCCGGTCATTCACTCCCCAAGAAGACTCCCCATCCACTTGAAGGAGGAACTCCAAGGAGAACTCAACAGGATGGAGGAACTTGGAGTTATCAGAAAAGTCACAGAGCCTACTGATTGGGTATCCTCAATAGCCCTGAGCCGTAAATCCAACGGAAAGCTTCGTGTTTGTCTTGACCCCAAGGACTTAAACAGGGCATGCAGAAGGACCCATCACAAGACACCTACACTTGAAGAGATCACCTTCAAGATGAGTGGAGCAAAGGTCTTCAGCAAACTTGACGCCCGTCATGGGTACTGGAGTATCGTCCTGGACAATGAATCCAGTCTCCTAACCACATTCAACTCTCCGCTTGGACGATACTGTTTCAAGAGACTTCCCTTCGGGCTAAATGTGTCGCAAGATATATTCCAGGCAAAGATGGACGTGATCTTGGAAGGATGTCCTGGTGTCATAGGAATCGCCGACATTGTAGTCTTTGGCTCCTCCGAAGTGGAGCACGACAACAACCTGCATAGACTCATGCAGAGAGCACGTGAATACGGACTAGTGTTCAACCTAGACAAGTGTGACATCAAGATCGCCTCTGTCAAGTTCTTTGGGTGCTACTATGATGCAAATGGCATCCACCCTGATCCTGAGAAAGTGGCCAGCATCAAGGCACTGTCTCCCCCTCAGAATGTGAAGGAGCTACAGCAATTCCTCGGAATGGTACAGTACCTTTCACCATTCTTTCCCCACTTAGCTGATCTGACAGCAGACCTCCGGGATCTCACCCGCAAAGACAGAGAATGGCAGTGGTCAAGTTCGCACCAGATGGCCTTCGAGACTCTCAAGAAGAAAGTTGAAGAGCTTACAACTCTGACATACTTCGACCCATTGAAGCCAACAGTCATCCAAGTAGACGCATCACAGAAGGGCCTAGGAGCCGCCCTCCTTCAGGACAACAAGCCTGTTGCCTTCGCGAGCAAAGCATTGTCCCCTACCGAGCAACGGTATGCCAACATTGAACGTGAACTACTAGCAGTAGTCTTTGGATGCACACGTTTCCACACATATGTGTTTGGATCTAGGTTTACTGTCGAGTCAGATCATAAACCTTTGGAGAACATCCAGCACAAGAATCTTGCTGACACCCCACCAAGACTCCAAAGGATGATGCTAAGGCTTCAACCGTATGATGTCCACATCATGTACCGTCCAGGAAGCACGATGCTACTTTCTGATGCACTCTCGAGATTGAGCCCAATCTCAGGACAGACCCTGGACATAGAGGAGACAATCCATGTCATACACTGCTCTGACACAAGGCTCCAAGAAATCAAAGAGCAGACCCTGCAAGACAAGACCATGAGTTTGCTTGCCACGACAGTGATAGAAGGATGGCCCGAACACGCACGGGATCTACCCAAGGAGATCAGGAATTTTTGGTCTTGCAGAGACTCCCTCTCTATCGAAGATGGCATTCTCATGAAGGGAGACCGGATCTTCATACCCCCACGGATGAGGAAGGAGGTCCTAGAGAAAATCCACATTGGACATCAAGGCATAGTCAAGTCGCAGGCATATGCACGTTCGTGTGTATTCTGGCCTGGCATAGACAAAGATGTGGAGAATATGACTCGCTCCTGCACTCAATGCCAAGCACACCAAAAAAGACAGTCTGCGGAACCACTCACAAACCATGAGGTACCCCAAGGCCCTTGGAAAGTTGTCGGTACTGACCTGTTTCACTTCCGTAACGACGAATACTTGATCATCGTGGACTACTTCTCTAAGATGCCGTTTGTTAGGAAATTACCTGCCCGGTACTCAAGTGTGGCTGTAATCCGCCTGACAAAGGCAGTATTCAGTGAGCATGGAATCCCAGAGAAAGTGATAAGTGACAATGGGCCACAATTCTCTAGTGAGGAATACAAGAGATTCAGCCAATCCTGGGGATTCACACATGTCACCTCTAGCCCACACTATCCCAGAAGTAATGGTCAAGTTGAGAGAGCAATACAAACTGTGAAAGCAACCCTGACCAAAGCTAGAGAAGGCGGCCAAGACGAGTTCCTAGCCATGCTCTCCATCCGCAATACCCCCATAGATAGCAAGCTTCCACCACCTGCAGAAATACTGTACAGGAGGAAGTCTAGAAGTGCACTTCCTGTGAAAGACACTCTGAACCGTGTCAACATACCAGACAACGATGAGATCCGCCAGATGCTTTGTGACCGTCAATCCAAGCAGAAAGAAAACCATGACTTACGCGGTACAAGGAAGCTGCCGAGCCTAGAGATAGGGCAACAAGCTACTATGAGGGACAGCAGAACAGGACTCTGGACACCGGTGGTCGTGAAGGACGTATGTGCCGAACCAAACTCCTACCTGGTACAGACCCCCAATGGGCACACACTGCGCAGAAACCGTAGTGACCTGAGAGACCTCGGTACCACAAAAATGCGGGTCCACTTTGCCCCCACCCCTGAAATCTTGACACCCCAGAAAAGCCAGTGTAAGAACACCCCTGACAAACCAGGTGTATACACTACTAGAAGTGGTCGCACTGTAAGACCACCAAAGAGGCTTATCACAGAGTAGCAAACACATACTCTGCCTTGTAAATACTGTTTTATGTGTTAAGAATAGCCCTTGTGACTATTCCATTTTTAACTGAAAATTATTTGTTTTGAGATGCATGAGGCAAAGCACTTCAAGTTATTCACATCTATGGAAAAAGGGAGAAGTTATGTGGTGTAAAATTTGAAACTTACTGACATAACGTGACAATATAACACCCAATTCTGAGATATACATGTTAGTCAGACCTGTTGATAGAAGTGCATATTGACTTCATGAGTTAACCGAATTTATGAAAGCTAATTCTTATGAGCATTCAGTTGTGATAATAAGCTATGTGTGTATACAATGTATGAAATTATAGTTCACTCTAGCTTCACCTGTAAATAGTATAGATTGAACTTTTGGCATGCTATAACATACTAGAAATGAGTAAAAGCTTTTCAATCTACGCATTTTGGAATTAGTCAAAAAATAATACAGTCTTTAATCAATTTTTATGTGTCAGTCACAAGAACAATACTAGGGATGTATGTGCATGCAATTATTCATTTTAGGCAATCAATTTACTTCAGACAATGTGGAATTGTTACATTACTGAAGATAATTGCTTTAACAACGGGTCACAAATAAATTGCTGACAACATGCAAGTTGCTATTCCATATAAATATATTGAACTTGCATATGACTTGTGTCACATTCAGTGGCAGATACTGTATAAATGTTACACGGTGTTATGATCAAGATACCAACTTGGCGTTCGTTGAATAGAATGTGTTTTCTAAAGTTGAGCGGTTATTCTGACTCGGTTAAAGACCTTATCTTCTTTGTTGAGAGAGGGGATGTTATGTCATGTACTAATTGACATATACTCGGATGTACACCAAATTGTAATACTGAGTGAAGAGGCTCAGAGACACTCATAGGCACAGAGCTACGTCAAGTATTGCTCCTAAATAAATGTCTCGTAACTGCTGAATCACGCCTGTCAAGGAATTATTCTTTGTGTCAAGGATGACAACATAACAACCATAGCCGGGGAACATTATGAACTGCAATCAAGGAAGAGGACAATCTAACAAGACAGGTAACAGAATAATGTATGTATTTGTTTGAAAGAGTAGGACTGAATTCTATCGCCACTTAACAGTTCATGCCTGTTTTTGCCGGTGGGGATCACCGGCTCTTAGCAAGAAGCCTGAGCCGACGGGAACGGGGGAGCTCGTGTGCAGGATACCGTTCGTTCTGTCGTGCCTATTGTAGTCTAGTATGTGCATAACTATACACAGCCCAGTCGCTGTGTACATGGTACGTCGCGACAGGGCTGTACTCGCACGACCACCAACCACTAGGAGAGCGACGTAATCGTATCACGATAGCTTTGACTTTTGATACTTACGATCATTTTTGTCACCTCAAACTCATCGAGTATACTCTTCAATATTTACTCTACATCTGATGATATTAGTATTCAAATGTACGCAATGAAACTTACCGAAATTGATCATCATATTCAGCATGTCCACACGGTACACAATCTTTCACGCCAGGCCAAGTTTAGATATCGGGTGGTCACGTGATGTGAATGCCCTTTCAAAAGGTCGCGCTGTCGACCGTGCTGCTACACTCAAGCAGCGTACGCACGGTTACTAGTATACAGCTATAAACTGTACTGGGCTTGGCGGCGGCCGGCTGCTGGCGTCTGGTCGGGCGAGGAACATTGAGCTCCATACCACGGTTATTGTGTAGCAGACGCCAAGGTTTGTTCGACACTTTCAACGCACACGCGCTCGCTCTGGAGCACATCCGGTAACGCATGTGCATAAGTCAAGGCGCCATTTTGAATCCTGCAACGACGAAGCCCGACGGTCAGGAATTGTGCCAGAAAGTGTCATTTATTTGTTCCACGGACTTATCGCAAGTGGTCTCCATGGACCCAGTGTGGCGAACTATTCTTCTATAATAGAAACATGCATTTAACATGAGTAAAAAGTATTCTGTTTAAAGGAGAAAAGTATACATGTTCCTAAGTTTTGTAGTTGTGTTGAGGTTCCTCACTTCGAGGCTGCATGCCGTGCTCGTCAGACGCTGTTTTCGCATAGCGTAACAGTGTCTGGTCGGGCTACTGAAGTTGTGAATCAATTCATTCTAACTGTTAGATCTAGATTTCTTCTGTAGGAAATAACTCAAGTAAGTTGTGACTTCTTACAGCTTTTATTGTATCTAGCAGGATTCCTACCTCAATCACAAAGCTACCAAAAATGGTTCTCTTCGAGAAGGTCAGATATAAATGACTGCTGTACCATGGAAAATGCGCCTTTGAGACAAGCAAAATCTAAACTACATGTACGTCGCCATTATTTTATGTCTAACGTTAGATAAATTTCTATTCCACACTTACATCATCCATCAGCATTATGATAATGTTTGGTCTCGTCTCGGCATGAAACCAGTTCGGCTGCTGACAGGCAATCACGAGGAATAGAAAGACGCTGAGAGACCATGCAGACGCCATGACGCCCAGTTACAGGTAGAGCATCGAGAAATCAACACAAGAAAGACTGCCCAACTCTGCTTTTCAGTAGTGTTTGTTGGCAGTAGAATCCCAGAACCTGCTCGGTCGCACGCACAGTAACCTCCCGTACCGTGTGGCTGGGGGTGGCAGCGATCAGCGAGGGTACGGGTAGCGATGCGATGGAGCCTGAATGGTGTCGCGTTCCCCTTGTCACATGACAAACAGCGCTTCGGTCACATGATCACATGATTAGATGACGTTTGCTCATTGCGTTCCCATCCCATCAATCTGAGTACTAAAAAGCGCGTTTTCAAATCAACTGTCCTCTAGATAATATTGTTATTACGTCATTATTCGGAAGGTTCGTTGTTTTGTAGGTTTGTTAATCCCAAAATGAAATATGTTGCGTTATTAGAAGGATTGTTAACCCAAAAAGGAAACAGAATAGTTATTCCGAGGGTTTGTTTACCCGAAGACGATAATAGGGCCTATAAAAGGTTTGTAGTGTCATAGTTTTGCTAGTGTACTCACTTTCTTAAACTTTTGGATTAACGAACTTTATTCCATGTTCCGATTAAGGAACATTTGGAATAACGAAGATTCTTATCATTTTGGGATAAATGAACCTTCGTAATAAGAACCTTATTTCATTGCCGGATTGACGAACCTTACGAAAAACTATAAGCTTCAAAAGAACGCCACAGCGTCATGCTTTTTTGAATTAACGAACATTTTTAATACTTGGGTTTGCCAGAATTTATGTGTTAAGTAACAACTAACCTTTAGAACAACGAACCTTATATCATTTCGGATTTACGTATTGTAATGATGCAAGTTCTCCTCAGAAACGACGCGTGACACCAGGGGGCGAACGAAGAGCAATGTGTTAACCATTTATGAAGCTCAAAATCCAAACTATAATTGTGACCCCTCCTATAGGCCCGGGGGGGGGGGGTGGTACCCAAAAGAGGGGGTACATAACTTCTTTATTATTGGATGAACCATATTTGGCACATGAGTAGAGCAACTCAAACTCTACATGACTCTACATGTGAACTTTCTCAAGGCCACCCATTGAGGGCGCTATTCACCAAAATATAAAGGAATACATTGAAAAAAATGCTAAAAACCTTCTTTTTTTTTTCAATTCCCAGTATATGTCTTTATTCTGGACCAATCTGAGACCTGTGATGCAATGTTTTGAATAGATACAAGTGATTATAGTTATCACATTTTCCATGATATCAGAATGTTAAGTTTGCAGATTGATGATAATTATTATGATAAACAGCTGGTACTAGAGGTAAAACTTGTGTGAAAGATTCAAAATGACAAGAAAACATCTTGTCACAAGATCAAAATCACAAGATAAGATGGTAATTTTTGAAAAAAAAAAACTTTTTTAAGTATCTCTCTTATAACTATCTATTGTTTGATGTCTATGTCACATGCAAACTAATGGGAAATGATAAATAGAACAGAATTTTAGGGTCATTCACAACCATTACTACTTCATGTTTTCTTAATTCAGCAAATTACAGCTGAGAAAACCCCACTTCATCCACTATTATATTATCCTGGAGAAAAAAAACCCCGCAAAATCTGACTGACATGGTTGTCAGCTTAAGGTTGCCAGAAATATCGGACGTTGCTAATGATATATCAAAGTGTTTGCAATAAAATTTAAGGAAAAGTCACCAAATTTGGTTGAAATTGGGTTAAGAACATTGTGGCAAATGAAAATATAGGAGGGGGCACAATTCCCCCCTTTTGAGGGGCTTTATCGGGTTCAGCGTCCGTCAATGAAGAGACAATCCCGACATGCTTCTTCCGCTATGTATTTTCGTATTCAAAGCGATCTGCATTTCGTTGTAACAGCTGAGCACATTTCTTTTGTTTTTTCTTTGTCACTGGCGCTCGGAAATCAATTCGCCCGTTTTGCTGCCGTATCTGCGAGGAAGTTTTGCTATCTCGCTTTATGTACACGCGTGCGTCTCGTGAAACCACTTTGAGTTTTGGAGTTTGTGATTTGTGTGCTGAGTAGTTGAATTCGAATGATGATGATAGTGGTTGTGAATGCTTGGCAAAGGACAAAATGATTATATTGATTAGCGATAGTTCTTTTGATTATTGTAATGCTGTCAAAGATTGTTTGCTTAAAGGGATGGTATACAGTTTTGGTAAAGATGCGGCTTCAGGATTACGTTTTTGATGACAATGCTTTGAGATAATGAGAAACCTCTTATGAAATATTAACGAGCATATGATTCTTAGAGGAATTCCAAGTTTATTTGATGAAAATTGGTTTTGAGATGGCTGAAATATCCCAAACAAAGCGATCCTGATAAAAGGCGGGACTCACCTTTTATTAGGGTCGCTTTGTTTTACTTTGCGTTTGGATACCTCAGCCATTTCAAAACGGATTTTCATCAAATAAACTGTGATTACCTCTTAAAATTGTATGCTCTTTCATATTTCATAAAGTAACTTCGAAATATCTCGCAACAAGTTAAAAGCTCAATTCTCACCTTAAGTAATACTATACAATATTATCATCTTGCCTGTCACCTTTTTTTTTTCCTTCCTGGTTATACGATGAACATAGCAACGACGACAACAACAAAAACCCTACCCTGATATGCCAAAAACCAGGAATTAGTGCTATAACAACCGATATAATATAAGTCTCTTGAGGCAACATTCTGACGACTAAGAAGAAAATTAGTGACAAAGAACACTAACTTGGTGATAATTTTCAAGAAAGACGAAGAACAATAACTTAGGACATGAGGGAATGAGTCGGTTAAACAAAATGATTCTCCTTATACGCGGATGCGCATTCATAAATTCAAGATTTGAGGATATTAATGACGTAATCAAAAAAATATTTTTTCTTTAAATCTCAGAGTCGATTTAACACCCGTGTCGTTCCCTAGGCTTGATATCGATTGAACGAGTAACTACAGCTGTATACGATAATCATAGCATTTTCTAATACTAGAACAAATTGCATAATTGTATTCGAATGAATTGATGGTTAATGACTGTTAATGGCCGTACCAATTTCGTCTCTTTCAAAGCATTAACTAAAGAAAGAAACAACAACTGTGTAAAATAATTTTCGATTGATGTAATATCGCCGGACAATCATAGTTTCACAGTAAATTTATGACAGGGGTACATTATCATATATTAAATGTATGGTACTTAGAAAATTTTTAATCGTCAGCATAGTCGGTGGAACAATTTGCGCCGGAGCGTATATTGTATCTTCGATGAATGTCGGCGGAGCGAATATCGGAGGAGCAAAATGTCGGCGGAGCAATTCCCGGAGGAGCAATGTCGCGGAGCATTGCCGCGGAGCATCATACTATAATTTGAGCAACGTTTGTCTGTTTGTCTGTATGTCTGTCTGTCTGTCTGTCAGTCTGTCTGTTTGTTCCTCTACTCCTCCCAGGTCCTTAGTCCGATCTCCATCAAACTTAGTGGGTGGATGCAGGTTGACAGCGAAATTGCCCTTGAGGGGTTAATTTTTGAAAAGGTCAAGGTCACTGGGGTCAAAGGTCAAATAACTAATCTTCGTCAGCTGCAATAATCAAACACTCGATAGAGGGTGCTATGTAGGCCTACTAATGGATTCCCCCAGAAATATAATCAGACACCCGATAGAGGGCGCTATGTATGCCTACCTATGGGGATTCTCAGGGTCCCGTTGCATAAAACTTTTTTAGCAACCTTAAAAAATTCAGGTTGGGATTTGCCCAACCTGAATTTTTTAAGGTTGCTAACCTAAGAATGTAAAATCTGTTGCATAAAAACTCTGGTTGGGAGCTTCCAACCGGAATTTTGTGAGTTCAACCGGAAAAAAAAAAAATCCGGTTGGAGTTTTATGCAACGGGCCCCAGGTGTACGCCTACTTATGCTTCCAGCAAGTTTGGCTAAGATCGGACCAAGGAGTAGCGCAAAACAGTTATTTGACCTCCGTTGACCCAGTGACCTTGACCATTTCTGGGGGAACCTCCATAGAGGATTTCTGGCACTCCACGGGTACATTGACAAGTTTGTCACAATTTTCGGAGCAATTGTCGGCGGAGCATGATGTATGTCGGCGGAGCATTTTTTTTTTTTTTTTTTATGTCGGCGGAGCATTATGTCGTGTCATGAGGCAGGGGGCCACAACGTATGTGCCTATTGGCAGCTCGCACTGTACTTAGTATTGTACCTTAGTATTATACTCTAGGATGGGGAGACTAGTTTTCAAAAGACACAATACGGCATACGGCACATGACAATTCTATTCATAAATCTTTGTATTATTATGATAAACACATTCCTTTTGTTAAAATAGCCAAAGTAGTACCAATTTACCAAAAAAAAAAAGAAAAAAAAAAAGCAGAAGATGATTCATCAGTTGTGTCTAACTATCGGCCAATATCGGTTTTACCAGCCATATCAAAAATTCTCGAGAAATTAGTGCATTGCCAGGAAGAATGACATCGTGAGAAGATGGAGGAAAAGAAGATAAGTAGATGAAAAGAAAGTTGATTTTTAGTAAGGTTATTTATTAAACAAAAAAGATTATTTATGGAAACAACAGAGATGTGAATAATTGTAGTTGTATTTTTTTTTGTTAATGGTAAAGGTTGATTTTATTGTGCAATAGTTAATATTTTTAATGTATGTTTGTATATTTGAATGTATTCATGATGATCCTTGTAAAATGTCCGCAATTCAGCCTCCTGGCTGGAAGAGATGTTATTCAAAGGGGATGGCTAGTAACTGATCATTGAGAATCAGTGGGAATGCTGGAGGATGATTGTTCCAATCCTTTTGGGATTCATTTAAGAGTACATTATATATCTATTGTTGTGTGAAAATTATTTGCTTCAGAATGGTCTCATATTCAAGTAATGTGCAGTTTAATGTTTCCAGGTTAGCGTGCCTGGTCAGTGACGGGGCAGTAATCTGCACATTACTTGAATATGAGACCGTGCTGAAGCAAATAATTGTCACACAACAGTAGATAATGTACTCTTAAATGAATCTCACAAGGATTGGAACAATCATCCCTCAGCATTCCCACTGATTCCCACTGATCGGTTACTAGCCATCGATCCCCTTTAATAAATATCTTTCAGTCAGTCAAATCAATCAAATTGGAAGTGGGTGGTGCAGGGCTGGCAGGGGTAGGAAGGGGATGCCATGATTAAATGGATGAGGCCTGACGGGAGCATTGAAGACTGATGGAGCACTGAGGAGGAGGAAAAGAGGGGCGGGGAAAGCAAAGGGGAAAAGAGGAGGAGGAAATGGAGGAGGAAGCTTGATGAGTAAAAAGGGAGAAAAGAAAAGGGGCAAGAAGTCCAAGCAATGCATTGACAAGACAGAATAGATAACTGGGGGCATGAAACAGGACAAACGATTGTCAATGGCAGAGACAGAGATTGAGTAGGAGTTCTAAGTCAAGGCTGAGTCTCATCTAAAATGGATGAAGACACAGAAAACTCACAACTGATATCCAAAACACCTTCCTCAGAGTAGAAAAACTTTTCGTAGACTTCATTTAGAAATTACTTTTGAACGACCACGAAAAAAAAAAAATACTTATTTTTTCTTCGAAAGGGAGAGAATTAAAGGAAGCACATCCTCCAATAACAACAAACAAGTTTTTAATGTCAGTGTTGTGAATTCCTCTGTTATAACCATAGTAAACAGGATTAATGTACTTCAGTTGCAGCTGAGAACCACAGAGTCATGAATTTCACAGAGAGCAGAGGAAATTTTGGCTGACATTACACAATGTGGTACAAACTTATTGTAGTCAATACCCACACAGTTCATAAATAATGAAGAAAGAAGAGAAAAGAAATTATTTCAGTAGAATGCTACTGGGATTTGTGTGGTTCAGTTTGATTATAGTGCATTCAAAGAATGTTATCAGGTTGTGGGCTTACGTGGAACATTGCAGTCTCTCCCGAGTCCATGTTTCATTGCCTATTCAAACAGCTATTATGTACCACATACAATAAAGCATCGACTACAGACTCAGAATATCAAAGAATCTTAGTGCACAATGGGCTGACAAAGTGTGATAAAAAAAACAAAACACCCGAAGCACTGAAAAATGACCTAGTCCCTACAATTTACTCCCCCACCCCCATTTAGAGAAACACACGATTGCTCGAGGCGAAATTATATTTAATTGACAAACAGATATTACATTCCTGACATCAAAACCTATGCTACAGCCTCCCCCCTGCTCTCGTCAGTGTAGACACTCTATGCAATGGTGATTATTTGTTTCCCTTGCTTTCTCCTCCTTTACAGCATTTGCGCCTGATATCAATATCCCATATTTACTCAGTGTCTAGCCAGTTGGCAAAGGTCTGTCTAATCAGAGGAGGGAGTTTCCAGGAATTGGAAGCAAACAGCTTCCCCATTATACAACTATTACAAGGATGATGTAGTCACTAACCTGACTGTGTGGGTGTTTCATTCAGAGAAGATACTTCATGCTGGGTTGCAGCAGTTTTCATGCTTAATTCATTATTTCCCTACTATAAAGTGACCCAAGTAGTCC
>CM067066.1:1235805-1278305 GCA_033980235.1 Diadema setosum
AACGAGCCACCACTTCCGCGTACGGTCTTTTTGGACTCCCGGTCAATGACTGGTTCTCCTGGTTGAACTGCCGAGATATATCACTATCCTCATTGGCAGTCGATGTGGTTGTGTCTTCTGTCATTGTCTCACTAGCTCCACTCATAGTTCCGCTGCATTCCTCTGTTTAGTTGCCCTGGCTGAACTGCTGAGATGTACCATCATTTTCATTGGCAGTCAATGTAGTCTCATCTTGAGCCGCATCTCTCACGATTTCCGTTGTGCTGTTATGGTTCTCAGTTTTCTTAGAGATCCAGTCAGGCGGTTGGGAGCCATAAAAGGGCTTTAGTCTGTTGAAGTGGACCACTCTGGGCTTCGACCTGGGACCCTCTTGTTTGCGGTATACGGCGTCACATAGTACGTTGACAATGTAAAATGGGCCATGCCAACTCTTCTGTAGTTTTGGCGACATTCCTTTCTTCCGTCGTTTGGTGTGCAGCCATACAGCATCACCTACTTTGTGGGTCTTGCCAGTTACATGTGCATCATAGCCACGCTTGTTCTTTTCAGCACCTCCTTTCAAATGACTCCGCGTGAGTTCATGAGTATATGCCATGTGGTCGAGTAGACGTTCGGTATACTCTGGATAGGTGGCTTCATCAGGAGTGGCTGTACGGCCCATCAGCAAATCCAAAGGGAGCAGCACTTGCCTGCCCATCATCAGTTCACAGGGTGGGTATCCGGTTGACTCATGTTGTGAAGAACGGTAAGCCATCAATACGAATGGAAGGCATTCATCCCAGTCACGCTGGTTATCAGCAACTGTTTTTGCCAGGAGGTCCTCAAGTGTTCGGTTGAAGCGCTCCACCATTCCATTACTTTGGGGATGGAATGGGGTCGTCCTCATCTTTGAGGAACCCATGACTTTGCACATGCTCTGGAACAGTGCAGCCTCAAAATTTCTGCCCTGGTCAGTGTGCACTTGAAGGGGGACCCCATACCTGCACACAAATTCCTCCACGAATACCCTTGCGACTGTCATAGCGCCGATATTGTAGATTTGAAGTGGTGGGATTCTTTCTCGCTTCACAAACAACACATAGACGGCACCACAGTTCCACATCACTCTGCATGTGTGGCCAATAACATCGTCGTCTAATTCTATCCAAAGTCCTCTTTGCCCCCATGTGAGCAGCAAACTTGGTATCATGTGCTTCCTGAAACACCTTCTTGCGCAGAGCCTCGGGCAAGATCAGTTGGAAGTGTGTTTCTCTGCCACTGTCCGATTCCCAGCGGCGGTAGAGGACACCCATTCTCACTTCAATTCTATTCCACTGACTCCAGAGGGACTTCACCCTGGGACTATGGCACGCCACATCATTCCATGAGGGACGTCTTCCATCTTCTTTCCACTTCAACACAATTCTCAGCTCAGGGTCCTGACTCTGTATAGTTCTGAGATATGAAGGTGCCCACTCTTGCTCCTCTTCCTCTAGCGCCTTGGCCGGACTGATGTCTACCTCTTCTCCTCCCACCGCTTTGCAATCGATGGCAGCAGCACGGACCCTGTCATTGACTACACTCCGGTCTTCTGTATTAGTACCAACTGATACGAAGGAGGTCTGGGCCACATCTTTCTCCTCAAGGCGCTGACAGCCTGCACAATCACCGCAAGGTCTTCTAGAAAGATTGTCGGCATTGCAATGGAGCTGACCAGCTCTGTGTTCAATTACGATGTCATAGGTTCCCAAAATGTCTAACCATCGCGCAACTTGGCCTTCGCTGTTTCGAAAGTTAGTCAGCCATCGGAGTGCTCCATGATCAGACCGAATGGTGAATTTCCGCCCATAGAGGTAATGATGAAAATGCTTGACACCACTCACTACCGCCAGCAGTTCTTTGCGAGTAACACAATATCGCCTCTCCACCTTAGTCATTGATTTACTGTAGTAGGCTATGACTCGTTCCTCTCCTCCTTGCACTTGTGAGAGAACTGCTCCAAGGTCATTAGCACTGGCGTCAGTGTCTACAATAAATGGATCATCCACTGTAGGGTAGGACAGTATGGGGGCACTTGTCAGTACGTGTTTCAATCTTGCGAAGGATTCCTCGCACTCCTCAGTCCAAACGAAGGACTTGTCTTTCTCTGTTAGTCGGTGGAGAGGACGAGCAATTTCTCCAAAACCCTTCACAAACTTCCTGTAATATGAACACAGACCTAGGAAACACCTGACATCATGTACACTCTTGGGAGTAGACCACCTGGCGACAGAGTCGACTTTGGCAGGGCCTGTTGCCACACCATCTGCTGAGACTACATGACCCAAGAAAGGGACCTGTTTTTCTAGGAGGATGCACTTCGTTGGGTTGAGTTTCAATCCGGCGTGGTGGAGTCTCTCGAAAATCGTGTCGAGTCTGCTGAGCTGGTCAGCAATGCTTGTGCTGTACACTATCACATCGTCGAGGTACACCTGGCAAATTTTTCCTATTTGATCATCCAGTACTTTAGTCATCAAACGCTCGAAGGTGGCCGGCGCATTACACAGTCCGAATGGCATCACTCGAAATTGATAGGGACCATATGCTGTAGTAAATGCAGTCTTTTCACGATCTTTTGCTGTCATCTCTACCTGCCAGTATCCACTTTGCAAGTCAAGAGTTGAAAACCACTTGGACCCGGACAACCTATCCAATGAGTCATCAATACGTGGAAGGGGAAAGGCATTTTTTGTTGTCACTGCATTTAATTTCCTGAAGTCCACACAGAACCTGGTAGAACCGTCTTTCTTTTTCACCAACACTATTGGTGAGGCCCATGGGCTCTCCGACGGCTCAATTACACCACGTCCTGTCATGTCTTCGATCTGCCTTGACTCGTCCTCGCGCTGGTGTACTGGAAGCCTTCTTGCTCGTTGACGAATGGGCGGAGAAGGTCCAGCGTCGATTTGATGCTGAACCACGTTCGTTCTTCCAAGATCACTTTTGGAACTAGAAAACACATCTGCATGCTTATTCAATAATTCCGCGAGTAAGTGCTTCTCCTCTTGATTGAGATGTGTGATAGTCTTGTTCCACACGTCCTCCAGATGCCTAGGTACTTTGAATCCTTCTTTCTCGACGTGACTCCCGACGCTGCTTCCTTCATCTGACACATCTCTGCACAATTGGACATCGCCAACTCCTTCACATTTTCCTAGCTTCATCCCTTTGTAAAGTTTCACTGAACTACTAGACAAAGTCAGAAGACGGACAGGAAAGTCTCTACCAGCTGATTTTACAACTGGATCGACTACAAGTTTGCCTTCACCCTTCCATGTGTTAGATGTTTCTAACATGAGGTTTGTGTCAGGCAACTCACTTTCCATCTCTCCTTTGACAACCATTGCGCTCAGTGGAGGCAATATCACAGTTTCGCTCAGATTCACTCTGCAACAAAGGGGGCCAGAAACAGGACCTTTTCTCGAGCATTCCATCCATTAATCTCGGCCGCCACTTCGAAATGATGGAGGTAAGATTCAAGTGGTTCCTGTCCAGTGAAATTGCCTGGCTTGTACACAGATCTGTTACAAGCACCAGCCGTTAGAGTTTTCTCAGGGAGGAAGGTTGTCCGTTCGTCTCGTGCATGTCCCATTGACATATTAATTCTTGGAGTCGACTCCCTTTCTTGCATCATGATGCCCCTATGACGGGAAGACGCAAAGCGTGAATTTCTCACCGGAGAAAGAGATGACGCACCGTGCGTCATGCATCCACGCTGGAAACAGGCTCCTTCGTGAGTTAGGGCCTGTCCTTGTTCTTCTTGTGTAGCGTTGGGTTGTTCTCGCAAACCTAGCTGGGAGGGCAGATCGGGAATTAGATTTTGCTCGTCACTCTTGTGGAACGTAATATGCGTTGGATCGTGCGCATCGTTTTCATGAAGCGCACTGTGCGTCGAATTTGAGGCATCGTGAAGAACGCCTTAAGCGTCGAGCTTGCGCACCGTGCGTTGAGAACGCTTTCTCCATTGGTTTTTGCGTAGCGCTCTCGAGTAACGCATTGTGCGTTGGTCTTGGTGTGGCATTCTCGCGTAATATCTCGTCCGTTAGTCTAGGCGTAGCGCGTTTCCGGAGGAACGCATCGTGCGTTGGCCCTGGCGCAACACTCTCCAGTGACGCATCACGTATCGGTCTTCGCGCAACGCTCGCGAGCAACGCATACGTCAGTCCTCGCGTAGCAGTCTCAGTTGACGTCCCGTGCGTCCGTCTTTGCGTAGGGATGTGGATGAACGCATCATGCGTTGGTCCTTGCGTAGCGGTCTCGTTTGATGTCTCGTGCGTCCGTCTTTACGTAGGGATGTGGATGAACGTATTATGCGTTGGTCTTTGCGCAATGCTCGTGAGGAACGCATCATTCGCCGGTCCTTGCGTAGCGGTCTCGTTTGATGTCTCGTGCGTCCGTCTTTGCGTAGGGATGTGGATGAACGCATCATGCGTTGGTCCTTGCGTAGCGGTCTCGTTTGATGTCTCGTGCGTCCGTCTTTGCGTAGGGATGTGGATGAACGCATCATGCGTTGGTCTTTGCGCAATGCTCGTGAGAAACGCATCATTCGTCGGTCCTTGCATAGCGGTCTCGTTTGATGTCTCGTGCGTCCGTCTTTGCGTAGGGATGTGGATGAACGCATCATGCATTGGTCTTGGTATACTGTTCTTCTGGATGAACGCATCGTGCGTGGATCTTCCCGTAGCGCTCTCGAGAAATGCATCGTGCGTCGGCCTAGGCGTGTTTCAGGTTAAAGTACCTTTCATATAACTAACACTGTGAGACTTACTCGCCCCAAAGTGCTCTCATGTCTTAGTAATCATGCAATTAACTGCAATCAGCACCCCCATACGCATAGCGACCAGCAGTCCCATACGCATAGCGTAATCGGGCTTCGCATTGAAACATTCAGGATCATGACAGATTTAGTATCGCAGGGTAAATGTCAACTTAAAATCCCATAAATTCTTCAATTTGAAGACTTACCAATTAAGTTGAAGTATTGAAAACAGGCTTCGGGCAACGTTTGGTTCTGCCTATAGTCCCTTTCTGTTCGAATTGATGACTGAATGTGACTCGGTCGACAGGACCTTAGGAGAGCTACATACAGTACACTGAATACTACAGCCAGTGCCTGCGAACACATCGCATGCACACAAATTTCAAATCCATGAACGGATAAGATGTTTGTGTGCGCATGCGCTGGCCATGGTATCCAGTGTATGTAGCTCTCCCAAGGTCCTCTCGACCGAGTCACATTCAGTCATCAATTCGAACAGAAAGGGACTATTGGCAGAACCAAACGTTGTTCGAAGCCTGTTTTCAATACTTCAACTTAATTGGTAAGTCTTCAAATCGAAGAAATTTTTGGATTTTAAGTTGACATTTACCCGCAATACTAATTCTGTCATGATCGTGAATGCTACAATGCGAAGCCCCATTACGCTATGCGTATGGGGCTGCTGGTCGCAGTTAGCTATGCGTACAATAGGCTGCACGCTGCTGGTCGCAGTCAGTGGTTTCGTACAATATTTATCGACGCTGTACAGCGTCGGCTCTGGTACGAAACCATTATTGCATGATTACTAAGACATGAGAGCACTTTGGGGCGAGTAATTCTCACAGACAACGTACTTCAACCTGAAACACAAACCAAGACAAGGAAATTCAGGGAAGCTTTTGAGGTACCAAAACTTTTTATTATCTTTAACGTCAATATCTCAATTCTTTATTGATCAACAGTCTCACATGTCACCAAATAATCAAATAATCACAATCGACTTGTCATACAAACCAGATTCGCGTAGATTTATCCCGATTATCACAGCTCAATCTCTGTCTCGATTGCCTGTCCTAGTTTGTCACCCAGCCGCTCTCTTAACGTAGGCGGTAGCAAACTACCCAACCGTTACAATATACAGGGTGGCCCAAAAAGAACGGAACGTCTAAGATCTTTAATTTTAGCACTATTGTTTCTGATATGTCATTATTTTGCATACTATTGGATAGGGCATTCTTTTTCCAATAGAATGACACCAAGTTCTTTAATTTTGGTTAATGTGTTATAATTTCAACACCATTTTCGTCAACCCTTGCGATTTTCAAAATGTGATCATTTTGCACTCTCAGAGATACCGAAACCAGCGAGAATTCGGCTTGCCATAGAACCAGTAACATTCACAATGTGCGGAATGTGGGACGGACGGTGTTATTGTGGTCAGGCCGTCTCCTTCACAATGGTAACGGACAATGACAATCATATTCCACACATTGTGAACGTTACTGGTTCTATGGCAAGCCGAGTTCTCGCTAGTTTTGGTGTCTCTGAGATTGCAAAATGATCACATTTTGAAAATTGCAAGGGTTGACAAAAACGGTCCTAAAATCATAACACATTAACCAAAATGAAAGAACTTGGTGTCATTCTATTGGAAAAAGAATGACCTTTCCAATAGTATGCAAAATAATGACATATTAGCAACAATATTGCTAAAATTAAAGATCTTAGGTGTTCCGTTCTTTTTGGGCCACCCTGTATATTAGGTCTGTTGTATCACAAAACATCCTACCATATAAAATTTTCGCAATAAAGCATATAAAACATGAGATATCAGTGTTTTTCTCAATTAATCGTAACTGTAGACGGTTTAGTCTGGAAACATTTTTATCATAACCATTGTTCACATTTGTGTATTTGCCGATTATACGGATTCAACTTTTTACAGTGGTTGTTTCTATCCCTAACTCACTTTAGAACTGTTCTAAAGCACTAATGCTGGGTTTTTGTTACATCTGTGAATGGTAAATTATGTCTTTAAGCTTGAGGGAGAAATGTAGCTGTTTGGTTGTGATCGGTATTTATATTATGATGTGGTTGGCATGACGAACCTATCTAACATCTCTGGTGAAGATCAGAAGAGCAAAATATGATACTACAAGGACGCGGACTTCAAGGCCAGTGCTCCTTTTGAGCCCAGTCTGACATTAACTCCTTCCCGATATATTTCAGGCATAAACAGTAAGACGAGAGACGATGGCACTCATCTCCCGATGAACCATGGTTTCGATTTCGTCGGACATTTCCTGCCATTCACCAACAGTTTTGCCTGTGATGATACTGGGGTAAGTTGTTTACAATTCTTTATTTGTACTGCTGACCATAAAATGGACATATGGGACTACTGCCCCCTGACTAATTTGCCTTCTGGAGACAGGCAATCGGACAATCATTGCCTTCGGAACCTAGTTTTCTCGTTAATCATCAGATGTTACTCCAAGTGGGAGCAGTCAAGTCTAACCAAGAAGGTAGTAGGCCAGCATAGTACCTCCTTGGCTTTATAACCAGTCTGTTATATCCCACGGACTCCGCTAGGAAATGCTGTCCACGAATTGATCAGGAATTAACTGGCCTAATCGCAACTCGTAACCAATTCTATGAAAAAGAGACCGGGTGGGGGTGGAGGGGGGAGGTGGGGAATAGTGCCCATTAAATTGCACAGATATAAATTCTATCACCCTGGCCATAATCCATGCCAAATTTGGTAAAAATCTGACCATACGTTTTCAAGAAGAAAGTGAAAATGTGAAGACTGGCCTAATTTGGTCTCTTCCCTCCCCCGATCTGCCACATACTTTAAACTACAGTCATTAATCTAAATTACACACAGCACTAGCTTAGTTTTCCACTTAGTTTGACAGAAGAAAATTTTATTTTGTACTCAGATTCCTTAAAATGGGGGGGGGGGGGGTTATCGGTCTCCCGCCAAGACCAACTCGAAGCTGCCTTCATCAATATTAACTTAGCTCTATCATTTCTGGTTCTACAGAGAAGAAGATTCTTTTTTTAAAGATTCCTTAATTTTGAGGGGTTTGGACCCCGGGGGGAGGGGGCATGGTGCCTATTTGAATAAAGTAAGATCTTATGCCCCTGGGGATGCTACTTTCTAAGTTGGGTGGACATTCGCCATGGGGTTGTCAAGAAGGAGATGAAAATGTAAAAAGTGCAGGCCTGCATACAACAGACAACGGACACCGGACGACGAGTGATCGCAGTCAAGCCTTTGGCTCAGGTGAGCTAAAATACTAAGAAGCGCGGTCCTCGTCTAACAACACGGTGCCCCCTTGCCCCTCGATAATGGTACTTTCATCTGACGCTTGAAGACTCAAAAATCACGTGATCTGGCAAACATGTTTTACATTTTTACTGTCGGTCCGTTTTGAATTTCATTGCACAGCGACTTATGGATTTCCCCAATGTCGAGAAATGTTTCCTGTTCAAGAAGGACACCATCGTAGCCCAACCGTTCAATCACACCTACCTCTCCCAGACCTTCGTCAACGACGCACTTTCGTTCATCGCTGACAATGTCGATAACCCGTTCTTCTTTTATTTCCCGCTCGCCCAACCACACGTGTCGCTGTTCGCATCGCCTCCCTTTGTAGGATCTTCGAAACGAGGTGCGCCATAATTATAGGATGAAATATAAATCTTATACAGTGTATAGATATATGTTTTATGTGTGTGTATACAAATATAAGATATTATGGAAGTGCTATTGAGATGGTGGAGATAGAACATGATTGAATTATTACATGATTATTATCATTTTGACGTTTGTGTTATCCATGTATATTATTTGAAAATGAAAATAAAACAGGAATGAATGAAAAAAATAATGAAATAATGGAGATTTGAATAAAAATGGACCATAACTTTACAAAATACTGAAAACGGGTGCCAGTACAATGATTATCATCATAATGACCCTGCATTATGAACCAAAAAACAATTGCCAGACGTGAGTTTAGGCAAATTCTAAAGGAGCAGATTCTAAGCTTTAAAATGATGTTTAAGTCAATTCAGATGGACTTACCTATAACCTAACTAAATATGGGAAAGAAAGCACACACTCTGAAAAAAAAAAGGTGTACCGAGAAAAAAGGCTGAGGTATTAGGGTCTATTCAAGCACTTAATCTTACCAAGCCGCGCTATGTGCTATGAATGGGACCAAAAAAAAAGTTTCTAAAACTTCATATAGCAACGACAATGGATTATCAGATTATGCTGAAATTCAGCTCTAGCATGCTATATCAATACAATACTTCCATTTGTAATTCAAACTTTCAAAGCAGTCGACCCATCCATTCAAAAGCTATCAGAGTTGAAAGTAACTAGAGTGTAAAGGATTTTTGATAAATCGAAAGAGGCCTTCACACTATTCTACGAAAAGTGTTCCATATCTCATTTTCCCCAAACTTTAGAATAAAGTAAAAGATCTGTGATTTGCTCTTTCAGAATAAATGAAAATCCCAAAATTGACTATGATAGGCTGACCTTTTTCACCTATTTTGAATCCTCCATAAAATTTGGGAGTGCGACTCATTGTTGGTTTTGTGATGCACGGTCACATCATTGTGACCCATGCTTGGAATTCTCGAAGAGAAAGAGTAGCATCCTCCAAGATTATTTCGTCAAATTTCCCAGTTATTGCAATCTTTCTGCATGCCTATTTCAGATACCATGCTTCATAAATACACCCCCCCTCTCCCTTTCTCTCTATCGGTAGGAGAATACGGCGACAACATCAACGAAATGAACGACGCCGTTGGGCAGGTGCTGCACGCCCTCGAGGAGCACGGCCTGGCTGAAAATACCCTGTCTCTCTTCCTCTCCGACCACGGACCACATCCAGAGTACTGCGCCCATGGCGGGGACGCGGGAATCTTTAAAGGTACGTCTGTATAGGCATCTGCTCACTGAAACAAATTTATTTATTTATTTCTACATTTCAAAAATAATATCATGCATAAGACTGAGTTTGTGACTAAGCTTAACTTAAAAAATCCAAGACTTAAGGTAATCATCTTTCCTGTCCGCTTTTAAAGGAGCTCCCCATATTTATTCAGTTGATTACGTATCATCACGAGTACAAATTCATCCACAATCATTTGGTGATGGGGTTCACGAAGTTCGTCTCGAAAATACCAAAATCATTATGATCAGTCTCCCAGCCCCTCCCCATTCTCTCTGCTACTCTCCTCTTCCTCAATAAGAGTACAAATGCATTGTCTGCCATCATGGTCATTGTCATATCCCATGTGGTATATAATCATGTAAACTGTTAGACATCTACATGATGTGATAGTACTATTTACAGCGGTGTAGGCCTATGCACAGTTGAATACATGTGCTCCGTGTTGCAGGCAAAATACTTTACGGGTAGGGGTAGCTCTTGTTGACGTACCAGGGATGCTACTTTTTGATTTTACCGACATTCAGGTTACAAGTCCAACACCTGGGAGGGTGGCGTTCGGGTTCCTTTCATCGCCTACTGGCCAGGCACAATCAAGCCACGAAAGTCGGACACACTGGTCAGTTCACTGGATATCCTGCGCACCTTGGTGGATCTCGGCGGAGGCTCCCTTCCAAGTGACCGCCTGTACGACGGGGAGATCATAACGGACGTCCTCCTCAACGACGCGCCATCGCCGCATGACGCGCTGTTCTACTACTGCGAGGACCGGCTAATGGCAGTTCGATCTGGCCCATACAAGGTTCATTATTACACACACCGCGTGCAGACTACCACAACATTTGCCACCCAGTGCGCGGCTGACGGACTCCCGTTACGGCATTACTCGGACTGCGAGCAATGCTACGGCTCCTGCGTGTCTGCCCACAACCCACCCCTTGTCTACAACATTGAGAATGATCCCAAGGAGACCTACGCACTTGATTCCAACTCTGATCTGGTCCAGCAAGTCTTAGCGGACCTCCAGGACACGGTCGAGAAGCACCGCGCTTCAATGATCCCCGCAGATCCGATTCTTCAGGACGAGGACCCGGAC
This sequence comes from Diadema setosum, assembly GCA_033980235.1. Taxonomy (NCBI): domain Eukaryota; kingdom Metazoa; phylum Echinodermata; class Echinoidea; order Diadematoida; family Diadematidae; genus Diadema; species Diadema setosum. Next base: position 1,246,652 of record CM067066.1, read on the forward strand.
GGAGCCAACATTCCATGTTGCAACCCCGACACTGGGTGCATCTGTAACTACGGACCCGTGGACGGCCCGTACAACTAGATAGAGAGATGAGGAAGGTGTTCTTACTTTGGCCGCAAAAATATTTGGGGGAGAGTAACCTACCCTTACAAAAAGGAAAGTGTTGTGGTAATACCACATGATCAGTAGGATATCCACAGGATATACCACATGAATACTCCTGCGATATTTGGGACATTATCACAGGACAGATACCACGGGATAGCCACACAATATTACTTCAATAAATACCACAGGAAATACCATACACTATACCTCTGCACTATCACTTACCATGCACCCAGTATTAAAAAAATACAAATCAAATAAAAATACATGTACTGAAATCAATTGAATTGAACTGCAATCTACTGCATAGATCGAAAACAAAATCTGGAAGAACCAATAGCCATATATCCAAGAATTTAAGTGATAGGCGAGTGGTGATTTGAGGGATTAAAACATACTGATTTAAGGTAGTTGTCCCTAACCTGTCCTATAGTCCAGGGCCCTGTTCTATCAAAAGATATAATCGATTTTAGATTTCCTTACCACACAGGCTGCCATAGACTTATGATAGAGATCAACTTTGTAATCAATTTTAACTCTTCATAAAACAGGGCCCTGATATACATGATATATAGGCCTTCAACTTCAAATAACAAGTCTCATGTCCTATACGTAGGTACCATCCTATTCCTACATAGGTCTAAAATAATTTAATAGTCATTCTATTCCTAGAGAGTCATTAGGTGTTTCAATACATGTTATACATAGGCCATTTAGTTGTAATGCATTAAGACATGGTTACTAAGTAAATAACATTATTATTAGAATATCAAACTACCTTTTCATAACAAAATTTATGACATTGGGAATAGCATAATAATATTAGACAATTTCTGATTAAGTACAAAGTAAGTCCCAGCATACATTCTTTGAATTCAAGTCTTTTATATGTATTTCCAAAATTTAAGATTTCTTTTTATGAATATTCATGAGCTATGTAAAATATGTACCACAGGAGTACCACAGGAAATGCTGTACATCAGTGCTCCCACTTACCATCCAGCTTCAAATCAGTTATGGTCTTGTTCATCCAACTGGTACTGGCACGACTTAATTCCAGTATGGTCTAGGTAACTGGCATTAAATCTTGTACCATATAAGATATAAGATTATCTCACGGATGCCACAGCTGGCTAATATTCACATTACCGCATGAGCCTGTGGTACATTACCCATCTGGTACTGTGGTATCAGATATTCTCACAGTATTTTGGTAACATCTGGTACCACAGGATATATTGCATTACCACATAGCTTGGTAATACTGTAGGAGTGTAGGACATGTTAAGTAGGCCTACTACTAAATCGATTGTTATAATTCACAACATAACTCATCTATCAATTAAATTCTGAAATATGTTTTTTTTTTTTTTTTATTCCAGTTGGTACTGCTTTGTGGTATTGTCCTGTGGTACTAGTAGTCCTGTGGTATTTCTCTGTGGTACTTTCAACTGTATTTTGTGTGGTTTTGCTGTGTGGTACTGCCGTGTGATATTGTGTGGTGCTCCTGTGTGTTACTGCTGTGTGGTATTGTCCTGTGGTAGTCCTGTGGTATATGTCCCAAAATAATAATAATGATACGTGTAGCTATCTGGTTTTTATATAGCGCATTTCACACTCGTTAAGTATCTCAATGCGCTTTACAGACTAAAACATCACAGGAATATCATGTGGTACTTTCTCCTGTGATCTCTACCTGAGCGAGTTCAGGCCAGCTTCGACGTCTTATCATGCTATCTCCACCGAAATCTTGCAGTCTGGACCCTCTTCCAACTTGGCTGCTCAAAGAGTGCCTTGATGAGCTGCTTCCGGTTCTAAAAAAACATTATTAACACACACCCATCATTGTCATCGGGTATAGTTCCAATACCATTCAAGACATCTCTTGTTTCCCCTCTGTTGAAGAAACCGAATCTAGATCCCGTCTGCTTGATCAATGATCTACTGATTACTGCAACTCCCTCCTTGCCGGCCTCCCTCTTTATCACATATATTCCCTCTCCGTATCCAAAATTCAGCCGCTATATTAGTCACTCTTAGTAGGAGACATGACCATCGATATCTCCTCATCTATTTAAAGTCCTCAAAACTCATCTGTTTAATCAGTTGTATTTTTTTTTAGGCGCACACAGTCAGTTATTAACTTTGTATCACTGTATCATATGTATTGTTTTTTCTGTTATTCTTCTTTTGTGACTGTAATTTTGGTTTTGCATTGTTCTCTAGTGCTATGTGTTTTCTAGTCTTTTTGTATGAACAGCACCAGTGCGCTTAGAAACACCATTATAAAGCGCCATATAAATGCAATTACTACTACTATTATTGTTTTTTGCTCTGGTTTTGTTTTGTGATACTGTATGGCTTTGCTGTGTGGTATTGCCCTGTGGTAATCCTGTGGTAGGACTTGTACTGTCCTAAATACCACAGGAATATCCTGCGGTATTTTCCTGTAGTACTTTATCTCCTGTTACATTTTCTTTGGTTTTGCTGTGTAATACTCCTGTGTGATATTTCTGTGTGGTACTGCTGTGCGGTACTGTATGGTTTTGCTGTGTGGTACTCGTGTGTGGTACTGCTGTGTGGTATTGTCCTGTGGGAGGTAATCCGTGTATATCATAGGGTATACATTACCACACGGATACCACAGCTGATGGCTTTTGTCATTACGACATGAGTCTATGGTACAATACCCATGGAGTCATATGGTGTTCAATATGCTCACTGAATTTTGTAAAAATTGTAGTAATAGTTTTAATACATATACAACATGAGCAAATCTCTGTCATTCAGTAGGGTTACAGCTCGTTATTCCGAAGGTTCGTTATTCCGAAGGCTCTTCAGTCCGAAGATTCCTTATTCCGAAGGTTCGTTTTTCCGAATTTCATTTTGTGATGAACAAATCGTCGGAAAAACGAACCTTCGGAATAACGACACAAATGTTCGGATTAACGAACCCTTTTTCATTTTCGGATTAACGAACCTCTAGGTATAGGGAATTTGCGTGTTTCGGATTAACGAACCTTCGGAATAACGAACCTTCGGAATAACGAACAGCACCCATTCAGTAGATATGAGGACATCTCACTAAACTGTATCTTTGATGTTTAATGGTGATAGGTGTAATATTATCTATTATTGTTTCGAAATCTCATTGACACTATATAATGTGCATCGCGAAAAGGGGTTAGTAAATGTAGTACTTTACCTAAATAATTGGTTTACATATTTATCTCGGTCCTCATGGAATTTCGCCCTTATTTATATTTTTTAAGTCTCATGAACATAAAGCAGTGTAAAGACTGTGTACTCATCTTTCCTAGCAGTGAATTTAGGAATTGAATGGAAACCGAAAATATATAATCTGCACAATGTATATCAACAAGACACACTGGCAATGTACAGAGGATAATAGCATTTCAAGGGCATGTTCACAAGAAAGAAGATGCTTTTAGAGACACTACCTTATTCATCAAAGTCTTCACGGTGATCATATTAATGCAGGAAAAGTTTATCAACTTTCTTCTTTGAAAGTCCCATCACAAATTGAGCAAAACAAAAACCAACAAAAAAACCTCCCAAATAGAATAAGAAACAAAAAGAAAAAAATAGAAGCAGAAAAAAGAGAGAAATACTTAAGGGTGTTTTATTTTTAATTCTATCTGCAGAAATATGATTTCTATAAGGTTGCAACTATGCGTGCATGCAAGGTATTTTTCGTGACTATTCATGATCAGTTCTTGTAAGTTCTGTCTGGTGTATTCAAAGTTAAGCTCTTGATATCTTTTCCATTTTTCAACCTTCGCCTGTCATTTCATATTCTTTTGAATAAATTCCATCATTGCTTCTGGGATGTTTGTGGCCTCAGATCACTATGTCCAGTGAAATTTTCAATATACAGGAGAGAGAGAGGGGGGGGGGGTGCACGTCACGAGACCGACACCCACTGGTCATACAACCCACGAGTCGTACAGCCCACGAGTCATACAGCTCACAAGTCATACAGCTCACTTATAAGTCATACAGCCCATTAGTTCGACACTTATAAGCTAACTGGAAGGCCCACGAGACCGCCACTATCTGTCGAACTCGTGGGCGGTTTTTACCTATGAATGTCGAACTCATCGGCTTAATTTATTTGCCTAGTGTCGAACTCATGGGCTGCCTATGACTCGTGAGCTGTATGACTAATTATGGACCTGTTTTCAATGTCGAACTCGTGGGATGACTCGTGGATGTCGGTCTAGTGGGATGACCCCGAGAGAGAGAGAGAGAGAGAGAGAGAGAGACAGAGGGGTGGGTTGGGGAGAGAGGGGTGGGGGAGGAGAGAAATTTGGTGGCGAGGTGGCTCAGTCTGGCTTGAAATGTAATGGTTCGGATTCGAATCCCCTTGACTCTAACAGAGCAATGTTGTGTGCAGGTTCCATGACATTTATTTTGCTTCTGCGACAATTGCTCCCGTGAAATATCTGCACGCTAAGCCAAACATAGATTCTACCCACAAACATAAACTAATCCTATAATCATCACAATCACATCACATCACATCACACTTATCACAACCTTATCACAACCTAAAACCTTATCACAACCCTAACCCTAAGTCCTGGAAGAAAAGAAGAGTTTGTTCGCAAAAACCGATAAGTCCATTTTTTAGGATTTTGAATTACGGTCTCTGTCATAGATAAAGTACAAAATAATACCTTTTAAATGATATATTGGTCACTACATATTGTAAAGGTACATTTTTGAAGTTATGGTCAAAAGAAGCAAAAATTTTCTTATTATTCTCTTTATTTTTCTTGACCTTTAATCGAAATATCTCCATTTGGCAAATATGGACTTATCGGTTTTTGCGAACAAGCTCTTCATTTGTGTAAGACCGTATAGCAATAAATTGTCGCAGGTAAGATCGTGTCACCGTGTATGGAGGTGTTTGTTTCCTGAAGAAGGCAGAGGCCGCTGAAAATTTGAGTCGAATAAACTTATTCTTTATTGGCAAAAAATGCATTACCAGTTTATTTCATAATTTATATCTATCTATACATCTATATATATACGGCTACGCACAGGAGATTGAAGAATAAACGGCAGTCAGAGAACATTAAAAAACAGCAGACAATCTTTAATCATGTGACAACTTTTTTGACCTTAGCTCTTTTACTTCCTAATTTCATGCTATTGCATGAATCAAAATTTATTCAAAATGATTAACGCAAAAAGAAAATGATTTTTTTTTTCATAATTTGTTCTTGATACATTAAAATGGGCTTAAACTCTACACACGTAAATAAAATTGTCTGTAAATCGTGGATCACTGTTTTCGTTTGTTTGACAGTACAGGGCTATGTTTGTCTCCGTGTGTTCTGTGAGAAGGGTGTGTTTGTATGTGTGTGTGCGCGCGCGCGCGCGTGTGTGTGTGCATGTTTATCTGTGTTTATTGTGTGCGGGGGTACGGGACGTGTGTGTATTACTCCTAAATGTGGAAAAAGTAAACGGTTGCAGGAAAAATGAAACAACCACGAAATCACAATAGAAAACATTTGAGACAAATTTGAAGGAAAATTTGACGAACATGATCGCTAAAGGGACGAAATTGATTTTGCTCTTACGTGTGCAGCGAGTGTGACGGACGAATTTGAATTGCAAATGACGAAAATGTGTGACAAAATTAATTAATGTATTAAATTGAATGAAAAAAAAAGTTGAAAATGAACGGGATAACCTATATTATTTAACATGCATGATCCATACACACTGCAAAATATACATGTCATTTATACGGTGTACAAAGAATAGACAATAGAAAATAGAAAACTAAGCGCGACATAATAGTGCTGGGTCTGGGGAAACACACAGCACACCAACACTTCACACACTTACATGCGCACACACATCTCCCCATCCACACACACGACACGCACGCACTCGTGCACAGCATATTATTTTACTCTAACTTGTGTATGTCTATCAACAAAAGCTAACAACCAATTTACCATTCTTTTTATGGAAAGTTTAAGATTTTATTTACATTTTCAACAACGCATGTGATCATGTGCATGTACATGTTTTAAATATGACAACAATAGTACACATTTTTTATTCCATTGCGCAATATGAGTTGATGAATTAGACCTACAACGACAGGCTGCGTTCAGATCATTTTGATTTTATAAACTAATACGGGCTAGCAATCCTGATGTCTCGGGTTCGAATCCCGGATTAATCTCATTTTCTTTACTCATTTTTCCACTAAAAATAAATTACATGTATATTCATTTTCTGTTTGCGTTTGTTACATACTCAAAAAGCTGCATCACTTCGGTGATCCTTCGAATTTATTCTCAAGTTGAATTATCCTTTGGGTTAATGCCAGGTTCAAGTGTGTGCGTGTGTGTCACACACAAACACACTGGTAAAGCTTCTCTGAACATTCCAGCATTGAAAATAAAGGGTTTCTGGAGTGACTGGCACTGAGGCTTTCTACCAATTTACCATCTTTGTGCTTGTGGGCGACGTTTGCGATCTTTCTACATTTTCTAACACTTGCGGGCGCTGTCCAATTTCTACAAAATAGTGGCCAATTTTATCCCCCAACAATTACGCAAGCACGCATAACACCGTCGTCGAGAGACGTCAGATCAGACGTAGTGTTATGCTTCTCTCTCTTGGCATGTGACCATAGCCGGGGAACATTATGAACTGCAATCATGGAAGAGGACAATCTAACAAGACAGGTAACAGAATAATGTATGTATTTGTTTGAAAGAGTAGGACTGAATTCTATCGCCACTTAACAGTTCATGCCTGTTTTTGCCGGTGGGGATCACCGGCTCTTAGCAAGAAGCCTGAGCCGACGGGAACGGGGGAGCTCGTGTGCAGGATACCGTTCTTTCTGTCGTGCCTATTGTATTGTAGTCTAGTATGTGCATAACTATACACAGCCCAGTCGCTGTGTACATGGTACGTCGCGACAGGGCTGTACTCGCACGACCACCAACCACTAGGAGAGCGACGTAATCGTATCACGATAGCTTTGACTTTTGATACTTACGATCATTTTTGTCACCTCAAACTCATCGAGTATACTCTTCAATATTTACTCTACATCTGATGATATTAGTATTCAAATGTACGCAATGAAACTTACCGAAATTGATCATCATATTCAGCATGTCCACACGGTACACAGTCTTTCACGCCAGGCCAAGTTTAGATATCGGGTGGTCACGTGATGTGAATGCCCTTTCAAAAGGTCGCGCTGTCGACCGTGCTGCTACACTCAAGCAGCGTACGCACGGTTACTAGTATACAGCTATAAACTGTACTGGGCTTGGCGGCGGCTGGCGTCTGGTCGGGCGAGGAACATTGAGCTCCATACCACGGTTATTGTGTAGCAGACGCCAAGGTTTGTTCGACACTTTCAACGCACACGCGCTCGCTCTGGAGCACATCCGGTAACGCATGTGCATAAGTCAAGGCGCCATTTTGAATCCTGCAACGACGAAGCCCGACGGTCAGGAATTGTGCCAGAAAGTGTCATTTATTTGTTCCACGGACTTATCGCAAGTGGTCTCCACGGACCCAGTGTGGCGAACTATTCTTCTATAATAGAAACATGCATTTAACATGAGTAAAAAGTATTCTGTTTAAAGGAGAAAAGTATACATGTTCCTAAGTTTTGTAGTTGTGTTGAGGTTCCTCACTTCGAGGCTGCATGCCGTGCTCGTCAGACGCTGTTTTCGCATAGCGTAACAGTGTCTGGTCGGGCTACTGAAGTTGTGAATCAATTCATTCTAACTGTTAGATCTAGATTTCTTCTGTAGGAAATAACTCAAGTAAGTTGTGACTTCTTACAGCTTTTATTGTATCTAGCAGGATTGCTACCTCAATCACAAAGCTACCAAAAATGGTTCTCTTCGAGAAGGTCAGATATAAATGACTGCTGTACCATGGAAAATGCGCCTTTGAGACAAGCAAAAATGTACGTCGCCATTATTTTATGTCTAACGTTAGATAAATTTCTATTCCACACTTACATCATCCATCAGCATTATGATAATGTTTGGTCTCGTCTCGGCATGAACCCAGTTCGGTTGCTGACAGGCAATCACGAGGAATAGAAAGACGCTGAGAGACCATGCAGACGCCATGACGCCCAGTTAGAGGTAGAGCATCGAGAAATCAACACAAGAAAGACTGCCCAACTCTGCTTTTCAGTAGTGTTTGTTGGCAGTAGAATCCCAGAACCTGCTCGGTCGCACGCACAGTAACCTCCCGTACCGTGTGGCTGGGGGTGGCGGCGATCAGCGAGGGTACGGGTAGCGATGCGATGGAGCCTGAATGGTGTCGCGTTCCCCTTGTCACATGACAAACAGCGCTTCGGTCACATGATCACATGATTAGATGACGTTTGCTCATTGCGTTCCCATCCCATCAATCTGAGTACTAAAAAGCGCGTTTTCAAATCAACTGTCCTCTAGATAATATTGTTATTACGTAATTATTCGGAAGGTTCGTTGTTTTGTAGGTTTGTTAATCCCAAAATGAAATATGTTGCGTTATTAGAAGGATTGTTAACCCAAAAAGGAAACAGAATAGTTATTCCGAGGGTTTGTTTACCCGAAGACGATAATAGGGCCTATAAAAGGTTTGTAGTGTCATAGTTTTGCTAGTGTACTCACTTTCTTTAAACTTTTGGATTAACGAACTTTATTCCATGTTCCGATTAAGGAACATTTGGAATAACGAAGATTCTTATCATTTTGGGATAAATGAACCTTCGTAATAAGAACCTTATTTCATTGCCGGATTGACGAACCTTACGAAAAACTATAAGCTTCAAAAGAACGCCACAGCGTCATGCTTTTTTGAATTAACGAACATTTTTAATACTTGGGTTTGCCAGAATTTATGTGTTAAGTAACAACTAACCTTTAGAACAACGAACCTTATATCATTTCGGATTAACGTATTGTAATGATGCAAGTTCTCCTCAGAAACGACGCGTGACACCAGGGGGCGAACGAAGAGCAATGTGTTAACCATTTATGAAGCTCAAAATCCAAACTATTGTGACCCCTCCTATAGGCCCGGGGGGGGGGGGGGGTGGTACCCAAAAGAGGGGGTACATAACTTCTTTATTATTGGATGAACCATATTTTGCACATGAGTAGAGCAACTCAAACTCTACATGACTCTACATGTGAACTTTCTCAAGGCCACCCATTGAGGGCGCTATTCACCAAAATATAAAGGAATACATTGAAAAAAATGCTAAAAACCTTCTTTTTTTTTCAATTCCCAGTATATGTCTTTATTCTGGACCAATCTGAGACCTGTGATGCAATGTTTTGAATAGATACAAGTGATTATAGTTATCACATTTTCCATGATATCAGAATGTTAAGTTTGCAGATTGATGATAATAATTATTATGATAAACAGCTGGTACTAGAGGTAAAACTTGTGTGAAAGATTCAAAATGACAAGAAAACATCTCGTCACAAGATCAAAATCACAAGATAAGATGGTAATTTTTGAAAAAAAAAAACTTTTTTAAGTATCTCTCTTATAACTATCTATTGTTTGATGTCTATGTCACATGCAAACTAATGGGAAATGATAAATAGAACAGAATTTTAGGGTCATTCACAATCATTACTACTTCATGTTTTCTTAATTCAGCAAATTACAGCCGAGAAAACCCCACTTCATCCACTATTATATTATCCTGGAGAAAAAAACCCCCGCAAAATCTGACTGACATGGTTGTCAGCTTAAGGTTGCCAGAAATATCGGACGTTGCTAATGATATATCAAAGTGTTTGCAATAAAATTTAAGGAAAAGTCACCAAATTTGGTTGAAATTGGGTTAAGAACATATAGGAGTGGCAAATGAAAATATAGGAGGGGGCACAATTCCCCCCTTTTGAGGGGCTTTATCGGGTTCAGCGTCCGTCAATGAAGAGACAATCCCGACATGCTTCTTCCGCTATGTATTTTCGTATTCAAAGCGATCTGCATTTCGTTGTAACAGCTGAGCACATTTCTTTTGTTTTTTCTTTGTCACTGGCGCTCGGAAATCAATTCGCCCGTTTTGCTGCCGTATCTGCGAGGAAGTTTTGCTATCTCGCTTTATGTACACGCGTGCGTCTCGTGAAACCACTTTGAGTTTTGGAGTTTGTGATTTGTGTGCTGAGTAGTTGAATTCGAATGATGATGATAGTGGTTGTGAATGCTTGGCAAAGGACAAAATGATTATATTGATTAGCGATAGTTCTTTTGATTATTGTAATGCTGTCAAAGATTGTTTGCTTAAAGGGATGGTATACAGTTTTGGTAAAGATGCGGCTTCAGGATTACGTTTTTGATGACAATGCTTTGAGATAATGAGAAACCTCTTATGAAATATTAACGAGCATATGATTCTTAGAGGAATTCCAAGTTTATTTGATGAAAATTGGTTTTGAGATGGCTGAAATATCCCAAACAAAGCGATCCTGATAAAAGGCGGGACTCACCTTTTATTAGGGTCGCTTTGTTTTACTTTGCGTTTGGATACCTCAGCCATTTCAAAACGGATTTTCATCAAATAAACTGTGATTACCTCTTAAAATTGTATGCTCTTTCATATTTCATAAAGTAACTTCGAAATATCTCGCAACAAGTTAAAAGCTCAATTCTCACCTTAAGTAATACTAGAGGTGGGCTATAGAGGGTCAATTTTTGGTCACATTTTCAGAACATGCTCATCACACCTTAGTTTGATGACTTTGTGCCTCCTGACACCATTTTTGGAAAAAAGGACGAAAAAAATGCGAAATTCAGGGTGCCCCGGCCGAAATCGTAAAAAATCCAAGATGGCCGCCGTTTTGGCTTTAAAAAGACATTTTTTGCTATAACTCGGCTATTTTTTGGTCAATTGTGATGGTTTTGATGTCTAACCCCATGTTTTAGGGGTCAAGGAAGTGGATTATAATAATAATTTTAGTGTAAAACCAGATCTTCCACATGATACTAACCTTTTTCCCATATTTAAGGTTAGATTTTCCTTGTCCTTTTCCCCTACCCCAACCGCCATTTTTTGCACTTTTTTCTGTATTTTTTTTCAAGTCGTGTTGACTACCATACTCTAGATAAAGTTCTAGCTATCAATCTGGTGTTTTCTACCAATAATACAGCAAGAAATATACAAATAACTTACGTTATACGTGTATGTGTCATGCAGGTACCGGTATGTGGCTGGTGCATTCAGGATGGATGGTCACTATGAAGCCAGTGGCTAAACTTTATGGTATCTGCTTTATTAACATTTGGTCTTTAGACGTGTAGTCATACACTGTATTGTACAGTTCTACTGTAACTTTCTGTCACAAAGAGTGAGATGACTCTACCATTATGATGCTATAGATGTGAGGAACATACATTGTGCATAACATTTGTTTGTCATAGAACTGGCTGGATAATCACTCAAATGCTATCAAATTTCCCATGAAACGTGAGGACTCTTGCTTTATAAAAGTACAGCAATATACCATACATGGTAGGGAAAAGCAGCCATGAGAAATAAGGGACCAAGTGGTGATGGAGAAACACAAAAACTAGGCTAAAAGATGAAAAAATGACTGAGTTATAAAATGTGTTTTCTAGGCAAGACGGCAGATACAATGTACATCATCCAGTCAAGTACCTTTGTGCAGGACAATTGGCATATATATACTGTATATAGAAGGCTTATTCAAGTCATTTTACAAAATTGTACACCTACAGTAGAATTGTACACTTTGACTATTGTTAAAGTCTAATGACCAAATGTCAGTGGGCACCATAAAACAGATACAGTATTAGCACTGGCTGCACAGTTACCATGCATCCTGAATGTACCAGCCACATACCGGTATCTGCATGACACATACACATATAACGTAAGTTATTTGTATATTTCTTGTTGTATCGTTGGTAGAAAATACCAGATCGATAGCTAGAACTTGTTAATAAGAGTATGGTAGATAACATGACTTTAAAAAAAATACAGAAAGAGTGCAAAAATGGCGGGTGGGGTAGGGGTTAAAGAACAAGGAAAATTTAACCCTAAATATGAGAAAAAAGTTAGTATCATGTGGAAGATCTGGTTTTACACCAAAATCATCATTATATTCCATTTCCTTGACCCCTGAACATGGGGTTAGACACCAAAACTATCACAATTGACCAAAAAATAGCTGAGTTATAGCCAAAAATGTCTTTTTAAAGCCGAAACAGCGGCCATCTTGGATTTTTAACGATTTCGGCCGGGGCACCCTGGATTTCGCATTTTTTCCGTTCTTTTTTTCAAAAATGGTGTCAGTAGGCACAAAGTCATCAAACTAAGGTGTGATGAGCATGTTCTGAAAATGTCACCCTCTATAGCCCACCTCTAGTAATACTATACAATATTATCATCTTGCCTGTCACCTTTTTTTTTTCCTTCCTGGTTATACGATGAACATAGCAACGACGACAACAACAAAAACCCTACCCTGATATGCCAAAAACCAGGAATTAGTGCTATAACAACCGATATAATATAAGTCTCTTGAGGCAACATTCTGACGACTAAGAAGAAAATTAGTGACAAAGAACACTAACTTGGTGATAATTTTCAAGAAAGACGAAGAACAATAACTTAGGACATGAGGGAATGAGTCGGTTAAACAAAATGATTCTCCTTATACGCGGATGCGCATTCATAAATTCAAGATTGGAGGATATTAATGACGTAATCAAAAAAATATTTTTTCTTTAAATCTCAGAGTCGATTTAACACCCGTGTCGTTCCCTAGGCTTGATATCGATTGAACGAGTAACTACAGCTGTATACGATAATCATAGCATTTTCTAATACTAGAACAAATTGCATAATTGTATTCGAATGAATTGATGGTTAATGACTGTTAATGGCCGTACCAATTTCGTCTCTTTCAAAGCATTAACTAAAGAAAGAAACAACAACTGTGTAAAATAATTTCCGATTGATGTAATATCGCCGGACAATCATAGTTTCACAGTAAATTTATGACAGGGGTACATTATCATATATTAAATGTATGGTACTTAGAAAATTTTTAATCGTCAGCATAGTCGGTGGAACAATTTGCGCCGGAGCGTATATTGTATCTTCGATGAATGTCGGCGGAGCGAATATCGGAGGAGCAAAATTCGGAGGAGCAAAATGTCGGCGGAGCAATTCCCGGAGGAGCAATGTCGCGGAGCATTGCCGCGGAGCATCATACTATAATTTGAGCAACGTTTGTCTGTTTGTCTGTATGTCTGTCTGTCTGTCTGTCAGTCTGTCTGTTTGTTCCTCTACTCCTCCCAGGTCCTTGGTCCGATCTCCATCAAACTTAGTGGGTGGATGCAGGTTGACAGCGAAATTGCCCTTGAGGGGTTAATTTTTGAAAAGGTCAAGGTCACTGGGGTCAAAGGTCAAATAACTAATCTTCGTCAGCTGCAATAATCAAACACTCGATAGAGGGTGCTATGTAGGCCTACTAATGGATTCCCCCAGAAATATAATCAGACACCCGATAGAGGGCGCTATGTATGCCTACCTATGGGGATTCTCAGGGTCCCGTTGCATAAAACTTTTTTAGCAACCTTAAAAAATTCAGGTTGGGATTTGCCCAACCTGAATTTTTTAAGGTTGCTAACCTAAGAATGTAAAATCTGTTGCATAAAAACTCTGGTTGGGAGCTTCCAACCGGAATTTTGTGAGTTCAACCGGAAAAAAAAAAAAATCCGGTTGGAGTTTTATGCAACGGGCCCCAGGTGTACGCCTACTTATGCTTCCAGCAAGTTTGGCTAAGATCGGACCAAGGAGTAGCGCAAAACAGTTATTTGACCTCCGTTGACCCAGTGACCTTGACCATTTCTGGGGGAACCTCCATAGAGGATTTCTGGCACTCCACGGGTACATTGACAAGTTTGTCACAATTTTCGGAGCAATTGTCGGCGGAGCATGATGTATGTCGGCGGAGCATTTTTTTTTTTTTTTTTATGTCGGCGGAGCATTATGTCGTGTCATGAGGCAGGGGGCCACAACGTATGTGCCTATTGGCAGCTCGCACTGTACTTAGTATTGTACCTTAGTATTATACTCTAGGATGGGGAGACTAGTTTTCAAAAGACACAATACGGCATACGGCACATGACAATTCTATTCATAAATCTTTGTATTATTATGATAAACACATTCCTTTTGTTAAAATAGCCAAAGTAGTACCAATTTACCAAAAAAAAAAGAAAAAAAAGCAGAAGATGATTCATCAGTTGTGTCTAACTATCGGCCAATATCGGTTTTACCAGCCATATCAAAAATTCTCGAGAAATTAGTGCATTGCCAGGAAGAATGACATCGTGAGAAGATGGAGGAAAAGAAGATAAGTAGATGAAAAGAAAGTTGATTTTTAGTAAGGTTATTTATTAAACAAAAAAGATTATTTATGGAAACAACAGAGATGTGAATAATTGTAGTTGTATTTTTTTTTTGTTAATGGTAAAGGTTGATTTTATTGTGCAATAGTTAATATTTTTAATGTATGTTTGTATATTTGAATGTATTCATGATGATCCTTGTAAAATGTCCGCAATTCAGCCTCCTGGCTGGAAGAGATGTTATTCAAAGGGGATGGCTAGTAACTGATCATTGAGAATCAGTGGGAATGCTGGAGGATGATTGTTCCAATCCTTTTGGGATTCATTTAAGAGTACATTATATATCTATTGTTGTGTGAAAATTATTTGCTTCAGAATGGTCTCATATTCAAGTAATGTGCAGTTTAATGTTTCCAGGTTAGCGTGCCTGGTCAGTGACGGGGCAGTAATCTGCACATTACTTGAATATGAGACCGTGCTGAAGCAAATAATTGTCACACAACAGTAGATAATGTACTCTTAAATGAATCTCACAAGGATTGGAACAATCATCCCTCAGCATTCCCACTGATTCCCACTGATCGGTTACTAGCCATCGATCCCCTTTAATAAATATCTTTCAGTCAGTCAAATCAATCAAATTGGAAGTGGGTGGTGCAGGGCTGGCAGGGGTAGGAAGGGGATGCCATGATTTTGAATGGATGAGGCCTGACGGGAGCATTGAAGACTGATGGAGCACTGAGGAGGAGGAAAAGAGGGGCGGGGGAAGCAAAGGGGAAAAGAGGAGGAGGAAATGGAGGAGGAAGCTTGATGAGTAAAAAGGGAGAAAAGAAAAGGAGCAGGAAGTCAAGCAATGCATTGACAAGACAGAATAGATAACTGGGGACATGAAACAGGACAAACGATTGTCAATGGCAGAGACAGAGATTGAGTAGGAGTTCTAAGTCAAGGCTGAGTCTCATCTAAAATGGATGAAGACACAGAAAACTCACAACTGATATCCAAAACACCTTCCTCAGAGTAGAAAAACTTTTCGTAGACTTCATTTAGAAATTACTTTTGAACGACCACGAAAAAAAAAATACTTATTTTTTCTTCGAAAGGGAGAGAATTAAAGGAAGCACATCCTCCAATAACAACAAACAAGTTTTTAATGTCAGTGTTGTGAATTCCTCTGTTATAACCATAGTAAACAGGATTAATGTACTTCAGTTGCAGCTGAGAACCACAGAGTCATGAATTTCACAGAGAGCAGAGGAAATTTTGGCTGACATTACACAATGTGGTACAAACTTATTGTAGTCAATACCCACACAGTTCATAAATAATGAAGAAAGAAGAGAAAAGAAATTATTTCAGTAGAATGCCACTGGGATTTGTGTGGTTCAGTTTGATTATAGTGCATTCAAAGAATGTTATCAGGTTGTGGGCTTACGTGGAACATTGCAGTCTCTCCCGAGTCCATGTTTCATTGCCTATTCAAACAGCTATTATGTACCACATACAATAAAGCATCGACTACAGACTCAGAATATCAAAGAATCTTAGTGCACAATGGGCTGACAAAGTGTGATAAAAAAAAACAAAACACCCGAAGCACTGAAAAATGACCTAGTCCCTACAATTTACTCCCCCACCCCCATTTAGAGAAACACACGATTGCTCGAGGCGAAATTATATTTAATTGACAAACAGATATTACATTCCTGACATCAAAACCTATGCTACAGCCTCCCCCTGCTCTCGTCAGTGTAGACACTCTATGCAATGGGTCATATTTTTTTCCCTTGCTTTCTCCTCCTTTACAGCATTTGCGCCTGATATCAATATCCCATATTTACTCAGTGTCTAGCCAGTTGGCAAAGGTCTGTCTAATCAGAGGAGGGAGTTTCCAGGAATTGGAAGCAAACAGCTTCCCCATTATACAACTATTACAAGGATGATGTAGTCACTAACCTGACTGTGTGGGTGTTTCATTCAGAGAAGATACTTCATGCTGGGTTGCAGCAGTTTTCATGCTTAATTCATTATTTCCCTACTATAAAGTGACCCAAGTAGTCCTGCAGTTTATAGTGGGAGTCTCATTTTCATACAAAGTGTCTCTCATAATATGCTGAGATACTCTACACCTCTACATGTTATATCGACAAGCACGACCTATTCTGTGAGCAAAAATAACAACAAATTTAATGCACCTTTCATAGTCATAAACAGTTTACCATCTACACACATCACCCTGGGAAACAGAAATGGGTTTGTCTTCATAACCATTGTTTGCTTTCCACAGCACAAAACACATACACACACCAAATCAAATAATAGATAAATAAATGAATAATAATGTGGTGGGAGTATGACTGCTGGCAGTAAGTCTGTTGAACATAAACATGTCAAAAAGCAGTCTACTTTAGTAGGTCCTTTTTGGTTTCTATGAACACACCTTCATCTATTGAATGTCACTGTTATGAGAATAATGTCTGTGAAAAATTACATCAAGAAGACACTGGGACACATTTTTTTTTATTTATCTGGACTGAACTACTTTGTACGTATGGTCAGAGCATGTTATGCCAAATTTTGTTTGTGGATTTGAAAGGAGGCACAGGTACAAGTGACATTTAGACAAGTATATTGTACGTGACAATTTCACATTGGAATTTCGGTATTCGCCGCATTAAGCCTGCCCCCCTTCCCCCCCGCCCCCCCCCCCCCCAAAAAAAATGTAATCAATGATAAATAAATAAACAAAATAAAAATAAAAAATCCAAATAACCCAGAACTGGTTGGTTGCTGCAAATTGTTTTCATTCACTTTTGCTTCTAGGAATATCATGGCACTACATAACAGTATCGTAAGTGGCAGGTTTTGGTACATGAACTACTAGAAATTTCTACTTTATTTGAATGTTCAGTTGTAAGAAATCAATTGTAATTGAAAGAAATTACAAAAACGACAATCTTACAAGGGGCGTACCTCTGAAAGACACCATACAAAAACCGGCAATGCTTATAGCATCACTGAAATACCATCTCTACAATCTCTACATGTCTCCTTTTCATTCCAGCTTCTTTCTGGTTGGAAATGAAATTCACAATGCTGATCTTGGTGCACCATTACGACATGCTTCCGCTATATCTTCTCTCTCCCAACATCCACCCCCACCCCATTCCATTCAAACATCCTCATGTAGCAGTACTTCTGTGCACATTTGTAATCCAACTAATGAAATGCACTCCACAGGCAAAGCAGCCGGTCTCGGTAAGGAGGCAACCTGACGGCGAATTTGATGTAAATTGGGAGTTTGCTGTGAATAGGGAGACTGAAATTTAATTGGGACAGGCCACGTTTACAAGTTTGAACTTCCCCTAGAGTATAATACCATGAGTCTTAGTATCGTACTCTATAGGGAACCTCCAAAATTCTTATACAAAAAATAGATGGAAACTTAAAGGGGCATTCGAGACGACTTTTATAATTTCACATCATGTAGTACATAAATCGACAGCTCCATGTATAGATTTGTGGAATTTATTGTGGTTCTTGAGCAGAGAAACAATGCTCTGAAAAACCTTAACCCTAAAGGGGTCGGGCTTTTTTGGCTATGCTCAGACCGGGGGGGGGGGGGGGGGGGGGGGGGGTATGGATCCCCCCCCCCCCGAGATCTCGGCCATCGGTGGTGCGATCGCGATGAAATTTTGCATGCGTGACACCGGCGTCATAATCTGCAAGATTGTGTCATAAGATTTTTTGAAACAATCAATTTCTAATTTTATGCAAATTAAGCTCAAGATGATATTTTAGCCTAATTAAAAGCATTGAGAGTCTAATTTTTGATCTGTAAATCTGTTTTAGCATATTCAACCATTGTACATCACAAAAACTTCCAAAACTCATTTCAATTCTTATGTATTTTATTGTTTTCAGAATTTCTTATGTATTTCCTTGTTTTTCAACTTTTGTTTTTTCTTTGTTTTTTTCATTGGAAATTGTCACTGACCACTCTTCTACCATAATTAGCACAAATTAATCAATGAAAGTGATTAATTGTAAAAATAATCAGGTTTTTATGACTTTCATAACAGAGCACTGTTTTCCATAGGAAATGTACACAAAATCACAAAATTGTGCCCGTTTTGGGACGACATTCCGTTACAAAAATGGGCGTGGCTTCGCAAAAGTATGCGTGGACGTTGCAAATTTGGTCTCAAAAGTTGCGCGAGACTTGAACGAAGAAAGTCACGAAGCCTCGCGACGAGGCCTTCTCGCGTTACAGAATTATAGCGCGAAACGTCGAGGGGGGGGGGGCGGATTCCGCCCCCGGCCCTTTTAGGGTTGAACACTGTTTAGTCCATGGGCCAAGACCCGAAAAATGGGTTGTTGGTACCATCTGAGGTGGCACAACCTTTTTGGTGTCAGTTTGTTTGTCGGGCATAGATATGCTTATCAAGCTATGATAGCATTTCCAAATGAGTAGCTTAGTCATAATAAATGAATTTTTAACCAATTTGGTCTCGTTTTTATATCCCTATACTTCTGAATCGAAACTAAACCGCTATACAAAGAAGAGCACTGCCTTCTATGGAGCTACCAAAAAATGTCCACAGGTGTTCTGTTGTGAACGCGGTGCGCTTAGTCTTTATTCAAGGCAGCGAAGGGAATATCCAAAGGGTTATGATGTCCACAGCTGTCACGCGGTGCGCTTAGTCTTTATCTAGACCAATGTACCGTTATAATATCTAAAGTTCATCATAAAAGGGATCTATACTGTTTTTATACTACCCTATCAACAAATACATCAGTTTTAAACAAAAATCACTCTGTTCATTTACAATATCATTCATTATAATGTATCGTAGTGTACCGGTACATTGCTTTTGCATTATCTTATATTGTTGGAGGGAAATAAAGCGACACTGGCGTGGTATCAGCGTTTTCACCGCAGCGTTTTCGCCGGAAAATGATAAATAATTGAAAGATACGGTAAAATTCACGAGGAATTGCTTTTGTTGTTGTTGTTGTTGTTTTTAGATAACAGGATATACACTGTATCATACGCTTTGGATATTCCCTTCGCCGTCTAGAATAAAGACTAAGCGCTGTGGACATCATAACCTTTGGATATTCCCTTCGTTGCCTTGAATAAAGACTAAGCGCACCGCGTTAACAACAGAACACCTGTGAACATACCATTTTACAGCTCTATGGAACATACAGAAGACAGTGCTCTTCTTTGTATAGCGGTTAGTTTCGATTCAGAAGTATAGGGATATAACAACGAGACCAAATTGATTAAAAATTCATTTACTATGACTAAGCTACTCATTTGGAAATGCTATCATAGCTTGATAAGCATATCTATGCCCGACAAACAAAATGACACCAAAAAGGTTTTGCCACCTCGGATGGTACCAACATCTGGCCTGGCCCATGGACTAGTATAGGAGCTCGATATTTCAGAAATGTAGCAGTGTAATTCCATTACAATACCCCTTGCTTAACAAGTTCACCTGTGTAGAATGTATGCATGCCATCTTTTGTTCTGCTTCCTTGAGCCCCAACTCATGCATTCTTATGGTGAGGCTGCCATGTCGTCATCCTTGTTCATTGCAATTTGTTGTAAATTTAGAAAACATTCTTATTCCTCAACCCAATCACTATGAATTCTGAAACTGTACTCGGTATAACTAATTCATAGTTGTTCAAAATTAATGTAAAAGTCTGAAAATCATCCGGAGGTCTTCTTTAAGTCGTGCGATGTTTCGCGCGCCTATTAACGATCAGCTTCTTCCCGCCTCCTTCTAGAGGAATAATACGTCTTTATAATCATTATGCGTGAAGTCGTGCACGAATGTCACGCACTGATGAGTCTTCGGGGAGTGAAAAACGGCTCGGAATCCCCCCCCCCCCCCCCCTTTCCTTGTGAGGTTAGTATTTCCTCCACGTCGTTCCAAAATTGATTCTCTCTGTCAATCGCCTCCGCGTCTTCGAATGATTACTTTGAGGTGTGAGTAAACAGCTGATTCCGGGATACTGTTTATGCTGCTGTAAGTCTTCCGTCTTTGCTCGTACGTGCAATCCAGTTGTTTGATTCATAACCATTTTGGAGGTTAGACTTCAACTGGATGAATAATAATCTGCATCAGTTTATACTCTACGTATAGGGAACATCCCGCATTTTATATCATGTGCTATCGAAGTTCAATTACACTCTCTTTGCGCAGGCACGCTGCGCAGATTCGCCGTCCCTCCATCCGGAACTTCCAATCAAATTCAGTTTACTCAAACAGTCGATCGATACTCAACTATTCACTAAGAATCACATACACACACACACTCGCATGCCCACACACTCACATACCACGCATACGCGCGCACAACATCGACAGCAAAAACAATCGTTATAATACGGGGGGGGGGGGCATTTCATGAAGCAGTTTGGTCGGATATTTTTCTGACAAACTGTTACGAGCTACACTGAAATCCTCGCATCTGACTGGCTGAGAGCAAATTTGTCCGACAACTTCGTCGGACAAAATGCTTCATGAAATGCCCCCCTGGTGTCATATACGTTGAAACTGCCATGCACGCTGCGCATATTCGATCTTCCAGCATCCGAAAATTTCGATAAATACACCTGACTCAGACGGTCACTCAAGAATAGATGACTGGATTTTCACCAAACTTGCAGGGTTTGTATGATAAGGGGAAAAAGTAAAATTTGAGGGTCATGAGGTCTAAGGTCTATATGGGTCATAGCGGACATAAAATAAGCTAAATATCCGAATATATATAACTCTAGATTGAATGATCGGATTTTCCGTAACTGTATTGTGTAGATGTGATCCCTATACCTTTATGTTTATGTTGAAGATAATGCCTACGAAATGGCGATATTTGAATCATGGCGGCTTGGCACAGGTTTGCTCTCTCAGTCCGCTAGTGCTCTTGTTTCCAGTAGACGATGTCATAGACCATGTACATGACCTGGAAAAGTTTTTAAGTATAAGATTTTTTTTTTTTTTTTTTTTTTTTTTGATTCGTGTTCTGGAAGGGTTTTGGAGTATATTTAGCATGGTTGCCACCGGGGCAACCTTGGGCAACTTTTTTTGTTTATTAGCCTAGTTAGCCTAATTACGTAATTAGCATATATAAAATATGTAATATATTACTAGTTTTGATACAGGGAACCAGAAAACATGGAAAATAAAACTTTTTTAAGGTTTTTTTTTTTTTTTTACATCGAGGAATCCATTCATAACATTAATTTTCAATGTCAAATTATGTAAGTGTCTTAAATACCGTAATTAGCATAATGAGCGTATTTGCATACGCATTTATGGTAATAATTTTTATGTACCATTGATATGACCTGAAAATGCTGTTAAGCCCAGGTTTTGTTGGTGTTGTGGTTGATTCATTCTTAAGATGGGTACTGAAGTTATCTGAGCTTGCTTGGTATCTTGGCAACCTTGAACAATCATTTTTATTAGTCTCATTAGCATATTCAGCTAATTAGCGCAATATGTCATATGTTCTTTAATAATTTCACTGCAGAAAGACCGAAAACACACGTATAATACGATTTTCAAGGGTTTTTTTTTATTAAGACCAGGAATTCATCTGTAACATTGGTTTGTACTTCCAAACTATGTAACTGTCGTAAATATCATATTTAGCATAATTACATAATTGGCATATTATATATGTACAGTGTACAATAGTCCAGCAAATGGTGTCATATGCCATGTACTGTATATGACCTGGAAAAGTTGGTATGTATACAAGGTCTTTGTAGATTGGTGTTTTAGATGGGTACTAACAACGCAGTAAACTAATGAAGCTGGTTGCCATCCTCTCAGCCTTGGGTAAATATCTTTGATTAGCCTAATAAGCATAATAATTTATACCTAATTAGCGGAATATGTATGATGCTAATATTAATCCAGGACGCCTGGATATTGAACTTTAATACAGGAAGCCTGAAAACACGCATATCATAGCTCGTTACTAGGAATCCATTTATAACACCAGTGCCCAATTTCATATGATCCAAGTGTCTTAAATATCATAATTAGCATATCAACCTAATTTGCATGTGTATAAAAGTAAATTAGAAGTAAAGTAGATAAATAAATACACCATATGTAAATGTTATCGAAAAGTTGCTTAGTACAAGGCTTTTTATTCAGCAAAATAGTACAATGTTTAATATGTAGTTAAATTCAATGCAGGAAGTCTAAAAGAAAAAAAAAATGTTTTTCAAGGTTTTAAATGAAATGGAATTCATTATAACATCGGTTTTCACATGTAAGAGTAATGATAAGACGCATCCTGTATTGATATATTGCGAAGAATTGGGTACAGGATACCGGTGAGAATGCAGAAGAGCGGACATAATTATAAAAAGGAGAGAATAGACAGAGTGATATACGGTATATTATACTATCATATTATAACTTCTACATCTCAGACCAAAACGCTGTACACAGGAATGATATATATATATTATATACAGTATATATATAATATATATATATATATATATATATATATATATATTCTTTATTACTTGTGTCCAAGTCATCTGTTTGTTACAGCAGTACCAGTTTACCTTTGTATTATCCGAAAGTAATGAATAAATACCACTGGAAAAAAAAAAGTGCGCGTTACCGCCGCCACTATCACGTGCAACATCCGCCGAAAACAATTGTAGCTTCCGCCTTCCCGTTTTCTGGTAATACGGCTTTGTACATGCATGCAAAGTACTGAATCGACATTCTCCGGTACCAATCGTCACGTTATGTTTCATTCACAGAACTATTTCCTTGTCTCTGTCCTCGTGCCCCGACAGTGAGGAGAGCTTATAACAGCTGGCTTGGATGAGGGCGCAACCACAACGTTTGGAGCGACAAACTACAGAGCACACCCAAGTTGAGGACAGTTCTGGCCAAGTAGGCGGTTATCTGAGTGTTGAATACAGAGAGTGCTCGTGTCAAAGATGGGCATCCGATGGCAACTAGCCTGCTTGCTCCTGGTGGCGGTAGCAGGGGTGGCTTATGCCGCCGGACCTGGTCACAGTGATGGACATGGTGACGGTCATAATGGCCATTGTGACAGGGGTAAAAAAGAAGGAGGAAAGTGGTCGAAGTCTTGTAAGCACCCAAGCCGAAATCCTCGCGACAAACCCAACTTCGTGCTCTTCTTCGCCGACGATATGGGCTACGGGGATCTGGCCTCCTACGGACACCCGACTCAAGAACGTGGTGCTGTCGACGACATCATGGTCAAAGGGGGTATCCAATTCACTCAAGGCTACGTACCTGACTCCCTTTGTACTCCGAGTCGCACAGCTCTGATCACAGGTATGATTAATATGACACTATAGACTCTTTATCGTCTAAGTAGGCATTTCCACTTTATTTACCATCATGGAAACTATCAGAAAACTGTAGAAAATTTACCTCAGACGGTCTATCCCTCTTCCTACAGCCGCTGAGTTTGAGTCACAAACAGTATTGATGGTGCCCCTTCGCAAGGCGCTTTAATATCCGTGTTGCCTTAGCTTCCGCAATTGCTTATTTACATGCTTTCATTGATTCCTAAGTTGCCATTGTGAAAAAATAATGCATTTTAATATACTTTTACATAACGGATTTTTCTTTCGAATAGACACACCGTTCTAATTTGTCCTTTACGATAAGGTTGATTTGCCGATGTACATTAATCATTACAATGTGATACATGGATATGATACTATTTCCGAAGTAAATAACTTTTCAGTTCACAAACACCTCGTCTTTCACTTTTCTAGCGTCATGAAAGAGCACTTGACTAACCGCTTTTTAGAAAACAGGGGAATTATTACTACCTTTAACATTACGGTCAGTATCAAGTTGATGGATATATTGTAATTTTCATGAAAAAAGAATTTTTGTGGAATTCTCTTTATATTTTCTTTATATTGCTGTCCACACATGACATCATGAACTCTAGTAGTCTCCTGATCCAGTGGTTCCTGATTTTCCTCAAACTTTCAGTGATGTGTTCTACTAATGTTGCTGCTTTCACTCAATCCACATTGCTCTTTGTGTTTTGGTTTCCTGTAATGATTTTGTCGTGTAGTTGTATAATAACGAAATCTGTTGAATGAAACTTTCGGAATCCAAATTGATTTGGATTTAATATGTTGTATTGTTTAACAAAATCATAACATACGTAAAGTGTCTTTTCTAAAAGTTTTGATAGCAGGCAAAATTGATATGTGGCGATAATTTGATGCTTACGAAAGGCCATCTTTTTAAAATACTGATATAACTCTGGCAATTTTTAAAGAATCTGGGCAAACGCCGGACGTGATAGACAAATCAAAAATATATAATGAAGGGTCAATTATTTTGATACATATATCTTTTCCAAAAAATCAATACTTATTTCGTCATATTATCCTGTAGACGTACTTGGTTTTAATGAATAAACAACATTCAAAATTTCTTGATGATTATAGTCGATCGTAAAAATAATGATTTCTGAAAGGGTTTATCCAGATAATTCTTAAGATCCCCTCGAGGTGCATTAACTTTTTAATGCTAAATTAGGACCTATATCAACAAAATATGAAATAAACATTATTTGAAATTCGTTCATGGTCACTTAAATCCTTGCCTTCATAATGAATGATGTCGGAGCATTATCAACTTTAGAGCCAATGAGATCTTTCACAATATGCTAGAGAAAATCAGTATTATTCTTTTTCAATTCTATATTTTGAGAATAATACATCGTACTTTGATTTTCTTTCATTATAGTTATTGTTTTGTAAGCATCATAAGATTTCATAATTTCGTATTCATTTTTTTCTTATATCATTTTTTTTTTTAAATATTCGATAGCATTTATTCACACACAGGCCTACCTCCCCAGATGCCTAGCCCGCCAACACATATTTATTGATGGCTATAACTGGTCCAAGAACTTTATTCCTAATTGAACGTACAAGATTTTTTTTTTCTAAAAAGACGAGGACAATGTTAACACACTTGAAATTTAATCTATATCTGTGAATAAATGTCATCTAGGCTAGTTTCTGATAAAAATTGAATACAGCAATAAGGAATTGGATTTAAAGAGGCGCGAAATTGGCCAGGAAAATTGTCGGGAATCTTAATAAGGGCAAAATATGGGGTTATACGTGTTCATGGTTCAAATTCTTCCAAAAGCACCGAATTCGGCCCACAGGTCACTTACATCATACTAAAGTCTTTTTCGATATTTGACGGGCGCCAAGACTGGTGCCTCCTGATGGGGCTGTCACATTGGTGAAATCCAATATGGCCGCCATTCAGGTTAAAGCAATTGTAATAACAAAATTGTAAGGGTTTGTATTAAAAATATTTCCACTGAGGAGGGGTTTGTGGTGTTAGAGGGTGTGATCCTGACATCATACAGTACTCCAAGATTTAGATCACCACTCAAAGTCTTTTTCAAGGTCAAGTTTGGGTCAAATCAGACAATTAAAGGAATTTTTTTTTAATGACCTCGTTAGGTATCTCACATCCTTCAGCTCAAGAAGTAAAACTCCTATCTGCCCTATTTGTCTTCTTTATACTCTATAACTCCATACTCCTTAACAATTGGGCCGGGCCATCCGCACGAGTGGTACCCCCATGCCCCAATATTGCTTGTTTCCTATATGGCCGCCATCCGGTTTTGCATCCAAGGTGCTGAATCATGGTACACTGGCAGAGGGTAATATCACGTGCACGATCAGGTTACAACTCTCTGCCAGCAAGCGATGATTCAGTGTAGCCTACTCCTGCTGATATTGGTCTATAAAACCCGCTCTTTCAAAACAGGGCTGCATAGATGTGCATCTTTAGTTAAAGGGAAAGGATAGTATTGTATTGGTTAACGTGAGGATTCAGCTCTAACTTTTTGCGAGACACTTGAAAACCACTGTACGAAACCCTAATGTAAAAGAGAATACACTTCTAAGAGGAATTCAAAGTTTATTGATGAAAATCGGTTTTGAAATGGCTGAAATATTCAAAAACAAAATAAAACAAAGCGACCTTAATAAAAAATGGGTTCCACCTTTTATTAGGATTGTTTTGTTTGGGATATGTCAGCCATTTCAGAACCAATTTTCATGAAATGAACTTTGAATTCCTCTTAGAACTACCCAGCTAGCAGACTGACGTCAAAAGACGTCTTAATTTGGTGGGAACTGGTCAAACTGCGTATTAATGACGTCAAATTTACGTTGCTTTTAACGTGCTTATCACGTCATATTAGCGACGTATATCCCTGATGCTACAGACACGTCAGAATGACGTCAATTTCAAGTGAGCGCTGTCGTCAGATAGACGTCGTAAACCGGCGACAGCTTGTATTTTTGCTCACATGCAAGACGTAAAAACGACTTCATACTTGTAACGTCGCAAAGACGTCATTACATGCCGTCTTTTTGACATAAATGAGCAAAGAAAATAGACGCTGTCAGGAGCCCGCCTTCGAGTTTACGGTAAAAAGAAAAAAAAAAAGCTGGAACATTGCTCATGATAGATTCCGTACTTTTGTCCAGGCTTGGTATGAAGCTAGAACACTATATGGCTATAATACCATCATTCAAACGTGCAGTGATATGTCAGTTTCCTATGAATGCATATTATAAAAAAAAAAAAAAAAAACTCGTCAGTAGCGTTTGTGACTCCCATGCGATGCTCCAACTCCAACTCCAAAAAGATCTTAACTTTGGCTGATGTCGGGTAAATTAATTTTCTTTTGATTATTTACCATAAAAAATGAAATTATCTTGCGCCAAATGACAACACATAATAAAACGATCGTGTCAAGTCGCTTCCACAAAATTTAATGTGTACTACTTGAAAATCGGAGCTGTGGGTTGCATTTTTTTTCTCACGGTATTGACCGATTCTGTGACGCGCTATGTGTATTTTTGGCATGGGCAGCGCCATTACTGCGGTGTATCATCCGACCCCCCCCCCCCCCCTCCTCTCTCCCCACCCCTCTTACGCGCGCAGAATGAAAAACTGATGCATGGTTGTTTTAGCCAATGGGCATCTCGTACTGAGTGCGCGTATGCTTGCTTAGTGCGCGAACCTTTGTTACAAGTGCGCGATAAACATGTTGCCCGTGGGGTGGGGGAGAGCAGGGGGGGTCGGCTGAGACACCGCAATTTGAGCTCATGGCTGCGCCCAGTGCCATAAAATGTCTGCTGCCCTCAACGAACCCGAATCGGTCAATAGACATAAATGGTCATGGTTATGGTTATACGAGTGAACTGCTCTCATAGCTCCACTATCTATATTAAATGCTACTCTTTTGTGTGTGTTTGTACGATACTGCACGACTTCGATACAAAAAAATCAAGCATGATTTCCTTCCTTGGGTATCAGTCGACAACAAATGGTTTTGTATACATTTAAACTCATTAACCTAACTGGAAATCTGATACCATTAATGCCAGTAGGAACTTGGCTTCTGCTAATTGGTTTCTATATCGATCACGAGTTTTCATAAAAAGGGACGAGTATTATTATGAATGTAAATTTATCGTGTATTTGTAGTGTATATTAACTAGGAATTAGACACGATGATAGTCTCAATATTTATTTCGTACTATTTTGTAAGATGTTTGAAATATCACGCAGCTAGCAAACAGCATCTAGCAAACTAGCGTCTTTTTGACGTCTTCCTTTGAGCAAAAATACGACATTTTGACATTAATCTAAGACGTGTAAATGACGTCCAGTTTCTTTGTCTATTTACGTAAAAAAGACGGCATATTACGACGCCTTTCTGACGTCTAAATATAATAAGGCCTAAGTACAAGATATCGCACATGATTGCAGTAAAACAGTTCAAACAAAAGTGAGTATGGAAAGGGTACAAAAGGGGTTATTTTTGTTTGAATGTTTGAAACGGAACATTAAGGGCGATATGAGCTATCTCTTCCTGAGTAATATGTCGAGAAGGTGTGTATTCATGAGTGTACGTGCGGGTCAAAGGGGCTCCTGTATAATGTTAAATTATTGATTTATTCATTTTCTAAGGGAGGGGCCGGTGGCTGCGCGGAAGAATGGCAGATCTGTGCGTCACTATGTGTGTGTACGTGTCAGAGGGAACTCCTGTATGTTTTTAAAGGGCGGGATGGCTATGGAGGGATCATGGGCAAAAGTGAAGTGACCACCCCCCCCCCCCCCCTCCGGTTTGGACGTTAAAGGAAACCTCCGGATGATTTTCAGATTTTTACATTTGAACAACTGTAAATTATTTATGCTGAGGACATAGTTTCAGAATTTGTGATAATTGGGATGAAGAATAAGAATATTTTCAAAATTTAGAATAAATTGCACTGAACAAGGATGATGACATGGCAGAGTCACCATAAGAATGCATGAGTTGGGGCTCAAGGAAGCAGAACAAAAGAAGAAGGCATGCATAGATTATACACAGGTGAACTCGCAAGCAAGCGGTATAGTGTAATGGAATTACACTGCTACATTTCTGAAATATGTGAACCTCCTATGTCATCATCCTTGTTCAGTGTAATTTGTTTAAGGTTTTTCAAAGTATTGTTTCTCTGCTCAAAAAACACAATAAATTCCACAAATCTACACATGGAGTTGTCGATTTATGTACTACATGATGTGAAATTATGAAAATCGTCTGGAATGTCCCTTTAACAATCTGTGGGCAGAAGAAGGGCGGTGAGTTGGCTCAGTCGGTAGCGCGTCTGCCTCACGATCACGCGGCCCGGGTTCGAACCCGAGTCTGGACTGAGCAATGTTGTGTGTAAACATATCGTCCCCTCTAGCAAGAGGCAAAACACTCTGTCCCTCGGATAGGACATAAAATGGAGGTCCCGTGTATGAGAGAGTCACAGCTCATGCACGTAAAAGATCCCGCTTCATTCATTCATCGCAAAGAGCAGGGTGTCTAACCCGGTGAAGTGGTCCCACCCCACATCCAACTGGACCCCATGGAAGACCAGCTTAGTGTAGCTGAATATGGGCTATCCAGCCATCTTCACAGATGGAAAATGAACAACAACTTTTGGGGAATGTCATATAGTTTTAATCATTGTTTCTCCGATTTTCCCCTCTTTTTCAGCAAGAAGTGTGTGTGAGTGGGCAGGGGGGGGGGGGGTGACGGGCAAGAAGACAACCCTCGGATTTGCTATACCTCTGGAAACTCAAGTTCTGTCATAAGAGCAAGCGGCGGGATAAAATTCCAACCATGGACAGGGTCGGCATGCATTACTATTAGATTTCTGTAAGGGGTGGTCATGGGTAATGAAGAAACATACGTACTTTTACTTACTTATCCCTCGACCTCTGCGATCGTTGGGGAGGCACGAGGAATAGTAAGCGGACCACCGTTTCCATCCGGCTCTATCTTGGGCTGCTGTGAGGAGGTCTGACAAGGGTAGAGCTATCCATTACTTCACATTGTCCGACAAGCTCTTTCTCTGTCTTCCGCGGCAGCGTCCACCTTCTACAGTGCCCTGTATCACAGTCTTTGAGAGGCAGTCATGCCGAGTAACATGACCAAACCAGGCCAGCTTGCGTCTCTTGACCATTTGTTGGAGAGTCACTTGAGACCCCACAAGGAACATAGCATATAGAAATATCTTGAAAGAAACAAAAATACTAGACCCTCATCAGAGACCTGTGGATTTCCGCAGGTATACAGCTGGTTCTTACGATGGTAGCCTTCGTGCTCGCCCGTTGAATTCCCTCTTCATGGGAAACATTCGTGGTGACAATGGGGAGGGAATTAAGATCCAAACGGATGTCTAAGGTGGAGGTGGTTGGGAGGTACAAAGACTCGCGCTCCAAGGGGCAGACGAACACAAATGTTAACAAAATTTCTACTACATGCCATCGAGATATCTGAAAAGCACTCAATTCGTTTTTATTAGTCAACCGTGCATTCGGTACTTCGCAGCCTTGTACCCTATTAACATACTTCGTTAAAGCTACATTGTCACTACCACAGACTCTTGTATGGATATCATAACATGTAAAGGGGTAAGAAAGTACCACTGCCGTATCCAAGGGGGAGGGGGAGGAAGGGGGCGGTCCCCCCCCCCCTCCCAAGATAATAATGATAAATATTCCGTCAATATATACGTATACGAGATATCTCAATTTCAACTTTCAAAAGGCAAAAGCTCCCTCGTATGAGAAGGGTGGGGATAGCCATCTCCCACGCCTTCCCCCTGCTCGCATCCATCACCCTTCTCCATGCATAGACCATGGTTACACTTTGCATGAAGATATGCCACAAAATGTGTGCGCGTCTAACTGCAATCATAAGTACAGAATCTCCCTCGTGTAGGAGGGGGAATAGAGCTTGCCCTCTCCCACATCCTCTTGCTTTGTCTCCTTATTCCACAGACTTGCTACACTTCTCTGATTGACAAATTTCCGGATATTCCACCAAAAGTGTGCGCAAGATCGTTGAATTTCAGCTCTCGAGAAAAATGAAAAACCTCCCTCAAGTATAGGAGAGGTATCTTTCCACCCTCCCATTGCTTGGTACAATCTGTCATAGACTTAGTACACAACACCGTCTTTGGGGAATGACAATTTCCGAAATTTCCACAAAAAGTGTGCTTCAGATCGCTTCATTTCAATTCTAAAAATGCAAAAGCTCAGTCGAGAGGAGAGGGTATCCCCCTCCCACACCCCCTACCTCATTAGACCTATAGTACACAGTGATAATAGAATAAGAAATTATTGCTGAAATTCCGTGATTTAGCTATTAAAGGGGATCCTAATCCCCTTTAACACTGCCCTGAAAAAGCCCTATTTATTTCCCTTACTTTTTTGCTTGAAAAACATTTTAAGTATTTCACCAAAAGTTTACACCAGATCGCTGAATTTCAGGTCTGAAAATTCAAAATCACCTTCGTGTGGGAGAAGAAATACCCCTCTACTACACCCTATGTAGTTTTCATGGTTTTTTTTTTTTTCAATTTGATTGCTTAACAGACAGTGTTAATGATAATCATTGTAAGAATTAATACAAGAAGTTTATTTAAATTATATCTTATAGGGAAATTGTTAAATGATAATCTACATCAGAATACTGCTACCTTACTTAAACGTGT